>CM050521.1:8779571-9247071 GCA_027563665.1 Antrozous pallidus
ACATGTTTCTTTGTTTCTGCATTTCAGCAGCTTCTCTGTGTTTGTTTCTAAGAGTTAGGTAGAGTTACTATGTCTCCTGGAATTGGTAAAGTTGGCCTTGTGTAGTATATTTCCTTCAGGGCCCAATGACTCAGCCTCCCTAGTCACCTGAGAGCTGGGCATGCTATATGCACCCCTGTGTGGGCTGTGTCCACTGTCTTGTAGTTGAGCCTTTATTGTTTTTGGCCTCACAGGGAGGAATTGATCCCTAGGCCAATTGGATGTAAGGACCTGCTATGACTACAGTGGAAAAGCTATTGTGCAGGAAACACACCTATAGAGCAAGACTTGCTTCAGTGAGGTTTTGGTGAAAAGTCTGCCCCTTGAGTAGAGTATGTCACTCATGAATGTGGTAGAGTTGTACTGTGGTGTGGTTTGAAGTTGCCTACTAGGTGCACTAGCTCAAGGATGCCCCTGGAGGTGCAATGCGAGCCACTGCCTGTTTCCTAACTGAGGCCACCTATCAGGAGCTGCAGAGTGTTCTGCAGATGGCTGCTACTTGTGTTGGGCTTAGAAGTGCCCAGGAGAGGCCAAGCTCTAAAACAAGGCAAATTGCTGCAGTACTAGGCCTGGGGCCTCTTATTGAGTGGAATGGGGCATGCTGACACCAGCTACTTCTTGTTTGAGAGATTTTAGGAAATTTTGAAGCCTGAGCCAGACCAGGCCATTCATGTGGGTGGGTCTCCAAATTTGGTGGTGTGGAGTCTCAAGTAATCAACAGGGCAGAGAAAACAGTGTGATCCAGGTTGATGGAGACTCAGATATAGTGCCTGTCAGTTAGGTCTGTGACAAGGGAAGTCTCAGCGTAGAAACAATGATCTCTGTGAGCACTTTTGTCTGGGAAAAAGCCACCCCTGAATTCTCACCCAAATGCAAGAAAATCCAGTTTATCCCTGGATTCCTCCCAGCCTCTGTCCCAGCACTGGAACTCAGAGGAATGGTTCTAAGTCTCTGTGCTGGCCTTTTAAGAGGAACTGCCTGGGATTTCAGCAGCCTCCATGTCACTCAGTCACAAGCCCTGCTGATTTTTATAGCCCAAAATTATGGGGACTTCTCTTCCCAGCACTGGAACCCTGTGCTCAGTGGTCTAGTGTGGAGCAAGGACCCCCTCCCCCCTTACTCCTAATAAGTGCCTCTATTTCCAGTTTAACAAAAGCACCAAATGTGGGTATTGTGCCAAGCCTATTCCATAGCTCCTACTCTCTTACCAGTCTCAATGTGCTTTATTCTTTAATTCTCTAGTTGTAGGTCTTCCATTCAGCAGTACAATATTATACAGGCTTCAACAGATTTTATGTGGTGCTGAATGATTGTTGTTCTGTATTTTAGTTGTAATTTGGATGTAGTTGTGGGAGGTGGTGAGTACTGGTGCTTAACTACACCACCATATTGGTTTTCAAGACCTAAAGTTTAATATCTACTGGGATTTTTACATAGTTTTACTTTTTTAACTGAGATTTGTATTTCTATATATGTCAAACAAAATCACTTGAGAAAAATATAATTACATTTTTTGCATCCAAACTAATAAAATTACAATATACTTATAAAGAACGTTTTATAAATTGTGACCTAATCCATGTACCAACTCTAAGTATAAATAAGGGTAAATTTGTCCACCAGGGTCTATCTCCTTAATTCCTAGTTCCCAGAAATAAAATAAATATAAAAATAAAAATAGCAACAATGCTGATCAGTCAAAAGATGTCACTACTTAAAAATAACTCAGTATAATCTGTTCAACCTACTCCCTATTAGCATTTATACATTTCATTATTTTCAAACTAGAGGACCAGTGTATGAAATTTGTGCACAGAGGGGGCATGTCCCTCAGCCCAGCTGCACCCTTTCCAGTCTGGGACCCCTCGAGGAATGTCTGACTGCTCGTTTAGGCCCAATCCCAAAGGACAGTCGGACATCCCTCTCACAATCCAGGACTGCTGGCTCCCAACTGCTTGCCTGCTTGTCTTCCTGATTGCCCCTAATTGCTTCTGACTGCCAGCCTGATCACCCCCTAACCACTTCCCTGACAGCTTGATTGATGGCTAACTGCTCCCCTCCCAGCCTGATTGCCCTTAACTGCTCTCCCCTGTAGACCTGATCACCCCGTTCATGCCTGATACCCCCCTGCAACTGCTCTCCCCTACAGGCCTGGGTCCCCCACAACTGCCCTTCCCTGAAGGCCCAGTCATCCCCAACTTCCCTTCTATGCCAACCTGGTCACCCCTAATTGTGCTCCCTTGCAGGCATGGTCCCTCCAAACTGCCCTCCCCTGTTGGCCTGATTCTTCCCAACTTTCCTTCCCTGCTGGCCATCTTGTAGTGGCCATCTTATGTCCACATAAGGGCAGCCATCTTTGACCACATGGTGGCAGCCTTCTTGTGTGTTGGAGTGATGGTCAATCTACATATTACTCTTTTATTAGATAGGATACAGGCTTGGTGCACATGTGGAGGCCAGCTGGTTTGCCCTGGATCAGGTTTGAGGTTCCCTTGGCGCATGGGGCAGCCTGGGGAAGGGGTCTGTGTTTGTTTCAGACTGGCTTCACCCCCTGGTGACCCAAGCAGAGGCCTTGCTTTCTGGGATTTATTTATCTTCTATAATTAAAACTTTATAGCCTTCAATGGAGGCCAGGGAAGGCCAAGAACTTGGCTTCCTCGATCTCCAGGAAATCCAAGCCTCCTGTTTGCTCCATGGCCACAGCCAGTTTTGTTGGGATTTATTTATCTCCTATAATTAAAACTTTGTAGCCTTGAATGGAGGCCTGGGCTGGCCCAGGTGTATAGGAAGCTTGGCTTCCTCCTTGCCAGGGAAACCCAAACCTCCTGCTCTCTCCGTGGCTGCAGCCATCTTGCATACACCTCTTGATTGGCTGGTGGGCATGGCTTGTGGGTGTAGTGGAGGTACAGTCAATTTGCATATTAATCTTTTATTAGATAGAATTTCTGAAAGTAATACATGCATATAACTTTAAAAGTCTCATAACACAATCTAACAATCCTCGCAACACTTAATTATGCTTCTCTGTAAAGATCATTTCCAATGCCTTTAAAGTTATCTTCTGGTTTTGGATCTTATACATATATAGATGTACATCAAAATAGATATTAATAAATATTCTAGTATTGACACATGCATCCCTTTATAACATCATACATCATATATATTCATTTTTAATGTAATAATTATAGAAGTTGACTTTTTGTTTGAGAATTATAGAATGTAACTTTAAAAAAATATATATTTTTTATTGATTTCAGAGAGGAAGGGAGAGGGAGAAAGAGATAGAAATGTCAATTTTGAGAGACAATCATTGATCATCTGCCTCTTGCACTCCCCACACTGGGGATTGAGCCGACAACCCAGGCATGTGCCCTGGACTGAAATAGAAACTGGGGCCCTTCAGTCCTCAGACCAATGCTTTGTCTGCTGAGCCAAACAGCTAGAGTTAGAATTTAACTTTCTTATGCTCCCTATCTATTTGCTCTCTCTTGGATGTTTTAATATAATTAAATTATAATTTTCTGGCTAAGTTAATCATGCATTTACATAGATACTGTTATATAAAGAATTATCATTTCTGGCTCAAAATAAAATATAATTTTTATTAAACTTTCCTGATTTTTGAGAAATTAATATTGCCTCATTATTTCTTTGCTTATTTTTCTATAACTATTTTCATATATAATTTATATGGAGTATATTTTTAAATAAATTTATTAAAATAAGTACTCCAAAAATATGTCCAAGATCTATGTGTTTTTTCTAAATGTTGAAACAGATGTCTAAGCAGTCTCTACCTCCCCTCACCCCCCCGAAAAACACGCACCACTGTATCCCACACCAGCCCTCCATCTGTTGCTCCAATCTATATTCTTTCTAGGAATTTCCAGGCTGACATATTAACCCTTACTACTGCTGGTCTCTTGTACTTGAACTCTTGATTTATGGATTCTTTTCCTTGCTTTTTGTTTCTTTGTTTGTTTTTCTCTTGTATTTCTAAAGTATATCTTCTAGTACTTTCCAAAGAAAGTGCACAAGAAATCCACGCATTTACCTTAGTCAGTATCTAGAAATGTCTTACTCTCATATGTGATTGATGCCTTTGAAATAACTTTATAATTAAATTTTGTGGGCATCAAGTCCCTATTGCTGGAACTCAGGATCATTCTTGAAAATCCAATAACATTTCTTATTCCTAAGCATGTATTCATGACTTGCTTCTATTCTCTATGACATTCTTAGAATATTTTTAACCCTATTTGATTATTTGTTTGCTTTGTTTTTGAAAATCTATAATAATCAACTTTGGTGAGGATCTTTCTCCATTGTGCTTGACCCTCAATGGGCTCTTCCATTTGGAGATGTTTAAACTTCAGTTCTGCAAAATGTTTCTGAATTTATATTTGTCACCTCTATTTTTTGTTCTTTATTTATTTCTCTCTCTTTTTTTCCTTTCATGCTTTGCTTTTTCTCTTCTCTCGCACTCAAGGACATTTTTTTGATACTATTTTCCACTATCTTCTGGGAATTAATAATATTTTAAATTCCAGTAGTTAGTATTTTCTCTGTGATTATTCTATGTTATATTTCACTGTTTCTTTTAGGTGCAATATCATCTCCCATCAACCAGGATAGAAATTATAGTTCACATAATATATTTTAAGGATTGTTTGTGTGATTTATATTATTGTCTCCATTTTCTCCCAGTTTAGTCTCTTTATTTGTGCACTCTGTTTTTTATAATAGAGACATTTCTCAAATATTTGGTGTGCCTGGGCTGTTCATCCAAACTAAAGAGTGGGTTCCACTTGCAAATTGAAAAAAAATACTGACATCAAGGTGCAAGGGAAATATTTTCAACATGGATATTTATGTGGAGGATCTTCACATACCAGAATCTATGGGCGTTTTCACTAGAGTTCTTTGTTTTCTCTAGAACAGAGTCATCTATATTTCTTGTGGGTGGCTGAGTGGGGTGTTTGGGTGCAAGATTGAATGCAGGCATGGAGCTCTGATGGAGTCAGTAAGGCAGCTAGGGTGTTTAAGATATCATGTGCACCCCCTATTCCCGCATTATCTCTGCCTTCGAATTGCTCTCTGCCTTCAAACTGCCTGATGTCCCAGAGTCTGTAATGTTTTTGGTGCCTTTCTGCCCTGCCCGCACCACCAGTGTTTGAAGGGAAAGTCAGTGGGGAGAAGTAGCCTGGAGATATGTAACAGGTGTTGCTGTGCTCTTTTAACACTGAAGGGAGCCCACTTTTCACATTCCCTTGCCTGATACTAGGCATCAAAAGCTTTGGTAGGAACTTTATTAGGTAAAAGGTTTCAGCTGTTTCAAGAGTTACATTTTCTTTTTCATGATATAATTTGCATCGCATTTGGAGGTAAAACTTAACTGAAAGCTTTTAAAACTAACCAGGTGCACTAAACTAAATACTTTTCCTTCATTTACTAATCTTGTAATTTTGTTAAAGAAAGGAGGGCTTTATTTTTCTCAATGACTTTTTCTCCCTGTAAAATGCCATGCTGTGTATTGCTCTTGTTCTATTATTCCATATAGCCTGCTGGTTTTTTTCCTCCCCATGGGGACCTCACAGTGGATTTGCCAAATTGTAATTATTGAGGCAAATCTTTTTGTTCTGACAAATAAAACCTATATGTTTTATTTTATCCCATTTTTCTGGAGCTACTTAGTTTAGCCTAAGTTTTCAAAAGTAATCATCAGTTCTTTTGAATCCTTAGAGTGCATTTCTTTAGATTCTGTAATGTGCATACTATAAAACCATTTAAATTTGTTACTTTTTCTTAGCCATACTATTTCAAATAATCCTACAGAGAAAAAAAAGTAAAAATGACTATTTTTATCAACTGAGAACCTCCCTGAGAGTTGTTTAAGGATTGAGAAATAGAAATAAGGCAAAGTTTAAACAAAGGAACTTGGGTTATTTAGCCATGAGAAAGGTCTAACAGTATCCATAGTTCAAGAACAGCATAGAAAAATAACGGTTTGCTGTTCCCTACCTCTAGATAAGACATAATATGAAGAAATGAGTTTAAAGTGAATTGTAGAAATTAGGAAACTTTGTAAGATAATCTGATACTGACTTTTACCAATAGTCTATGTGACATTAATAAAGAATACATATATAGGTTAAGGCAAACAGGACACTTCAGTTAAAAATACAGGAGTTTTGACAATATCTATGACATTTATTATCTAGAAATCTAAGAATCCTTGCTAAGGATACAAAAAGTCATTTTATTCAGAAATATCAAATTCAGGATAAATTGTACTAGTGAAAGTGACTAATTAATTCAATTGGTTTGGGAAAAGTATTTAATTAATATCCATCTTTATTTTTAAATAAAATCTAGGAGGACAAATAAGGGGTGTGTGTGTGTGTGTGTGTGTGTGTGTGTGTGTGTGTGTGTGTTGTGCCAACTGCATGAAGGAGCCTTGGAAGGTAGAATATCTATCATGTAGACTCAGATCCCTTTCCCCATCTGTCTCTTGTCTTCCTGAAACTGTGTAACCTAGTGGCTTCTGAAAACACTGGACTCAACTCCAGTTTGCACTCCCGCTCCCATGAATGCTAGAAGGCTCATCCAGTAGTTCTTCTTCCAAATACAGAGCTAATGACTCCACCACTATATTTACACACCAGAGCAAAGGATGACTTGGCTTTTGTAGTGTCCCTCAAATATGTTTATCCCTTAAATAAAATTCTGAGGCTGTATTTATTTAGCTTTTTCAAATTCAACATTTTTCTTTTTCCAATCCAGTTATTTGTTTTGGGTTTGGGGCACTTTATGGAACCTAGAAAAGTCTATGTGTATATAAGAATTTATTAATATACTAGAGGCCTAGTGCACAAAATTAGTGCATGGGGGGGTCCCCTCAGCCCAGCCTGCACCCTCTCCATTCTGGGACCCCTCGGGGGATGTCCAACCTCTGGTTTAGGCATAATCATTCTCACCATTCAGGATGGCTGGTTCCTAACTGCTCACCTGCCTGCCTGCCTGATCACTCCTAACTGACCCCCCAGCAAGCCTGATTACCCCTAGCCACCTCTGCCTGCCAACCTGATAATCCCTAATTGCCCCCCCTGCCAGCCTGATCACCCCCAAGTGCCCCGCCTGCTGGCCTGGTTACCCCTTACTGCCTCCCTGCCAGCCTGGTCAACCCTCATTGTGCCACTGCCAGCATAGTTGCCACCAACTGCCCCCCTCTGCTGGTCTGGTTTCACCTCACTGTCCTGCTGCTGGCTTGCTCACCCCAACTGCTCCTCTGCCAGCCTGATTGCCCCTCACTGTCCCCCCACTGGCCTGGTCTCCCCCAACTGCCCACCCTGCTGGCCTAGTTGCCCCATGCAGTCTGCTGTTCATTTGGTCATCCATCCCTTTACCCCCCTACAGGCCTGGCCAGCTCCAACTGCCCAACCTGTTGGCCTGGTCTCCCCCTAACTGTCTGGAAGGAAGTCAGACATCTGGAAGATGTTCGGTCACCCATCTAATTAGCATATTACTCTCTTATTACTATAGATTTCCCTGTGTATGTGTGTGTTCTGAAATGACCACTAGTTTTTTGTTGTTGTTGTTGTTGTTGTTGTTATTCTCTTGTTTTTTTTCTTTTTAGCTCAATTGCTTCACTCTCCCTGCCTTCCCCACCTACCCTCTCCCCAAGAGCTATCAGCTTCTTTCTATCTATAAGTCTCTATTATGTTTGCTAATTCAGTTTGTTCATTAGACTCCACATTTGAGTAAAATCATATGATACTTGTGTGCCTCTCACTGGCTTATTTCACTTAGCATAATATTCTCCTGGTGCATCCATGGTGTCGCAAAGGGTAAACTTTTATTTGTTTTTATAGCTGAGTAGTAATCCATTGTTGCCATTCCCCTTTTCAGTTAAGCCAGGAGATAAAGCATTCAGAGTACCCTATTGTTTATATCTGAGCACACAAAACTGCCATAACAGATGAAGTAAAAAAGTGATTCAGAGTTAAATAATTTTAAGACCTTAGATAAGCAAAGTTACACATGTTTTATTTGTGTTTCTCTAAAGAAGATATCTTACAGCACTAAAGATTATCCAAGGGTATAGACAATAAAGATTGTGTTGTGTTGACCATATACCTCCCATTCCTCCCACTTACTCTTTTGCAGTTTTATTGAGGTACAATTCATATGTACATGCTTCACCCAGTTAATGTGTATAGACCATTAGTTTTTAGTATGTTCACAGAGGTGCACAACTTTTGCCATAATCTACTTTTAGAATATTCTATTATCCCCAAAGGAAACACAGTAACTCCCCTGTTCTCTATGTATTTGAAAGAAAGAGTTTTCATAAAGTAATTTTGGTTCATGCAAAATCATTATATTTTATGGAGGTATCTACTTAAAAATAAATACTGTTTTTCAAAGTTGGCAACATAACTGTGGAAATATAATTAAGCCAATATCTGAATTTATACCTTTCATATCCTCACATCTATCACAAATGGGGAGTAAAACTAAATTAACTGCCACAGATTAGATAGAGTTTGTAATAAGAAAAATGTGACTGCAATTTCTAAGTATTTGCCTATTTAGATATAACTATATTAGTATTAAATGGAATCAAAGCCCATTAAAGAAAATTTTCAGATGAAAGGATGAATGACCTGCTCCATTTTTTCTATTTCCCCAATAAGAATTGTGAAGTAAAAGAAAGTTCATTTTGGCTTTCCTCTTTCATGTCCTATTAGGATAGAACCACTATAACAAATACATCCAGAAACCTATTGGCTCAGATAGAACAGTCCAGAAATGGTGGGTAGTCCAAGGACCAGATAAGGTCATCGAGGACCTCAAGTATCTTCCATCATTGTGTGCCACCATTGCCTAGGGGATTTCATCAAAGCTGGCTGTTACAGACCAAGTTATTTCTCTCCAAAATCTGTATATTGAATACCTGACCCCCAAAGTGACTCTATTTGAAGGTAGAACTTATAAGGAGGTAATAAAGGTTAAATGAGATCATAAAAATGGGACCTAATCCCACAGGACTTGTGTCTTTATAAGAACACAAAGATACACCAGAAAGCTATTTTTTCCCATGTGTGCAGAAGAAGGACTAGATAAGGACACACTAAGAAGGCTGCCATCTTCAAGCCAGAAAAAAGATACCTCGCCAGAAATCAAACATAATGGCCCCTTGATCTTAGGCTTTTAGCCTCTGGTACTATCTCTATATATAAAAGCCCAGTGACTGAAATGGCAGGATGGCCAGGACGACTGAAAGATCAGTGGCTATGATGCGCACTGCAGCAGCCAACTGGCCTGATCCAGGCCTCAATTGGCCCCCTACCTCTGGCTGGTTGCAGCCCCTTCCCCCAGATGTCCCTGCCCCTGATCAGCCCCCAACACCTGCACTGGGAGCAAAGCTATCTGGCCAACCACCCAGGACCCCTCCTCCCCACCAGCCCAGCCTGATGGGCCCTTACCAGAGCAGGCTGACCAACTCTACCCATGAACATATTCATGCACCAGGCCTCTAGTGAGAAGATAAATGACTGTAGTTTAAGCCTTCCAGTCTGTGGTATTTTGCCATGGCAGTCTAAAACCAATAATATCCTGGATCCCCAGCACCCTGTCATCATTCTTGTACACAGGAAGAAGGACAAAGACGGAGAGAGGAATAACCAACTTCCTTTTAAGGTTGTGATATACAAATTGCAAAGATTATATCTGCTTGCTTCTCATTATTCAGAATTTAGACACATGGGAATGCCTAACAATAAGGAAGGCAGGAATATTTCTAGTAGGTTGGCATGTTGTAAAAGACAGTGAGACAGAGAGAGGGAACAGGGTAACTAAAAGGCAGAAGGGACTTTGTAGTCTCTAAAACGGGTGATCTTGCTCTCATGTCCTTCTAGGTGCCTCTCTGGAGATTTGGCCTGTTCATGGTAACCCATACTCTAAACTTGAATATTTGAGATAGCTCTTTACTTTTTTTCAATTCTGTTTCTTTCCTCAGCTCTATGTTCTTTGTCTTACCAATTTATGTGAAAATCTAAGGGTGATAAATTAGTGGCTACTAAGTGATAATGCTTCCAAATAATTTTTGTTTTTCTGTTATTAGAAACTTTTATAAATTACTATACCTTAACCTAAATAGGTAAAATTCTAAATATAAGATGTTCAGATTCTCATGCAGATAAATAACCAGTTTGGGGCCATTTTTCTTTTTATTGTCACTGGGATGTCCCATAAAGAGCTGCCTATGCTTGAATTCTTTAGTTAAAGAAAAGCAATGAGGATCATTATCTTGAAGTCTTACAACTTTTTAAGCTATTGTCCTTTCTCCATGTTTATTCCTTTGAGAAAAGTTTTTTTGTTTGTTTGTTTGTTTTCGTACATTTGTATCTTTTCAGATTCAGAAAGACTCTGGAATATCAATAGACGTTCTAGATCTAGCAAAGAATTACATGCTTTATGGAGAGGTTTAAGGGCGCCCAGCTGTATTATTGCCTGCCTGGCATATCTTACTTTAGTCGTGAGAAATATACTGGCAATGTACTTACCATGCAGAGATTCTGGGAATACATAGAGCCACGAATAAGACACAACTGGACCCTACCTGCATGGTGCTAAGAGATCTGAGAATCTATAATAATTGGGTAGTTTGTGTCTCTATCTGCATATAGAAGAATTAGATCCTGTCTCTAGCAAGTTGTGCTGTTGAGAGGAGTAAATGAAAGAGAACGAGAAAACATTACAATGGATATATGTGCTTTCTCTCTCCCTGCCTATATTCCTCCATTTTAAAGGCAGCTTTGTAGGTACTCTCAGTGACTACACCAGGGTCCAGGGGCCCACATTTAGACAGCTGATTCACCTGCAATATTGCCCCTATGACTGTGGTGGCTTCAGATGCCCTGTAACTGTGGTGGCTCCCTGACTGTCTGCTCATGATTTGTGATTCTTTTGTAGTTAGTATGATCCTAGAAGACAAGTAAAACCATCTTACATGCAGCAGATGTGAATGAGGAGGGGCTTTTCAGAACCAATAATCTTAAATTAAAAGCATAACACGCTGTAGATTTATGTCTCAGAACCACATTAACACATAAAGTATTTGGATAATGACATTCAGCTGGGGCTTTCTATCTATAATGGGTCTTCTTAGATAAAAAACAAATGGATTAAAGTTGTACCAAATTTGATCATGCACCAGGAGGTATTTTTGATTTGGTTTTAGAATATATATATATATATATATATATTGCAGAATGTATGTGAGGAGGCTCAAAATGAGATTGGACTCCTCTGTCATCAAGTATGTCATCAGTGATGATGCTCAAGCTACCTGAACTAGGGAAATGAGGGGCAGGAAAGTATTCCACAGGAAGGAGTCAGTGAGGTCACAGAGCAAGTGGGCTATAGCTAAACTCCTCACAGCCTCGCTCTGTGACAACAGTGCCTGGTCAAAGAATCAAGAAACTTTGTAAATAGTCAGATAGTAAATATTTTACTGTGAGTCTTGAGGGTCTTGAGGTCCCTGCTGAAACTACTCACCTTTGCCTCTGCACTGAGAGAGACAAAACAAAAACGAATGAATAAAGAAAGAATGTAGATGTGTATCAATAAAACCTTATATATAGATATGGGAATTTGAATTTATGCAATTTTAGTATGTTATGAAACATTTTTCTGCCTTTTCAATCTTTTTTTCAATCATATTTTTCAATCATTTAGAAATATAACAGCTATCCTTTCTCACAGGGTAAAACCAACACTTGGTCTAGTTTCTTTTCAATTCATCAAGTTATTATCGAATGACTTCAATGTGCAAAGTACTCTTCTCTATGCTGTGAACCCCACAGTGAACACACAGAAAAACACTCCCTGCCCTTATAGAGATTTCAGTCTGCTGTCAGTGCTTATCATCCAGAAAAGTCACGATAGGGGTGACGGGTGCAAGTGCACCATCCTGCTACAGAATTTCACATTCACACAAACTCATTGAGCCATGAGTAATGAAATTAGCATTCAGTAGGTCCAATCACAAGCATGATGTCTGTACATACTCACACTCTAATCCTTCTTGAGTTACAGTACACTAGAGGCCCACTACACGGAATACATGCATGGGCACTGTCCCTAGGTCTGGCCTGTGATCAGGGCCAATCTATGAGGTGACCTGCACTGTGATTGGGGCTTTCTGCTTGCACCTGCTTTGGTCGGCCTGGCACCATCTGGTCACCAGCTCACCCTGCCACCACTGCTGGTCGCCTCCCTCTGTGGGGTGACAAATGGGGTGATCATGGGGGATTCCGCTGGCACCCTCCTTGGCTGGCCTGGGGCCTGCAGACAGGGGCAGCTCCTGTGTTGAGCATCTGCCCCTGGTGATCAATGTGCATCATAGCAACTGGTCGTTCCCATTCCACTGGTCATTCTGCAGTATGGTCGATTTGTATATTAGGCTTTGATTATATAGGATATCATTCACTCCTTATCCCTAGCACAGTGCCTGCCACAGAAGAAGCATTCAATACCACATTTAACTAAATATAAGATGCTATTAATACTACTTTATGTACCAGAGAAAGCAAAATGTTGCTAATTAATTCTCACATAGTCATCATTGTGGGAGGAGCCCCATTTCAGAGATGTTAAAATGTGAAAAAAAGGAATGTAAGACTTAGACCCCATTCAGTCTGAAAAAAATATAATACTAATTTATCCTGAGGCAGAGAAATAATCCAAACTATAGATAAGGCCTGTGTGAATAACGTTACCTGACAGTGTACCCTGCTGCACCCCCAGCACTTGGTTGCATTTGTGTGCTGGAGTTACTCCCTCTCTTGTCAAAGGCTTGCTTGCTTTTCTGAGGTTTCAGGGCTGCCTGGCATGCAGCCTGGCCTCCCTCTTGCCAGTCTGGTGGTGAGTGGTGCAGAAACATTTTAATTAATGGTGAACTTCTCAAAGTTGAAGTGCAAACAATTACAGCTCAATTTTACTTTGGGCTTAATTTTCATCATTTCCATTCTCTCCTCCCTTCTCATTAGATGACACCGTTTCACAGTCTGTAAAGCTGGCTAATGGCTCTGCTGGAGAAAGAGACAGCATTGTGTCTCTCTCCTGCAATTAAAAGCTGCAGAGAGACAAAAACAAAATCTCTCCTGCTAAGCCTTTCTAGAAGAGTCCTTCCAAAAGGTAGACACCTTATTCTTCTCTAGCCTGGGAATGGTTTTCCTATTTCCAGCAAGGATCATGTCTTTCCCACAACAACTGTTTGCACACAAGAGTAAAAGAAAGTTCATAGCACACATCACCAGTACATCTGAAATGTAAGTGAGGTGATCTGTAGCACTGCTAATTAGACCTAAATTCTTGATTTACTATTTATAAAACAAAACTGATTATTACTTCATCAACAACATTTAAAGCATCATTAAGAGAGGTTTGCTCCAGCAGCCTCAGGTTAAATTTTTTAACAAGCACTTTAGTTGCTAATCGGTGTTATTGCCAACATATGTAAACTTCCTAATGCTAATTGCATTCAGCTGTGAATCAAACAATGTCTAATTCTCTTCAGGATTAATTATGCACATGTGCCGCCTGCATTCCTAAACATGATTCTCATAAATAATAAGAGATATATCTAAGCAGATGGAATTTTTCCAACTAAATGATCTGTTTATCATGAATAAAACAAATGACATGTCCTAGACTTCAAATGCAGAGTCACTGCAACTTCACATATTTTTAGCCTTATTACCCCAACAATTGTTTGTGTGAATACATTTTTGAACAATGGAGCAGCAAACCCTTTTGGCTCACATGCTATATTTATTCTTACAGCATTAAAAATATTTTTGAACTGAGAATCTGGAGCAATATAGTTTATTTTATGAGCCAACTGGGTGACGATACATGAAGTCTGTAGAGATTCAAATTCTACAATCCCCAGGGAGTTACATTAAATTGACTTGGTCATTTAGCTTATAAAGTGCATTGTCTTCTCACTTTATAGAACAGAATATGTTGTTGGGTATCTTTCCTAGCATTGTCAGTCTAGAATTATTTCAATAACTGGAGGCCTAATGCATGAAATTCATGCAAAGGGCTCAGCCCTCACAGCCCCTCACAGCCTGGGCTTCGCCCAGAAGATCATCTGGATGGTTGTCCTGAAAGTCATTCTGCTGTTCTGTCTAATTAGCATGTTAGCTCTTTATTATATAGAATTTCATTCCATTTATTTGCAAAAAAAAAAAAAAAAAGATAAAATTTTTTGAAGAAAATGTCCTTGTGCAAAGCAAAATAAAAAGAACATGGAAAATGCATAAATTGTTAGTTACTATATTCAATATCTACATGATTTTGTTTATTATTCAATGTACCTGTAATACATGCATATGGTGTTATGAACCACAGTTGAATTTGGATATCAAGGCCTCCCACATAAAATTAAAATATTTGTCTTTATGAAGGGAGATCCATAATAGCATCTCCTAAGAATGCTTGACAGGAGGAGAACTAAGATGGCGGCATAGGTAAACACCTATTGTTCTGCCCTGTGCAACGATTTAAAAACTACAACATAACAACAAAACAAAAATCACCCAGAATCGCCAGAAAGCTGGCTGAGTGAAAACTCCACAAATAAGAGTAAAGGTGGGACACTGAGACTCAGAGGAGCGGCGGGAGCGCAGCCTTGAAGATCGTGGGGAAACAGGTTAGGAGCCGTCCTGGTCGCGAGCGCCCAGGCTGGGGTTGGAGCAGCAACCCCGGCTGGATTTCGCCAACGGGGAGAGCGGAGACATCCCACTACATGGATTCCGCAGTGCCAGGCGAGGTCCGAGATCCTGGTTAGATGGAAACGTCCCACTGCACAGATTCCCCAGTGCCAGGCGAGGTCCGAGGTCCGGGGGACACACCCTGGAAGCAGAGCGCGTCAGAGGTCTCCTAGTCTGCGAGAAACCCAGAGGCGGGGAAAAGAAGTTGGCCCACGAGTGTCACACAAACCCGCGACTTGCCCCCTGGAAACTTGTCTCCAGGTCCCGGAAATCATCTATTTTACAACCCTGGGCTAGACTTTGGGGGTGCAGACTCATTTGGCGAGAGGCAGAGTTGTCTGGCAAGGGGAAGAGACTAGCAGCTTTCTCTTGGAGGTTTCTGCAGCCATCCCCATCCAACAGAGACTCGCACGTGCGCGAGCGCCGCATAGGACCTAGCTGACACTGAGGCTGCCTGCTCAGCTCAGAGACTCCGCCCATCCAACCTGAACACAGTCTCCCTTCACAGCCAATTGGCCTGGAGGTCAAATCCTCCTAGGGCTAACAACAACAAGCTGGGTTTAAATTAAAAAAATACTGTACAACCCATAAAGGATTGCAGTAAGAGTACCCATCTCAAATAACTGGGGAGGCTGTGCCACTGACCCCTAGGGGATATCTACCACATAAAGCAGCCACCATGCAGAGATATGGAAAGAAATCAGGGGTGAAAGAAATGGAGGAGAAAAAGACGACAAGACATAGAGTTCAAAACCACGGTTATAAGGCTTTTCAAGAGGCTCCTAGAAAAGGCCGATGAATTTAATGAGAATTACGAGGAAATAACCAAGACCAGCCAGGAAATGAATGAGACTTACAAGGAAATGAATGAGACCCTCCAGGAAATGAACAAGACCTCTGAGGATATGAACCAGACCCTCACGAATATGAAAAAGGACCAACTAGAAATCAAGCATACACAGACTGAAATAAAAAAGATTATACAAAGTCCTAAAAGCAGTCCAGAGGGCCACAAGAACCAAGTCAAAGATTTGAAATACAAAGAACCAAAATCCACTCAGCTGGAAAAGCAAGAAACAAAAAGAATTCAGATAATTGAAGATAGCGTAAGGGGCCTCTGGGACAACCTCAAGCAAGCCAACATCTGAATTATTGGGGTCCCAGAAAAAGAGAGAGAGCAAGTTAATGAAAACCTACTTGAAGAAATAGTGACTGAAAACCTCCCCCACCTAGTGAAAGAAACTGACTTAAAAGCCCAAGAAGTACACAGAATCCCAAAATATAGGAATCTAAAGAGGACCACACCAAGACCTATCATAATTAAAATGCCAAGAGCAAAAGACAAGGAGAGAATATTAAAAGCAGCAAGAGAAAAACAGTTGGTTACCTACAGGGGAGCACCCATATGATTGTCAGCGGATTTCTCAACAGAAACGATGCAGGCCAGACGGGAGTGGCAAGAAATATTCAAAATAATGAAGAGCAAGAATCTACAACCAAGATTACTCTATCCAGCAAAGCTATCATTCAGAATTGAAGATCAGATAAAGTGCTTCACAGATAAGAAAAAGCTAAAGGAGTTCATCACCACCAAACCAATATTATATGAAATGCTGAAAGATATTCTTTAAGAAGAGGAAGAAGAAAAAGGTAAAAAATATAAATTATGAAAAACAAATACACTTTTATCAACAAATGAACATAAAAATCAAGTGAATTGATAGGCTGATGAACAGGATAAACTGGTGAATATAACAGAAACATGGACATAGAGAGGGAATGGACTGACAATTCTTGGGAAGAAAAGGGTTGTGGGAAGTAGAGCAAGAGATTGTACAAAAATCATGCAACAGTGGGAGAGGACAGTGGGGAGGGGGAGGTGAGGGTGGAGGTTGGGATAGGTACAGGGTGGAGGGGAGATATAAGGAGATAAAAAAGGAGAAACAATGTAATTAATAAACTGAACAATAAAGATAAAAAATAAAAATAAAAATAATTTTTAAAAAAAGAATGCTTGACAGAACAGAGAAATGGGAAGAGGTCCGTAAGCTCAAATATACCAGTGTTCCCCCAAATAATGCCAGGCCACAGAGAGATCTAGAATTGTACTGTGCAGAATGGAAAATAACGGACATTAGATAACTTTATATGTGGCTATTCTGGATTGAAATGGATTTAAAAGAGTAAATTCAAAAAAAACATAAAATGTCTCTTTAATAACTTTTATATTGAAACACATTTTGTATACATTAGGTTAAATAAATATTATTAAAATTAATTTCATTTGTTTAATCATTGTAGTGCCTAGCAAATTTCAAAGTACATATGTTGTTCACATAATTATATTGGGCAAAACTGATCTAGAAGGTTCTGAATCATCCGGTAGATGTAGAGTGGGGCACAGACAAATACTACTGCTCTAGAAGATGAGGAGGGCTGATGTGCAGAAAATCATGGATTTTCAGTTGAAGAGTGTGGCTGTATAGATCAAATCAGAAGACAATTCTGAGATTTAGAGAGGTCAAGTAACTTGCTTAAGGCTACGGAGCTAATAAGAACTAGAGACAGAGTTGGTATTCTGTGCTACGAAGATTATGTTCTTTCCTCTATGTCACACTGCCACCTGGAAGCACAGATGGGGAAAGGGTGACTGACATAGGAGCAAGACCAGGGACACAAGTATCATTGCATTCAGATAAAGTGTTTTTGGAGGAATAAAATGATATCTGAGTACTATCTATTTAACAGGTTTGGTGCTAGATGCTTTCACATTTATTATATTTATTCAATTTGAACATAGCTCATATCAATGCACTTTGTTATGGCAATTCATGAAAAAAATTTTTTTGAGCTATCTATTTCTCACACATTTTATTCATTTGCTAGTATTCCTTTTTCCTCCGTAAATTTAACACTAATGTCACTGCCTTCTACTCTCCTCTCTATTCATTTTATCCCATAATGACCAGCATTTATCTGTCTTGTTCATATCATTTTTACTGGATTTTGCTAAGTGGTTAAGCCAGTTGATAAATTATTTATTTTATTTTAAAAATATATTTTATTGATTTTTTATAGAGAGGAAGGGAGAGGGATAGAAAGTTAGAAAAATTGATGAGAGAGAAACATAGATCAGCTGCCTCCTGCACACCCCCTACTGGGGATGTGACCACAACCAATGTACATGCCCTTGACCGGAATCGAACCTAGGACCTTTCAGGCCGCAGGCCAACGCCCTATCCACTGAGCCAAACCGGTTTTGGCAGTTGATAAATTATTTAAATTATATACCTAAAGATAATGTAAATGTACATAAAATTTGATTACAAAATAATCTGAGTTGAAATCCTGACTCTACTGCTTAACATTAAGTGTGAACTTAAAAGTTATTTAACTCCAGCCAGCATGTCTCACTGGTTGAGTGTTGACCTATGAACCAGGAGGTCACAGTTTCATTCCTGGTCAGGGCACATGCCCTGGTTGTGGGTTTTATCCCTAATGGGGAGGTGCAGGAAGTAGCCGGTCAATGATTCTCTCTTTTCATTGTTGTTTCTGTTTCACCCTCTTTCTTTCTCTTTGAAGTCAATAATATATATAATTTAACCTCACTGTGAAATTTATTTTCTTCACCTCTAAAATAGACAAAATGAAATACCTCCTTCACAAGATATTGTGAGGACGTATATGTTTCTTCACAGTTTCTAAGCCTAGTTGGTAAAAAGTGCTAAACTAATGTTAATTATTTTCACTTTTTCTTTCCCCTCCCCCACATATAATTTATCTTTTAGCATTCACAAGCAGAGCCTTTACAAAAAGGAGTATGTGGAACTTTCAGTGGAAGACAACATGAACAGGGGTGACTTTTCAGATCCTCTCAACCTCACCAAAGTTGATTATTTCCTACTTTGCCTGTACAAAACCTTCCTTGTCCTTGAACTACACAATTCTTAGCTTAATCCCAGTACATGCTCTGTTAAAAAGTACAAAATTTGTAATTACACCAGTAAAATAATATAACTCTGCCATGGTTTTCACAAGAGCAGTTAACATTACCTATGTGATGTGGTAATAAATTTTAAAAATTGGATCGAATGTTAATTTCAGCTGGCAAAGCTGCTAACTTAGGTTATTTGACCTTGTATCAATAATTATTTCAAACTCTTACAATTATACATTTTTGGCTAAGCAGTCAGCCATGACCTTTGAATGTCTTGTGATGATATCCTAGGTTTCTAAAGATCAGTGTCCCATATTGCTGGTTAAGAGGCAATAATGTGAATGTAGCTAATAGCAGAAATAGCATGTAGAGGAATGTTCTTTGGCACAAATCCTTTGTCTTAAGCCTTTCATTGGGAAATATTTTTACCTCTTCAATTTATCTCCAACCTTCAGGCAATATACAACCTTCCCACCCTAACTGACTCATCTAGATGGCTCAACGGACCACAGATTCTTCAAGTATCTAAAGAGTTGTTGTTTTTTTCTCTTTTAATAACATCTTAAAATTGTGATTTAATCGGATATACACTAAAAAAATAAAAACTAAATACCGAACAAAAATGAGACAAAAAAACAAAAATCTGAATTTTGTCCTGCCAATGCCTTCCTTTGACTGCTAATAGTTTAAGTACAATGATCATTTATGTCTAAAAAAACTGAAGTATTTATGACATTGAGGCATTAAAAAATGCAATTATATTCAATTTTCCAAGCTTCATTTTCCAAATCAGGGAAGTAGATGCTTCAGTTTTCCATCAGGTTAGAATTAACTTGCTGCAGTCTACTCATTTGTAAAGTAGAGACAAACCTAAATATATCTCATTGGATAATTTGATGATTTAAATAAAATAATACTGTAAAATGCTTTGAACAGTGTTTGGTGACACATGCCTAATTGTTTTCTTACATTATTATCATTAGTAATTTATAAATTCAACCAACCCAAACTTTTGACCTCAATATAATTTTCTTATAAATCATGGATTTGTGTTAATTATCTAAGCAGTAAATAATGTATGTTGATTTTTAAAAATCTAGCTGCCCCTAAAATTTAAAAGTACCCAAAATATGAAAGGAAAAAAAGACCAGACTAACAAAAGAAATGGTGCTATTGGTGACTGGTGGCTGCACAGTGTATCTGCCCGGGGCTAAAGCCCAAGGGCATTTTTATGTTTTCATTCCTTTGCTTTTCTCTGGGCTCATGCCCGCATGTAAATGCAAGCCTCAGTCCATTCTCCTCCCCATTAGTGTCTTTCCAGACATGATAAGGATATGCATGCTGTTCCCTAGGCTTTAATAATTGCCAAAAGATGCATTAAATGATAACATTGATTGTGAATTACTTTAAGTTACTGTAACAATTAATTGCATATCCTTCCAAACACAATTTTAACTACTTGGCACAGAACATATGGTACTTAATATTTTACTGACATTTAAAGAAGTCTATATTTGCCAGTTTCATTAAATGGCTTTACTAAATATCATTTAATTTCTAAAACATTTGTTTGGCAAGGAACGTGCTATCTTATGTAATGTGAAGGGTACATGGGTAGTAGGCTGAAGTCCAAACATATTAGCTTGCTAATGGATGCTAGAGAAATTTCTCCTCTTTAGTATCAGAATTATAAGTATGGAGACTTGAAACTAAAGATGAACTTACTTAGAAGAATAAACAAACTAATTTATATATGGTTTAATTGAAATTTAAAAGAGAAAAACAAATAAAATAGTCTCTACCCCTTTAGTTTTAACGATTAAAAATATTTTCCAGTTGCTCTTATATATTACTAAATTCTGATATGTGAGGTCCCAGCCTAAAATAACATGACTTAAATGAAACATGCACTCACAAAAACAATTTAACTTTAAAAATAATGATCAGCTTTAAGACATCAGATAAATATGTTTTGTTTTATATTCATTAATGAATCATATCCTATGATTCCTAATGTTTCTTCTAGTTTAGAAGTATAGTTCTTATTTATTCTAAAATACTGAATTTGGATAACATTTAATTTGGTCAATATATACTCTAATATAATTAATACAATATGAAGTTAACATTAAAATTGGTGGAAAATAGAAATAGACTAATTGATTAAATTTTGAGAAAATGTACATTAGATACCAAATACATTTTATAATGCTTAAAAGTTAATGTAAAATCATAATAAAAGAATTAGATGAAAATTTAGAAGATATTTAGATAATATTGAACAGGAAAGCTTGCCAAACCTAATTCCAAAGACAAAAATAACTTTATAAAGGTTGATTATATATCACTACATAAAAATCAAAAGTTTCTATGTATCAAACACCATAGACAACTGGAGAAAAATATTTGGCAAAAGGTTAGCATCTTTGTCATAAAAACAGTGTTTATAAATCATTGAAAGAGATAAATAAGACAAAGGCCCTGATAAAATAAGCAAAAAATATGAACAAGTAATCAATGAGAAAAGAGAATAAAAATGGTTGCTCATATAAGAAAAATATTCAGATTCATTAGTAACCTAAAAATAAATATTAAAAATAAAATTTAACTGTGATTTTTAGGTTAGAATGACAAAAAATAAGTTAGTATTAATGTTATTAAGATACTAGAGGCCTGGTACATGAAATTCGTGGCCAAAGAAGTTGGACGGGGGATGTCCCTTAGTCCAGCCTGCACCCTCTCCAATCTGGGACTCCTCAAGGGATGTCCGACTATCTGTTTAGGCCCAATCGGATCAGGCCTAAATGGGCCGTCAGACATCCTTCTCAAAATCCAGGACTGCTGGCTCCAACCTTATCACCTGCCTGCCTCCCTGATTGCCCCTAACCACTTCACCTGCTAGCCTAATTGATGTCTAACTGCTCCTCTGCCAGCCTGTTTGCCCCCAACTTCTCTCCTCTGCCAGCCTGGTCACCCCTAACTGCCCTCCCCTGCAGGCTTGATCGCCCCCAACTGCCCTCCATTGCAGGCCTGGTCCCTCCCAACTGTCCTCCTCTGCTGGCCTGGTCACCCACAACTGCCTTCACTTGCACGGCCTGGAACCTCCCAACAGCCCTCCCCTGTTGGCCATCTTGTGGTGGCCATCTTGTGTTCACATGGGGGCAGGATCTTTGACCACATGGGGGTAGCCCTCTTGTGTGTTGGAGTGATGGTCAATCAGCAAATTACTCTTTTATTAGATAGGATAGAGGCCTGGTGCATGGGTGGGGGCCAGCTGGTTTGCCCTGAAGAGTGTCCCAGATCAGGACAGGGGTTCCCTTGTGGTGAGGAGTGTCCTGGGTGAGGGGCCTGTGGAGGTTTGCAGGCCGGCCACGCCCCCCAGCGACCCAAGCGGAGGCCCTGGGATCTGGGATTAATCTATGTCTACAATTGAAACTTTGTAGCCTGGAGTGGAGCCAAGCCTTCTGCTTGCTCTGGGGCGGCAGCCATTTCTGTTTGAAACTTTGTAGCCTAGAGTGGAGGCCTAGGCCAGCTTTCTCTGTTGCCAGGGAATCCCAAGCCTCTGTTCTCTCCAGCTCAGTGGCTGCCACCATTTCTGTATCTTTTATAATTGAAACTTTGTAACATTGAGTGGAGGCTTAGGCCCACAACAGCAGGCAGAAAACAGTTTCTTCTGTTGCTGGGGAAACCTAAGCCTCCCTCCTGCTCTCAGTGGTGGCAGCCATTTTGTTTGGGGTTTATTTGCATAAATTGCTCCTGATTGGCTAGTGGGCATGGTTGTGGGCATGGCTTGTTGGTGTGGCGAAGTACAGTCAAATTTGCATATTACTATTTTATTAGATAGTATGACAAAATAGACATTCTTTTATGTTGTTTTTCTTAAAAGAAGCAATATTATTTGGAGGACTATGTAGTTGTAAATATCAGTAACCTTAAAAATGTCCAGAATAAGTATAAAAAGGAGGGGATGTTCCAGATTAAAGGAGGCTAACTAACATGAACACAATGTGAATCCAGTTGATGACATTTAAAAATGGATTGTGTAATTGGGACTATAACAGGGCTGTTTTTCTAATATTAATAATTGATTTGTAGCCATGTAGCAGAGTGTTCTTGCCCTTAAGAAAAGCATGTTGAACTATATATTTAATGGTAAAGGAGCAGGATTTTATTGTACATATTGACTTCAGAGTGGACGGGGAGAGGGAGGGAGAGAGAAGCATCAGTGATGAGACATCGATCCACCTCCTCCTGTACACCCCACACTAGGAACTGAGCCAGCAAGCTGGGCATGTGCCCTCACCAGGAATCCAAATGGTGACCTTTTGGTTCATAGGTCAATGGTCAACCGCTGAGCCACACTGGCTAAGAAAGGGTCAGGATTTTATCAGTTTACTCCAGATGGCTCTCTCTCTCTCTGTGTGTGTGTGTGTGTGTGTGTGTGTGTGTGTGTGTGTGTGTGTGTGAGTGTGTGTGTGTGTGTGTGTGTGTGTGTGAGTGTGTGTGTGTGTGTGAGTGTGTGTGTGTGTGTGAGTGTGAGTGTGTGTGTGTGTGTGAGTGTGTGAGAGAGAGAGAGAGAGAGAGAGAGAGAGAGAGAGAGAGAGAGAAAGGGAAGGAGGGAAGGAGAGAGGGATAATTCAGAGCACAAAGCAATGGGGCATAGAGCAAAATGGAAATTAGATAGAGAACACAGAAGAGGTTTCTTACAACTTTTCTGTAAGTTGGAAACTATCAAAATTGAAGGTTGACAGCAACAAAACAAGTTTCAAAAGTTTATACTCAATGAACCAATAATTTCACTTTAGGAATTTCTATTAAGGATATAATCATGGACCTATAGCAAGGATATTTATTTATCCCAGTGTTGTTTATGATAGCAATAATTAAAAATTAAGTGAATGCTGAGCTAATTCATTAGAATTTTTTTTATTAAATGAATCCTGAGCTAATTTATTAGAAGTTTTTTTTTATTTTATTTTACTTTATTTTTTAAATTTCTCTATTGATTAAGGTATTACATATGTGTCCTTATTCCCCCATTACCCCTCACCTCCCATTCATGCCCCCACCTCCCTGTTGTCTGTGTCCATTGTTCAGGCTTATATGAATGCAAATAAATCCTTTGGTTGATCTCTTCCCCTTACATTCTGATTGATGTTTCTCTGTCTCTGGATCTGTTTTCGTTCATCAGTGTATGCTGTTCATTATATTCCACAAATGAGTGAGATCATATGATTTTTTTCTTCCTCTGCCTGGCTTATTTCACTTAGCATAATGCTCTCCAGAAGTTTTTTTATTTTTATTTTATAGGATTTAGTTTCACAGAGTGATTAAAATCCTGTTTTGAGAAATGCTTATTCACATTGGAAATAATGTTAATAATGTAAATAGTATTAATTTTAAAGCAGAATATATTAAGAAGTAAGCCCAATGGGCTTTCTTAAAAAATGAACACATTATATCTCCCCTCCCCTCCCCTCCAGGTCCTTCAGTCTGTGCCATGCTTCCATGTCTCAAGCTATTTGGTCGCTGGGCAGGATGAGGCAGCAACTGGGTGGAGTGGCGTAACAGGGGGAAACTGGGGGACATCTGTAATACTCTCAGCAATAAAGATTTAAAAAATAAAATAAACACATTAAAATTGGTAGGAATGCTAAAGGTATACAAATGGTTAATTTGTATTTAGATCATTTTGAAGGAGATGTTATGTTCTTTCTGAAAAATAGGTCAATCAATTAATGGCAGAGATAAAAGAGATAGTGCTTTTTATTCATCACAAGCATTTTGACTTTTGTGGGTCTTAGAAACTTTTGTTTTCCTGGGTCCCTTTTTTCCATAAAAAACAATATGGAAAAACATATTTTTCAGTCGTGATTATACAAAGCTGAATACATTAAGATCATATATTTAAAATATCTTCTATATAAATTTTTAAAAATTTCTTATTTATTACTAAGGTTCAATGATTTCTTTGGTTACTTAAAGTATTGTGGGCACTAGGCACAGTTTCTGTTGCATCTGTTACCTCTTAAGACATGGGGGGTGCTTCTTAAATTTCAATGTTCATTTCAATAAAATGAATATTGTAAAAATGGAGATCCTGATTCAATAAGTATAAGGTGAGACATGGAAGTCTACATTTCTTTTAAAAATTAATTTTATTGAATTTATTGGGGTGACATTGGTTAATAAAATTTTATAAATTTGAGGTATACAATTCTACAATACATCACTTGTATATTGTGTTGTGAGTTTGTCACACTAAGTCAAGTCTCTTTCCATTCCCATTTATTTCCCTTTTACCTTCTTCTAACTCCCTCCATCCCCTTTCCCTCTGGTAATCACAATGCTGTTGTCTGTGTCTTCTTATTTATGCTTAATTCCTTTATCCTTCTTACCCATTGCTCAATCCCATTCCCTCTGACAGCTGTCAATCTGTTCTCTGTATCCATGAATCCATCTCCATGTTGTTAGTGTTGTTAGTTTGGTGCAGCCACTGTAGAAAGCAGTATGAAATTACATCAAAAAATTAAAAATAGAACCACCTTATACCCCAGCAATACTACTTCAGGAAATATATCCAAAGAGATGTGAAACACTAATTCAAAAGAATATTCACACCCTTATGCTCACTGCAGCATTATTTTCAATAGCCAAGATTTGGAGGTAGCCCAAGAGTCCATCAGTAGATGAGTGGATGAAAAAGCTATGGTACATTTATACAATGGAATACTACTCAGTGTAAAAGGGTAGGAAATCTTAACTTATGCCACAGTATGGGTGGTCCTGGAGTGTATGATGCTAAGTATAAGCCAGTCAGAGAGTCTACATTTATGACAAGCTCCCTGGTGATGCTAATGCTACTGGTCCATGAATCACACTTAGAGTGGCAATGTGCTGGGAAACAGCTACATTCACCATGCCTGGGATCCTCATTTGTCCATATCATGTCAGAATAGATTCTTTCTTAGGGGCTGGCCTGTAACCAGTGGTCATATTTCCTCATGCAAGCATAAATATCTTTCACTTATTGCTTCACATACATCTATTTACTTACTAACTAATACCTAACTATAATTGTGTCTGGAAGAAGGTATGCCAATATATTCACAGAGATTACTTATTGATGGTAGAAATATGGCTGATATTTAATATTATGTGTATACCTCACTTTTTACCAACTTCCCTTCATTGAGTATGTGTAAGATGTATAAATAAAACATTGTATATTATAAATAGTTAGCAATCTATACTACACTAGTCAATATATCCATGAAAAGAAAACAATATAAATTGGGCATGGTATAATAAACAAAGTGCTATTTTAGTTATTTTGGTTGGAAAAGATGGAAGAAATAAAACCTGGCTGTTAAAGAAGTGAAACAGCATTTTAATATAAAAGTATTTATAGCAGAAATCACAATTTTATGTTTATTAACACAATGAAAACCAATTAAGTTTTAAAAACATATTTTTCAATAGGCTGTGTGATTCTCAAGGTTATCCTAATAAAAGAGTAATGTGCAAATTGACCATACCTTTGCTACACCCACCAGCCACTCCCACCAGCCACACCCACCAGCCAATCAGGAGCAGGGGCAGAGCCAACCAGTGAGCTCGCGGCCCAGGCTGGGGTGGGGGGGCAGGGCCAAGGTGGCCAGGGCTGTCAGGAGTGGGGCTGAGGCAGCCAGGGCCAGGTGGGGCAGGGCCAAGGTGGCCAGGGCCGTGGGGGCGAGGCCTACACAGCCAGGGCCAGAAGGGGTGGGGCTGAGGTAGCCAGGGACAGGGGGATGGAGCCCAGGTGGCCCGGGCTGCATACTGGTCAGGACAAAGGCCTGGCTGGGGGTGGGGGGCAGGGGCTGGCCTGGGGTGGAGCCAGCCATCAGCCCCATTGCAGGGTGATGGCTGGGTGCCCAAGGCCTAAAGCCTTGGACAGAGGCTTTAGGCCTTAGGCAGGGTGGGGGTGAGTGGTTAGTAGAACATCCCTTGAGGGCTCCCAGTAGTATGTGTGAAGGAGCAGGTTGGGCTGAGGGATCACTCACCCCAGTGCACAAATTTCATGCACTGGGCCCCTAGTATGAATTATATTTTCATATTCTGTAACCAATACATTCCAAACACTTGCTGCTTGCTAGAGCTTCCTTTTTAGAGAATGGTGAACAAATACATAAAAAGTCTATTTCTTTCAATATTCTTGACAATGACCAACATAATCAATATGGGTAAAACCATTAAAAGGGTTGAAAATTCAAGGTCTATTACACAGATTATTATCATAACTTGACAGACATTAACTATCATGCTACTCATTCTGACTCAAATATCATTGGAACTTAAAATTTAAAACAAAATTGGGGATCTATGACATTGCCTCAATGTTTAGTTTTATACTTTTTGAAAGTTAAAACATTGCTCATGATATATGTTTAGGTTATCTGGATAACATAAAGTAGTATTACTTCACTGTCTCCATGAAATTATACTGTATATTCTTTTTATCACCTACACTTATTATAGAATGGTGGGTTTTTTTAACCCATAAATTAATACTTAAAGTATGTGAATATTTTTATACATCTTTGTCTGATCATCTATCAGGCTTTGGTAGTTATAAAAAGTTAGCTTAAATGCAAATACTTTGAACAGAAAAAAATTAAAAATTCATGGTTTCAGATTAGACACATACATTTTACTTGACAGTTGAGATCTTGTATGGCAATAATATAGCATGCCATTGCAACATAACAAATGTTATAATGTATATATTCAATCTTTGAAGTTTTAATGTACTCTTTGTGCTATACCTTTTTAAATTTTATTCGTAACCAGTATGTGACATAAAAGCAATTGAAAGCTTTCAAAGTTGAATTCCTTATTGGTATTAAATGCACCCATAATTACACCTTTCTCCATTCAAGTAAGAGGTGACCTGTTACTTGGCACTTTGGGGATGGAAGTATTCTTTTTCAATTCATAGAATGTTTTCAACTATATTAGTGCAAGTCTGTAGTAACTGCCGTATCCAGACATATAATTTTTACAGAAATACTGGAATGGAACTCCCTGGCATTAATATTCTGTGTTTCTCCTGCAGACCCTTAGAAAGAGGAATTTTATGTGATTTTTACAGAAACCTGATATATGCCTGTATAACTTAAGCTTCACGTTCACATTATTTCCCATAATTACTTAGCAGCAAGCCAACACCCTGTATACAATGTCATATTTATTTTAGGTGAAGTATAGTTTTGAGGTTTTATAACTTCTTTGCGTAATGTGTATATTTAGAAAATACATACATATGGTTGACAGACATTATAACTACCCCTGTTATACAATATAGCAATTGAGCCTTTGTCTTTGAATCTTATAAACATAATCTTATGAACTGTTTTAAACTTCAGGAAATAGATTACTCTTTCCTGAAATTCAATTTTTAAAAAATATTATGGCAATATATATGTGTATAATGTTTATACATGTGAAAGAGATTTATAATTGCCTATGTAAGACTGAATTAATGTATTAATTTATTTCCCCTGTAGGCTTCTATGTGTGTCTCTGTGTGTGAGTCTGATTTGAGTTTTTCTTTTCTAAATACCTTCATCTTTTTTCCTCCAGCCCCCCAAAATGTTTTTCCTTTGATAGTCTGTTCTCTGTATCTATGAGTCTGTTTCTATTTTGTTTATTTTGTTCCTTAGATTCCAAATATATGTGGAATCATATGGTACTTATCTTTCTCTGACAGCTTATTTCACTTAGCAAAATACAACCAAGATCTATTTATGTTGTCACAAAAGTCAAGAATTCCTTCTTTTTTATAGCTGAGTAGTATTCTATTGTGTAAATGCACCACTGCTTTTATATCCACTCATCTATGCTGAGCACTGGGATTATTTCCAAGTCTTTTTTAAAATACATTTTTATTGGTTTCAGAGAGATGCAGGGAGAGGGAGAGAGAGAGATAGAAGAATCAACGATGAAAAAGAATCATTGATTGGATGCCTCCTGCATGCCCCCTACTGGGGATCAAGCCTGCAACCCAGGCATGTGCCCTTGAGTAGAATCAAACCGTAGCCTCCTGGTTCATATGTTGATGTTCAATCACTGAACAACACAGGCTGGCTGTTTTCACATTTTGACTATTGTAAATAACACTGTAATCAATATACAGGTACATATATTATTTGGAATTAGTGTTTCAGGTTTCTATGGATATATTCCCAAAAGTAGAATCTCTAGGTCAAAAGGTGGTTCCATTTTTAATTTTTTGAGAAAACTTCATACTGTTTTCCACAGTGGTTATATCAGTCTATATTCCCACCAATAGTACCCAAGGGTCTGTTTTCTCCACATCTTCACCAGCACTTGTTTGTTGATTTATTGATGTTAGCCCTTCTGAGAGGTGTGAGATGATATCTCATTGTGGTTTTAATTTACATTTCTCAGATGATAAGTGACATTGAACATCTTTTCATGTGTATTGGCAATCTGTATGTCCTCTTTAAAAAGTCTCTACTCATGTCCTTTGCCCATTTCTTAATTGGATTACTACTTTTTTGGTCTTGAGTTTTATAAGATTTTTATAAATTCTGGATATTAATCCACTAACAAATATATCACTGATGAATATATTCTCCAAATCAGTGGGATATCTTTTCATTTCAGACACTTTTTAGCTTGATGCAATACCATTTGTGTATTTTTCCTTTTGATTCCCTTGCCCCAAAATAAATATTAGAAAAAATATATTGCTATGAGAAATCTCTGAAATTTTACTGCTTATGTTTTCTTCTAGGATTTTTATAATTCTGAATCTTTTAAGTATTTAATCCATTGTTAGGTTATTCTTGTGTATGGTATAAGAAGGTGGTCTAATTTATTTTAAAACATATCTGTCCAGATTTTCAAACACTGCTTTAGCCCAATGTATTTATTTCACTCCTTTGCCAAAGATTAATTGACATAAAGTTGTGGATTTATTTATGGTCCCTCTATTCTGCTCCATTGATGTATCAGTCCTTTACCTTTTCAAAGAACCATCTTTTGGTTTCATTAATCTTTTGTTTTATTTGAGACTCTAGTTTATGTTCAGGTCTTTATTACATTCTTTACTGTACTCAATTTGAGCTTTGTTTGTTGGTCTTTTTCTATTTCTTTTAATTTCAAAAGTTAGATTGTTTATTTGATTTTTTTCTTATTTCATGAGATTCACCTGTAATAAATTTTCCTTTTAGGACTGCTTTTGATGTGTCCCATGAATACTGTGTTGTTGTAATCTCAATTTTACTTGTTCCAAGGGACCTTTTAATTTCTTCTTGATCTCATTGTTAATCTATTATTTAGTAACATGTTATTGAAATTCCACCTCAGTGCATTTTTTCATTTTTTTCTTGTAATTAATATCTAGTTTCTATTATTATGGTCAGAAAAGATGCCTGATATAATTTCAATCTTCTTAAGTGTATTGTGACTTGTTTTGTGACCTAACATGTGCTCTAATATGGAAAATATCCCATGTAAGGCAGCTGTTTTTTGTTCTAATCATACTTAATAAAAGAGTAATATGCAAATTGACCATACCTCCAATAAACCCACAAGCCATGCCTCCAGCCAATGAGGAGAAAATAAACCCCAACCAAGATGGCTGCCACCATTGAGAGCAGGAGGGAGGCTTGGGTTTCTCTGGCAATGAGGAAGCCAAGCTTTCTGCCTGCCCTTGCCTGCCTAGGCCTCCACTCATTGCTACAAAGTTTCAATTTTAGAAGATACATATATCCCAACAGAAATGGTGGCAACCATGGAGCTGGAAAGAGCAGAGGCTAGGGTTGCCCTGGCAATGGAGGAAGCCAAGCTTCTGCAGCCCTAGCACTTATGCCTCCACTCTAGGCTACAAAGTTTCAATTATAGAATTTAAATAAACCCAAACAGAAATGGCTATTGCCAATGAACAAGCAGATGGCTTGGCTCTGATCCAGGCTACAAAGTTTCAATTGTAGAACATAAATTAATCCCAGGGCCTCTGCTTGGGTCACTGGGGGGTGTGGCCAGCCTGCAAACCACCATAGGCCCCTCGCCCAGGCTGCCCCATGCCCCAAAAGGATCCCCCACCCTGATCCAGGACACCCTTCAGGGCAAACCAGCTGGCACTCACCCATGCATCAGTCCTCTATCCTATCTAATAAAAGAGTAATACACAAATTGACCATCACTCCAACACACAAGATGGCTGCCCCCATGTGATCAAAGATCCTGCCCCCATGTGGACACAAGATGGCCACCACAAGGTGGCCAGCAGGGGAGGGCTGTTTAGAGATTCCAGGGCTGCAAGGGAGGGCAGTTGGAGGTAATCAACCCTGCAGGGGAGGGCATTTAGGGGTGACCAGGCCGGCAGAGGAGAGAAGTTGGGGACAAACAGGCTGGCAGGGGAGCAGTTAGACATCAATTAGGCTGGCAGAGTAGTGGTTAGGGGTGATCAGGCTGGCAGGCAGACGAGGTTAGCAGCAATCAGGAAGGTAGGCAGTTGAGCAGTTGGAAGCTAACAGTCCTGGATTTTGAGAGGGATGTCCGAATGCCCATTCAGGCCAAACAGGATCGGGCCTGAACAGGCAGTCAGACACCCCTCAAGGGCTCCCAGATTGGAAAGGGTGCAGGCCTGGCTGAGGGACACCCCCGCCCCCTGTGCATGGATTTTATGCACTGGGTATATTTTGCTACCTTGTCTTCCAAGTCATTGATTTGATTTTTTGATTCACGCAATGTACTGTTGATTTCTTATAGTGTATTCCTCATTTTAGATATTGTATTCTTCATTTATGATTGGGTCTTTTTATCATTTTATGCTGTTGTAGTTTTTACTACATTCTTTGAGCATCCTTACATTCATTTTTAAAAACTCTACATCTGATAAATTGCTTACCTCTATATCATTGACTCTTTCAGTGATTTATCTTTTTCTCTGTCGTGTAGGGCCTGTTTCATTGTCTCCTTTTGTGGCTGGGTGTGTGTGTGTGTGTTCCTATGTATTAGGAAGACATGTTGGGACTCCAAGGCTTTGTAGGACGGCCCTTTGTAGCAGGCGTCCTGTTGGCTCTAGTCATGCCATTTCCTTCATCACCTGAGCTGAGTGCTCCACAGGGTGGTCCCTTGTGTGGGTTACATGGGCCCTCCAGTTTTAATTGAGTCTTGATTGGTGTTGGTCCATTTGTGCGTGGGGTTGAACCTCAGGCTGGCTTACTTCAAGGATCGATCTTGACCATGACATATATGCAAATTTCTATTCAGATACTGACCACAAGACACAGAATTCACCTCAGCGAGTCTGTTGTCTCCCGAGATCTCCCTTTGAATATGCTGCTTTTAAAGCTCATTGCATTTTGCTCTGATTTTGTCTGAAGCTGCCCCTGCATGTGTTTGTTCTGGGGCCTGTTGGGAGGGACTCATGCACAGGCCAATGTGAGATGCTGCCTGTGACTGGCTACTGGGAAATCTATTTGGAGCTAAAAAGTGACCCACAGTTTGTGGCTGCCTTTCTTGGCCTGGTCCTCACATAGAGTTAGAGTGTCCACATATGAATTGGGGTATGGTGAATGCAATTCTGTACATAGAACTTATTTTTGAATTTCAAATTTTAAATTCATTATATTCTATACTAAGGACCCAATGCATGAATTTGTGTACCTTGAAAAGAACTGTGGGCCTCGAGACTGTGTTAGGCACAGGGGTGGGTCTCGGCCCATCCTCCAAACTCCTGCCTGGCCCCTTCCACTGTGGCCCCTGGTTCCCTGTCTGCCAGCAGCACTGCTCCAGCCACCAACACTCCCATATGCTGACAGCACTGGTCCGGCTTACACCTGTTGATGGTGGGGAGTGATTGGTGCTGGCACTGTCAGTGGGTGAGAGGGCAGCTGCTGCCTCCATCACCCCTTAATCACCCCTCAGGAGGGGGGAGGGGAAGTGGAGAAGCCCTCAGGGGTGATCAGGGCCAGCAGCTGCCACTCACACCTGCTGATGGCATCAAGTGATCAGGACATGTGCCAGGCGCCAGCAGTTTGTGTGAGTGGCAGCTCCAGTGCCAGCAGTGTGAGCAGGGCTGACATTGGTGGTGGTTGTTAGTGGTCGTTCTGAGGCCAGCACTGGCAGCAGGTATGAGTGCTCGGCACAACCGTGGTTCATGGGAGCAAAGAATTTTCAGTAACCAACAGAAACTTCCCCTCATGACAGTGACCAGCACCCTTCCTTGGTCTGGTGCCCCCGCTCACCTGTTCCACCATCCCAACACAGCCAATGCCTTCCATGTTCTGCACACAACCCATGGTGGTCAGTGCACGTAATAGCGACCGGTTATTTGGTTGTTTGGTTGTTCAGTTATTCTGGTTGTTGCACCTTTCAGTCTACTTGCATATTAGCCTTTTATTATATAGAATGTTTACATATATAAGTTTACATAATTATGTATGTACGTATCATATGTATACATAAACAGACATATATATCTATATCTATATCTAAATCTCTATCTATATTATACATATGTATACATACCATGTATACATAGACAGATACAGGTATATATCTTATCTAATAAAAGAGTAGTATGCAAATGGACTGTACCTCTAATCAAGCTACACCCACTGGCCAATCAGGAGCAAATAAACCCCAACCAAAATGGCGGGCCAACACCCCCCCACACACACACACTGACTGAAGCCCGAAGCCCGGCCATGGTGGAGGCGCTTTGAGGTTGTGGGGTCGGGATCGTAGCCCCAGATTCAGCAGGGGATCCAGCCCCCCACTGCCAGCAGCAAAATATGGCACTTTGCTGTGGGCGGTGGGTTCAGGATTGCAGCCCCACCATGGAGGACTGGGCAGGCCAGGTGGGCAGTGCCAAGGATATGATCAGTACCCGGGCAGCACCTGACACAGACCACAGGGTCCAGGCCATCATCGGGATCAGGCAGGCCTGGCTGGCAGCACCTGATGCCACCAGCAGAGTCCAGGCCACCATTGGGAATGGGGCAGGGCAGACTGGCTGCTCCTGATGCTGCCCACTGGGTCAAGGCCAAGATCAGTAACAGGGCAGGCAGAGGAGGTGGGTTGGCAGTGCCTGACGCCTTCCAGGGGTCTAGTCCACCATGGGGGACAGGGCAGGCCTGGCAGGCAGCGCCTGAGGCACCATAGGGGTCAGGTGGGCCTGGCAGGCAGCACCTGACTCCGCTTATGAGGTACAGGGAGCCTTTGGGGTTGGGCAGGGAGGGCCTGCTGAGCCTGAGGCTGCCCACTGGGTCAAGGCCGAGATCAGTAATGGGGCAGTCAGGGGAGGGCGGAGTGGCTAAGCCTGACTCTGCCTGCAGGGGCCAGGCTGCCATCAGGGACAGCCAGGGGTGGCCAGGGTCTCTGGGATCACTGTATGCCCCCAGGCTGCTTGTGCACACCGGTGGAGCAGGCCAGGGTTGAACATTTTAATGAAAATGGGATGCCTGTGCCCCTGCCCACTGAGCCCAGTCTCTGGGGGAGGAGAGGGCAGTGAGCAGTTAACAGGCACCAGGGCTTGGATGCGACTGGGAGCAACCTGCAGGCATGCTACCAAGAAGCGGTGCTGAACCATGAGGAGGCAGAGGGCTGGCTGGTGGAGGCATGCAAAGGTGCAGATGAGGCGGCTCTCGCTGGCGCTGAGCTTGAAAAGTGCATCCACAGCCTGATGGACTAAATCACCTTTCTGAAGAAGGTGCATGAAGAGGAGATCTCAGAGCTGCAGGCACAAATCCAGTACACTTAGACCTCCATGGAGATGGACTCGTTCTCCAAGTCTGACCTCTCTGCAGGCTCAAGGATGCCTGTGCCCAGTAGGAGAAGCTGGCTGCCAAGAACATGCAGAATGCAGAAGAATGGTACAAGAGCCGCTTCACCATACTGACTGAGAGCTCTGTCAAGAACATCTACTGGGTGTGTGCAGCCAAGGTGGAGGCGTCTGAAAGCCGCTGCCTGCTCAGGCCAAGAACCTGGAGATGGAAGCATGCCCGGGCATGAACTAAGCTCTGGGAAAGCAGTTAAAAGAGCTGGAGAATAAGCAGAACTCAGGTGTTAGTGCTATGCAGGACACAACAAATTAGAAAACAAGTTGAGAACAACAAGGAGTGAAATGGCATATTTGAAAGAATACCAGGACCTCCTCATTGTGGCTTTGGACACTGACATTGCAGCTTACAGGAAACTCTTGGAAGGTGAGGAGACCCGGCTCAGTTTCACCAGCGAGGGAAACATAGCCAGAGGCTACTCCCGAGTTCCCAGGTCTTTGGTCGATCTGCCTATGGTGGTTTACAGACCAGCTTATACTTGATGTCCACTGGCTCCTTCCCTTCTTAATACACCAGCCACATCCAAGAGGAGCAGATCGAGGTGGGAGAGACCATAGAGGCTGCAAAAGCCGGGGAAGCTAAGGATGAACCTCCCTCTGAAGGAGAAGCCGAAGAGGAGGAGAAGTAGAGAAAGTGGCTGACAAAGAGGAAGGAGAGGAAGACAAAGAAAGTGCCAAGGAAGAATTTGAGGATGCAAAGGAGGAAGAAGAAGGAGGTGAAGGGGAAGGAAAAGATGCACAAGAAGCTGAGAATAAGTAGAAAGATGAAGGTGCTGGGAGGAGCAAGCAACCAAGAAAAGATTGAGCCCCCCTTTCCTAAATTATTTCAGTGGTAATCCTCCTGAAACCAGGTCAACCCTGTCACCAACCAAGCAGTTGAGTTCCCAATATTATATGAATTAAGAAGTCAATATACATAACATTCTGAGGTTACTCAGGGTGGACATTAAATGTTGTGCAATGACTTTTCTCCTTATGCAGAGTATCTGTTTGCTTTCAGAGTGGCTTCCTGGCTTGCTGCCAGTCTGTGCATGGTCCATGCTTATGGGTTCAGGATCTATGACAATGTGAATAATTCAGATGTTTACAATAAAAACACATGAATACATGAATTCACTAATGTTAATGTTAAGCTTCATGGAAAAAATAGTCCTTTGAATCTTTGCTGGTTAGAAATTAAAGACCTCAAATCATGTGCAATAAACAGTAAATAAAGTTACACTGAATGACGAAAAAAAATACATTAGGGGCCAGGAAATATTCAAAGAATTGGGGAACCATTCCCAGATCAGGAAGGGAAGTCACAGGGTGTATATTATTGCTACAAATACTGTATTTCCTACTACTTACAACATATACAATGTAGTGTATTAGATGCCTTCCAACTGCATGAAGTATGTATTTTCATAGAATAATACTGGTACATATGTTATAGTTATGGCAGTATATCATATTCTATATTAATAAAAGGGTAATGTGCTAATTAGACCATGAGACCTTTCAGAAGTCCTTCCAGATGAAGCCATGGTGGCGGGGCTGAGGCAGATGTGGTTAGGTGTGATCAGGCCAGGAGGAGAAGGCAGTTGGGGGTGATCAGACCAGGAGGGGAGGGAAGTTGAGGGTTATCAGGCTGATATGGGGGGAAGTTGGGGCCGAGCAGGCCAGCAGAGGGGACCAGTTGGGGCAATCAGGCCAGCAGTCAGAGTGGTTAGGGGTGATCAAGCAGTCAGGCAGGTGAGCTGTTAGGAGCCAGCAATCCTGGATTGTGAGGGGGTTTTCTGTCAGCCACTTTAGGCCTGATCCCACAGGGATCTCAGATTGGAGAGGATGCAGGCTGGGCTGAGAGACAACCTCCCGCCGTGTGCATGAATTTCATGCACCGGACCACTAGTATACAAAGCAATGCAATGTATCTAACCTTTTTCTGTAGCTGTCCTTATTCCTTAGGGCAGTGGTTGGCAAATTCATTAGTCAGCAGAGCTAAATATCAACAGTACAATGACTGAAAAATTTTTTGAGAGCTCAATTTTTTTAACTTAAACTATATAAGTAGGTACTTTATTATTAATTTAATTAGGGTAGCTGGACTTTGCTAATACTCAAGGGGCCAAACAGCTGCATGTGGCTTGTGAGCTGCAGTTTGCCAGCCACTGCCTTAGGGCATTTGAAACTTCAAATCAACATACTTTATCTCATGAAACATGGTGTACAATATTTCAGTCATGTCTGATTTGACTATGGTTGTACAGATGCAATCTTTAAAATGCATTTTATGTTGAATAGTTTTGTTTCTTGTTAAGTGGAGTTGATTATCCCAAGAATTATGTATTTTTGTCAGGCATAATCTAGCCTATTTATTCTCTCCTTTTCTCTAATAAGTACTTACACTTTGCAAAAATAAAAACTTTTCACTGAAATGCATTCTAAATAAATTATTTATTTATTTATTTATTTGTGTATTTATTTATTTATTTTCTCTATTTTTTTTTCTTTAAAGTATTACAAATAGTAGTACATGTGTTTCCTCCCCCCCCCATTAACTACCCCTGGCCTCCCCCACCCCCTAGCACGTGCCCTCACCTGCCCCCCCACACACACAGTTTCTTGTATCCATTGGTTATGCTTATATGCATGCATACAAGTCCTTCTGTTGACCTCCCACAGCCCCTGCCCCCTACCTTCCCCTTTCTTCCCACTGTAGTTTGACAGTCTGTTCAATGCTTCTTTGCCTCTGTATCTATCTCATTTAGTTTCCTTTGATGAAGGCATTTATTTCACAATACAGACTCCGGAAATACCGAAAGGTACATTTTGTGTAAACATTTCTATTTGCAGTTTTTCAACTATAAATGTACCTTGTTATCTTTATCCACTGCGAACAATTAATGGATTACTTGTTGAGCTTCACTCTCACATTTTCTCATTCAGAATATCTGAGCTGGGACCCAAGAATCTGTATTTCTTGTAAATTCCCAAATGTGGTCTGGGGATCACTCTCTAAGAACCACTAATTAAAGTATTTTTAGCTCTTCAATAATCGAAGTGATGTCCTTGGCATTATTCAAATCTTAGAAAAAGAAGCTGTATTACTTTGATTTGCACGTAGGCTCATGCCAGCAGGTCATATTGAAGCATCTTCAAAAAGTTGAGGAGAACTTGCCTTTAAATGTATTATAAGGATGTTGGTAGCATGTGATATGCATTTATTGATTACTTTTATGTCTTGGATCATTGTTCTTTCTGTACATAAAAAACAAGGACAAAAATATCATCAGGCTTCAAGGTTATATTATGCAAGTTTTCATTTTTTTCAATTGTTTATTAATTAACTTGATTGTTTCCATTTTTTTAATTGATTCTTAGGGAACATAGAAGCAAACTTGTAGCCAATTTCTAATAGAGTTATGCGACATTATATTGGGGATTTATGCATTAATTTTTCATGTGGCTTTAACCTTCTTTTTCCTAACATTCTATCAATTTTCTTTTCTATTTATATTTTTGTTTTCCATATCTTCATAAAAGTGACTTTTTTGGGAAGAGAGTAATTGTAAAGATAAATGTCTAAATAAACAAAGAAATAACTGCATGACAGAACTGATGATGCCAACATTAGTAAAATGAGGTTCAAATAAATTCACTTATTAGAACATAATTCATTTTTGAATCTGTGATGTTTTTCCTGGGGTATTGAGTTTATTTACTGGTTATATTTCCAGTATTTCTTTAACAGGTAGGTAGCAGTGAATTGTTAGTTGAGGTTGACTCTGGGTTTCCCAGAACATAAGCTATGATTGTTTTAATAAGAAGGCATAGCCCACTAAGGCCAGGGTTTGCTATTTGCAAGGAAACTTGGAAGAATACATCATAAATCTAAGTGACTGTTTCCTGCTATACATCTGGAATGTTGTATTTATTGTTGTATAGAAAACTCAAAAAAAATTTGGGAGCACTATTCATGGTTGATTATTTTTACTTGACCAAGTATACTACATTCCATTAGCAGAGGGAAAAAACTGTCAAATAATAAGAAGGGGAGTGGTTTTCTGTTGTTGTTAAATGTCATATGGTTCACTATAGTGTCAGTAAAATATTTCTCATATATTTCTGCAGTCTTGTTGATTCTTTTAAACAAATACTGAGTCAGCAGAGGGAAATCATTTCCATATTTCACACAGAAAATACATATGTTCTCTATTAAGAATTGGAGGAGATTTTCTAATGTGTTTTAATTGAGAAGATAAATTTACTAGCATGTTTAATGTTTCGTTACACTGCAACTTGTTTTTAATTACACATGAATAACATATGTGATTCATTGGCACTCTTTTTAATTCTTGAAAGTAAATTTACTCACCACTCATGTAATTTGTATCATGTGGTGTGTGTTCCTTGTTATGTGAGTCCCTTCTAACTTCTAAATCCTTCTAATTTCTAAATAATTAGCTAATTAATGGCATGACCTTAGGGTTCTTATGCCAGGATAACACTTACTGCCTTGAAGACAGTGGGATTTGCTTTTATTGTGACTCACAATGTTGAGTGCCTTCATCATATTTTTCCTGATTAAAGTTGTATTATATTTGCAAATGTTCACCTGTGAAAATAAACTTGCCAAATTAGCTTGTGGATTTCTGCATAGGCATATCTCATTTTATTTCACTTCACTTTATTGTGTTTCACAGATGTATTTTGTTGTTGTTGTTATTTTGTTTTGGTTTTACAAATGGATGGCAAAATCCTCCACCAGTAAAAAAGATGACCACTTTACTGAAATACTTGCTTTTTTGTAGTGGTTCATAACTAAACTCATACTTATCTCCAAGATATGGCTGTATTGTGAAGGTGGCTAACTCATTGATGGTAGATGCTGGAGTATCTTAGTGGATTTCAGTTAACTCCGTGATAAGTAATTATCACTCTATCCACATCTCTGACCAGCTACCTTGCAAACATCTATATTTACTGATTAGAGCAACATTAAATCAGATCTAGCATCCCATCCCAGGGAACATTACCCCATTACTACCGCAAATAATGATAATGGTAATAATAGTTTCTACTTTACTAGCACTTATTATATGCCAGATATAGATATAGATATAGATATAGATATAGATATAGATATAGATATAGACATAGATATAGATATAGATATATAGATATATAGATACATAGATACATAGATATATAGATATATATGTTATAAGTAACACATAATTATCACAAAAACTGTTGAAGTTGGTACATAGTCTAATAACACAGGACTAATAAGGTTATTATTTTACTTAAAGGACATCACATTTGATGCAAAAAACAAACCAGAAATATTTAAATGCCCAATGTTGAAGATTGACATACCAAAGTATTTGGTTCAGGTCTGTTCTTTGACATTGAATTTGAAAAGGAATTGTCTGATTTATTGCATTAGTTGGTGAGGTTTTAGGAGGCTAGACACCTATTGCTACATGTTCAGAGGAAACTATTTGTCAGTTAAATATACAGGAGAACATTCCCCTTGCTCAATTGGGCCAATATAGAAGGTTAGACTCTCTGTGTTTATTCCCTGTGTGCTTAAAATGAGAAAGATCTGCTGTGCTACTTAACTTTCCACTCCATATTTTGTGTTCACACATTCAGTTCTTAAATCTGGGCCATTGCTTCTTATCATTTAAATTAATATGTTAATGTGTGAGCTAGTTCCCCTTTCAAGCCTACACTTTTTTCCTGGTGCACTTCTCTGAGCAAGCATCCCCTCTATACAAAAACTACAGTGAAGTCGAGAGTATCTTATTAGAAGTCCAATGCTTTGCCTTTACAGCTTGGCTTTTCATCAGTGATATGATTTTTGTCTTCCAGTCCCCCAATTTTTCCCACTCCCTGACTCCCACCTTATTGCCTGTCAAGTCATCTATATCAAATTGGATAGAGCTCACTAAATATACCTCAGGCTATCCATCTCTTTCATTTTGTTTCTGCTCTTACTTTTGTCATGAGTTCCTTCTCTTTTTCCACTGTTATAAAGTGAATGGCTACTACTTCCATGTCTAAACATCATCTTCCAGCAATCCCTTCCAGGGAATAGCAGAAGTAGTAAAGTCTTTGTGCTCTTTCCATTGTTCTCTACTCTATGCTTCAATTCCCTTATCCCAGTGCTTATTCAGATCTCTGCTAAATTTATTTATTTACATAAATGGTTCACAATCATATTAAGAATTCTTTGAGAAAAGAAATTGTCACACACACAGACACACGCACACACACACACACACACACACACACACACACACACACACATATATACCTGCCTTGGCCTAACATCGCTCTACTTCTAATGGAGGCCTCAATGCCATGCTTGGCTTTGTAGAGTTGTTGTGTTCCATATGGACAGTACCTTTCACATATTTTTACACCTTTTAGTTTCACTTTACCAGCAATTCTTAAATAGTTCATTGGTTAATGTATTATTCTATATTTTTAAATAACAGCCATTCTTCAATAAAATGTTAACTTTTTAAACATAGAGTCTTTCTTTTTTATCATTTATTAATGTTGTGTACTCTGTATACCAAAGTGGCTAAAGAGTGCCCCTGAAACCAGACTGTCTGGCTTCAAATAGCAACTCTGCTTCTATCTTACTGTGTGACCTTGGGTTATTTGGCCTCATATGACATCTGCATGACAAGGAAAATAACTATGTATACCTCATAGATTTGCAGTTAGACTTACAAAAAAAAGTGTAATGCTTAGAATGACACCTCATAACAAATTCTAGATAAATACCAGTTCTTGTTATTGTGCTCATAGTGATTTTCTTCTCCTTCCTGCACACCACAAGCTTCCACATATCATTCTTGGCCTTGGGATTCTTGTGGCCTTGGGATTCAGAGGGAATAGAGACTCTCTGATGGCTAGAAACTCCCAGAAGACAATTCCTGATCAGTTCTAGATAAAATACATCTTATATTAAATAGACCTCTGTGAGTGTTCAAAAGATACTTTTTTTTACTATGCCAAAATGTTTATAGATTTTCCTTCTAGTCTTACTTTCATGCATATACATTCAAATACATTCATAACTTTAGTTGAGATCATGTAGTCTATTCAGTCTTTTTTTTCTTTAAAAATTTTTATTGTTAAATGTATTTCATATGTCTTTTTTATTCGCCTGATAGATCCCTTACAACCCACCACTAGCCCCAAGTCCTTACCACCTGACTGTCTGTGTCCATGGGGTTATGTATATATGCATATAAAGGCTTTGGTTCATTACCTCCCAACCAACCACCTTCCTCCATCTTTCTTCCCCCTGAGATTCCACACTCTGTTCCACAAGTATCACATGTCTGTGGATCTTCTCTTTCCTCAGTTTGTTTTGTTAAGTAGGCTCCACATATGAGTGAGATTATGTGATACTTGTCTATCACTGACTGACTTATTTCACTTAGCATGACATTCCTCAGGCCCCTTGATGCTGTCTCAAAGGTTAAGAGATTCTTCCTTTTTACTGCTGTGTAGTATTCCATGGTAAAAATGTAGCACGACATTTTTATCCACACATCTACTGAGGTGCACTTGGGCTGCTTCCAGATCTTAGCCATTGTAAATGAACATAGGGGCACATACATTCTTTATAATTGGTGTTTGGGATTTCAAAAGATATATTCCTAGAAGTGGGATCACTGGGTCAGATGGGAGTTCATATTTAAGTTAAAATATACTTCATTCAAAATATATCTATCTATATCTATCTATATCTATCTATATCTATCTATATCTATCTATATCTATCTATGTATCTATCTATGTATCTATATATGTATCTATCTATCTATCTATCTATCTATCTATCTATCTATCTATCTATATAGTTTTTCACAGAGAGGAAGAGAGAGAGATAGAAAGTTAGAAACATCAATCAACTAACTCCTGCACACCCCCCACTGGGGATGTGTCCACAACCAAGGTATGTGTCCTTGACCCGAATTGAACCTAGGACCCCTCAGTCCACCGGCCGACGTTCTATCCAATGAGCCAAACTGGTTTTGGCCATATTTAAGTTTTTTAGGAAACTCAATACTGTTTATCATAATGGTTGCACCAGTCTGTATTCCCACCAGCAGTATATTAGAGTTCCCTTTTCTTCCCAGCCTCACCAGCACTTGTCATTTGTTGATTTGTTGATGATAGACATTCTGATAGGTGTGAGATGATAGCTCATTATTGTTTTAATTTGCATCTCTCTGATGATCAGAGACTTTGAGCATTTTTTCATATGTCTCTTGGCCATCTGTATGTCCACTTTGGAGAATAGTCTTTTGCCCATTTTTTCATTGGATTATTTGTCTTCCTTTTGGTAAGTTATATGAGTTTTTTATATAGTTTGGATATTAAACCTCTATCAGATGAATCATTCCTAAATGTGTGCTCCTAGGCAGTGGCTTTCTTGTTGTTTTGCTGATGGTTTCTTTTGCTGTGCAGAAGCTTTTTCCTTTGATGTAGTCCCATTTGTTTATCTTCTCCTTAGCTTCCATTGTCCTAGGAGCTGTATCAGTAAAGATATTGATATGACATATGTCTGATATTTTGCTGCCTTTGGGTTCTTCTAAGATTTTTATGGTTTTCTGTCTTATGTTTAAGTCCTTTATTCATTTTTAGTTTCTTCTTCCTTTTTTTCATTTTGTATGAAGTAAGTTGGTGGTCTAGTTTCATTTTTTGCAAGTATCTGTCCAATTTTCCCAAAACCATTTATTGAAGAGATTTCTTAACTCCATTGTATGCTCTTGCCTCCTTTGTCAAATATTAATTGAGCATAATGGCTAAAGTTGACTTCTGAGGTCCCTGTTCTGTTCCTTTGATCTACATGCCTGTTCTTGTGCCAGTACCAGGCTGTTTTGAGTACAGTGACTTTCTAATTTAATTTGATATCTGGTATTACTAATTCCTCCTACTTTGTTCTTCTTTCTCAAGATTTGAAGCTATTTGAGGCCTTCTTTTGGTTCCATATAAATTTTTGGAGAATTTGTTCTAGGTCTGTGAAGTATGCTGTTAATATTTTAATAGGGATTGCATTAAATCTGTAGATTGCCTTGGGTAGTAAGGGCATTTTAATGATGTTGATTCTATCAACTCATGAACATGGAATATTCTTCCACTTGTTTTTATAATCCTTTAGTTCTTTTTTCAATGTCCTATAGTTTTCCAAGTATAAGTATTTTCCTCCTTGGGTAAGTGTACTCCTAAATATCTTAAAATTTTTGCAGTGGTGAATGGGATTGTTTTTTTTTTTAATTTCTCTTTCTGAGAATTCATTACTGTTGTGTAGAAAAGCCACCAATTTCTGGGTGTTGATTTTGTATCCTGCTATATTGTCAAATTCATTTATTAAATCTAGTAGTTTTTTGGCAGAGTCTTTAGGCTTTTCTATGTACAATATCATGTCATTTACAAATAATGAGAGTTTTAATTACTCATTTCCAATTTGGATGCCTTTTATTTCTTCTCTGCTCACTGTGACTATGAATTGCAGTACTATGTTGAATAAGAATGGTGAAAGTGGACATCCCTGTCTTTTTCCTGTTCTTAGGAAAAGTGGTCTTAGTTTTTCCCATTGAGTATGATGTTGGCTGTAGGTTTGTCATATATGGCCTTAATCATGTTGAGATATGTCCCCTCTATTCCCACTTTGTTGAGGATTTTTATTAAAAATGGGTGTTGGTTTTTTGTCAAATGCTTTTTCTGCATCTATTGATATGATTGTGATTTTTGTCTTTCAATTTGATTATGTGATGTATCACGTTTATTGATTTGAAAATATTGTACTAGCCTTGCACCTCTGGATTGTATCCCACTTGATCATGATGTATGATTTTTTTAATATATGGCTGGATCTGATATTTTGTTGAGGGTTTTAGTATCTATGTTCATTAAGATATTGGCCTGTAATTTTTTTAGATTCTATCTGGTTTTAGAATTAGGATAATACTGACCTCATAAAAGGTGCTGGGAAGTGTTTCATTCTCTTGGATTTTTTGGAATAGTGTGAGGAGGATAGGTGTTTGTGCTTAGAATGTTTGCTAAAATTCCCCTGTGAAACCATCAGACCTGGGTTTTTGTTTGCTGGGAGTTTTTTGATTACTGCCTCAATCTCATCAGTCATTATTGGCCTATTCAAGTTTATTATTTTATTCTTCCTGGTTTAATTTTGGGACATTTTAAAATTCTAGGAATTTTTCCATTTCATCCACATTGTCCCACTTGTTGGCATATAGTTGTTCATAGTATTTTCTTATAATCCTTTGTATTTCTGTGGTATCAGTGGTTATTTCTCCACTTTTGTTTCTAATTTTATTTATTTGGGTCTTCTCACTTTGATCCTTGATGAGTGTGGCTAACAGTTCATTGATCTTTTTTATTCTTTCAAAGAAACAACCCTTGGTTTCATTTATTTATTTTTTATATTGTTATTTTAGTCTCTATGTCATTTATGTCTGCTCTAATCTTTATTATTTTCTTCTTTCTACTTACTCTGGGCTTTTCTTATTGTTCTCTTTCTTAAGTTGTAGGGTTCAATGACTGACTTAATATTAACTTTTCTTGTTTTTTTGAGGTAAGCCTATACTGCTATGAACTCCCCTTTCAGGAGTCATTTTCCTGTGTCTCATAGATTTGTGGTTGTTGTGGTTTCATTTTAATTTGTTTCCAGGAAGTATTTTTATTTCTATTTTTATCTCATTGGTAACCCATTCATCTTATATAATAAACGGGTAATATGCAAATTTACCCTAACAGCAGAATGACCAGAACAATCGCTGAACGAGTCACTATGAGGCACACTGACCACCTCTTGGTCTCTTTCCCCAGCTAACAGGCTCTGATTGCCTGATGGCCACTAGTGGTGGGGGCAGGGCCAGCAAGTGGGTGGGAACAGCCACCCTCTCAGTCTCTTCCCCTGGCTGTCAGGAACTGGTCACCCAATGATGAAAAGGAACAGTGGGTGAGTGGTGGTGGGGAATGAGACTGGCTGCAGGCAGCTGGGTGAGATGGCCCTGATTGCAAGCCAGGCTTAGGGACCATACCTGTGCATGAATTTCATGCACCAGGCCTCTAGTTATTTAATAACATCCTATTTAGCCTCCATGTGTTTGAATGTTTTTAGGTGTTTTTACTGTAGTTGATTTCTAATTTCATTCCACTGTGATCTGAGAAGATGCTTGATATGATTTCAATCTTATTGAACTTGTAGAAACTTAGTTGTGTCTTAACATGTGGTATATCTTTGTGAATGATCTATGTGAATGATCTATTCAGAAGAATGACATTCTGCAGCTTTGGGGTGAAATATTCTATGTCAATTAAATCCATCTGATCCAGCGTGTCCTTTAGAGTCACTGTTTCCATGTTAATTGTTTTGTCTGGAAGATCTATCCAGTGAAGTCAGTGGGGTGTTAAAGTCCCCTACTATTACTGTATTTTTGTTATCTTAAAGTCCTCTAAAAGTATTTTTTTACATATTTAGGTGCTCCTATATTGGGTTCATATATGTTAACCAGGGTTATATACTCTTGTTGGTTTGATTTCTTTAGTACTGCTTTAGCAGCATGTGGTGACTTTTGTTGTTGCTCGTGATGGCCTTCATTTTGAAGTCTATTTTGGCAGATATGAGCATTGCTACTCCAGCTTTTTTTTCTTTTCCATTTCACTTTCATCCTGTGTGAGTCTTTTTTTCTGAGGTGGGTGTCTTGTAGACAGCATGTAGTTGGGTCATGTTGTTTTATCCATTGAGCTTCCCTATGTCTTTTGATTAGAACATTTAATCAATTTACATTTAAGGTTATTATTGATAGGTACTTATGTATTGCCATTTTAATTCTGTGTATTTATATTTCTCTTTCCATTTCTTCTTATTACAGCAGTCCTTTCTGTATTTTTTGCAATGCTGGCTTGGTGGTGATAAACTTTGTTAGCCTGTTATTGTCTGGGAAATTCTTTATTTTTCTGTCTATTTTTAATGATATTGTTACTGTATATATTCATCTTGGTTTCAGATTCTTGATTTCCATTACCTTCAATACTTCATGTCATTCCCACTGGCCTGTAGAGTTTGTTATGAGAAATCAGATGACAGCCTTATGGAAACCCCTTTGAATGTAACATCTTGCCTTGTTTTTGCTGCCTCTAAGATTCTTCCTTTATTTTTAATTTTGGAAATGTTAATAATGATGTGTCTGAGTGTTGGCCTATTTAGGTTTTCTTGCTTAGGACTCTCTGTGCCTCCTGAACTTTTATGACATTTTCCTTCACCAGGGTAGGGAAGTTTTCGGCCATTATTTCTTTAAACATGTTCTCTATTTCTTTCTCTCTTTCTGGCTCTTTTGGCACACCTATGATTTGAATATTGTTACATTTCATGTTGTCTCACAAATCCCTTAAGCTGTACTCCTTTTCTAATTTTTTTTTCTTTCTGGTTCTCTGATTGAGTGATTTTTTTCAACTCAGTCTTCTAATTTGCTGACTTGATCTCAGTTCCCATAATTTGCTGTGTATTCTTTCCTATGTATTCTTTTTTTTCAATCTTTATTGTTCAGTTTATTAATTACATTGTTTCCCCTTTTTATCCCCCAATAGCTTCCCTCCACCCTGTACCTATCCCACCCTCCACCCTCACCTCCCCCTCCCCACTGTCCTCTCCCATTGTTGCTAGATTTTTGTCCAGTCTCTTGCTGCACTTCCCACAACCCTTTTCTCCCCAAGAATTGTCAGTCCATTCCCTCTCTATGTCCATGTCTCTGTTATATTCACCAGTCTATCTGTTCAACAGCCTATCAATTCACTTGATTTTCATGTTCATTTGTTGATAGATGTGTATTTGTTGTTCATAATTTTCATCTTTACCTTTTTATTCTTCCTCTTCTTAAAGAATATCTTTCAGCATTTCATATAATGTTGGTTTGGTGGTGATGAACTCCTTCAGCTTTTTTTTTTATCTGCGAAGCACTTCATCTGACCTTCAATTCTGAATGATATCTTTGCTGGATAGAGTAATCTTGGTTGTAGATTCTTTCTGTTCATCACTTTGAATATTTCTTGCCACTCCCGTCTGGCCTGCATCGTTTCTGTTGAGAAATCCGCTGACAGTCATATGGGTGCTCCCTTATAGGTAACCAACTGTTTCTCTCTTGCTGCTTTTAATATTCTCTCTTTGTCTTTTGCTCTTGGCATTTTAATTATGATGTGCCTCGGTGTGGACCTCTTAGGGTTCCTATATATTGGGGTTCGGTGCACTTCTTAGACTCCTAAGTCAATTTCTTTCACCAGGTGTGGGAAGTTTTCAGTCACAATTTCTTCAAATAGGTTTTCATTGTCTTGGCCTCTCGCTTTTTTCTGGCACCCCTATAATTCGGATGTTGGTATGCTTGAGGTTGTCCCAGAGGCCCCTTACACTATCTTCAATTTTTTGGATTCTTTTGGTTTCTTGCTTTTTCAGCTGAGTGGATTTTACCTCTTTGTATTTCAAATCTTTAACTTGGTTCTTGGGGTGCTCCAGGGCACTTTCAGTTCTTTGTATAATATTTTTTGTTTCAGTCAGTGTACGCTTAATTTCTGGTTGGTCCTTTTTCATATCCTTGAGAGTCTGCTTTATATCCTTGAGGGTTTCTTTCATTTCCTTGTAGGACTCATTCATTTCCACGTTGGTCTTGATCATTTCCACATTGGTCTTGATCATTTCTTTGCAGCTCTCATTTATATCCTGGAGGGTATTGTTCATTTTCTTGTAGGACTCATTCATTTCCTTGTGGTCTGGCTTATTTCCTTATAAGCCTCAATCTTTTGTTTGAGCCTCTTAAAAAACCCTATAACCGTGGTTCTGAATTCCATGTCCAGTCGTTTTTTTCCCTCCATTTCTTTCACATCTGATTTCTTTCCATGTTGCTGCATGGTGGCTGCTTCCCTGAGTTGGTCAATTAGCTTTGTGTGGTAGACTTCCTACTAGGGATAGTGGCTCAGCCTCCCCGGTTACCTGAGGTGGCTATGGGCTGCACAGTCTTGCTGAAGTTAAGCTCAGTTAATCGTTGTTAGCACTTGGAGGGTTGACCTCCAGGCCAATTGTCTGTGAAGCTCAGCTGTGCTCAGGTTGGGTGGGCGAAGTCTCCGGGCCAAGCAGACAGCGTTAGCTCCGCCCTATGCAGCCCCAGGGACTCTGTGCCAGGGGCAATGGCCGCCAGCACCTCTGAGAGAGAGCCGCTGCGGAGCTCCACCGGCTGCCGGTTGCCAGGGAATTCAGACTTTCCCAAAATGAGTCTGCATGCGCAATGTCTCACCCAGGGTCGTAAAACAAAGCAGTCTGACGGTTTTCCGAATGAGAGGCAAGTCGCAGTGTGCTCTCTGTGCCGTCACGCAGCCGAGCTGTTCGCGCAAGCTGCCTTCTCCACAAGCCGGGAGACCCGGCAGCACCCGAGCTACGGCGTGCCCTCCCACTGTCCAGTTTTCATCCCGTGTGATAGTGGGTTCCCTGGACTTCGCCCGGAGCTGGAGAATCAGTCCAGTGGGACGCCTTTGTCTCCCCATTCGAGAAAACTGGCCGGTTTTCAGCCGCCCGCCCTCTCCACTTGCGCGCACTCCAAACCTCTCTCCGTGCGAATCTTTCAAGGCTGTTCGCCGCTGCTCCTCCGAGTCACAGTGTCTTATCTTCACTTTTATTTGTGGAATTTTCACTCGGCGAGCTTTCTGGTGATTCTGGAAGGTGTTTGTTCTTTCGTTAAGTTGTAGTATTAAAATTGCTGATTATGACGGCAAGATAGGTGTTTTGCCTTTGCGGCCATCTTAGTTCTCTCCTATGTATTCTTCATTTGTGCTGTAATTATTTCTGTTTTCATAGTTACTATACATTTTTTCATACTTTTGAGCATCTTTACCTTCATTATTCTGAACTCTATATCAAATAAATTTTTTATCTCCATTTCATTTATTTCTTCTTCTGGATAATTCTCTTGTTCTTTGATTTGGGAGTTGTTTCTTTGTCTTCTCATTTTAGATGCTTATTTTAGTTTATTACTATGTATTGGGTAGATCTGCTACACCTCACAATCTTTAGTGCAGGACAATGTCAAATGCTGTTTCTGATTAATTATATTAGGCAAAGACTCAAAAGCTCCAGAAACCACCTCTGCTTACAGACTGATGAGATTCTATCTTAAAAAGCACTCAGGCAATTGTACACAGTTATAGTGAGAGTTTTTCCCATAGGGTGGGACAGTTGCTTCTGCCTGGAAGCTAATTGTTATTCTCAGTCACTTAATGGGCCACAGAAACTCCCCACTTTGAGGCAAAGTGTGTTCCAACAGGCTGGGTCAACTGTCTTCCCCTCAGGCAAATCTGCCTGTATAGCAAATGTCTGTGTGAGAAAGATGAAGTCCACATGGTGAGGGAATGACTCAGTATATGAAACCAGCGTTTTCTACCTTCATAGCTCTAACCCCAGAACCTCTGATTTTGGTTTCTGCTCATATAGCTCTAGTCCACTCTGCTCTCCCTCTGCTGACTCCACATGGAATTTTGTGCAAAGGCCCTTTAAGGTGCCTGCATTTGCAGCCATTTCTCACTGGCAGACAGCAACCCCACTGATTTTCATAGCCAGATGCTCTGTGGGTACCCTTCTTAGTTCTGATGCTCTCTGCTGGAGGGCCCAGCTGGGGAATTAGACCCTAGAATTTTCAGTGGCAAGTCCCCACAGCTGAGATATCTCTCCAGAAATCTAGTTACTGTCTGTGGGAACTCAGCCAGCCCTTTCACACCTCTGCCCCTCCGACTAGTCTCTATGAGTCTCCACTTTCCATTTTAGGTTATTAGGGTTCTCTCCAGTGAGTCTTCCATTGATTATTCAGGAAGTTTTTCTACATTTTAGTTGTGATTCTGGTTTGGTTCTGGGAGCATGTGGGTGTAGCATCCACTTTACTATGCAGCCATTATTAATTTTCAAAAGTCCTTTTTCTTATAATTATTTATTAAACTAACTTTATCCTATTTCATTATAATATTTACATGTTGCTTGGCAATCTCAACAAAAGTGAAAGTAAATAGGTAGGCATTTCAATTTATACCTTGAATGCACAAATGAGCAACTAAATCCAAATCTAATGAACTTCATTCAGATTAAAAGCATTTCCTATGCATATGACAGCTTTTTATGTAATTCAGCTAGGGTTAGGAAATTTTTGGTATTTTATGCCTACTTATAAGCTTTTCATATGGAAAGATACAGTATAATAAAATTAGAGGATTACTCATATCAATTTATTGTATTTTTCTGATGTAATCACATCAAGGGCTTAAGAAATATACTTCAACAGCAATACAACTGAAGAAAGAATAGTTTAAGACATGGTGTGTAATTGTTCTCCTTCCTGTGGTTTCTATGACACTCCATTTAGATACAGTCACTCTTTCAGAGGAATAACACTCTATAGTTTTAACACTTCTTTAGGAAGAAAACTATAAAATGCATCAAGCTGGTTAATAAAAATGTTTAACAAAATTATTCTCATATAAAAATAAAGGTAGATATACCATAATTCTCATGAGCATTAACTTTTAGAAGACATCTATTATACATAGCAATTTAGTTTAAAACATTTTATATAATATATAAATAAGAATAGCTTTATTTAATTTTAATTGGATGGGCTGAGTACCCTTGAAATTATAAATGGCGCAATTTATATTTAAATAAAACAATAAAAATCTATCTTGTCTTTTCATTAAAAATAAATCTTAGAAATAACATCTTTGATATAAGTCAACAAATGATATCTTTGCACATAAAAACTGTTAATTTGGGGACAGGGTTGAAACAGAACCAATACACAGGCAATTGGCAGCCAAATTAGACATTTCATAAAATCATATATGCATTTCAACTTAAATAACTATATAAATCAGTCTGTAATGCAGACTAAATTCATAGCAAAGATAATAAATACTACAAGAATTCTTAGAAGAAAATACTGCACTGGTCTTGAATCACTTGTCAGTCTTCAAAGATGAGGTACTATTTGAGCCAAGAGTAGGTTATATTTAGTAAGCAGTGAAAAGAAAAAAAAATACTAGCTGATGAAATGGTGAAATGAGTGGGGGCAGATTTATACAAAAGCAAATAAAATATAAAGGACATGGAACCCTTCTAAAACTTATACTCTATGTTGTATGTATAATTTATTTCCTTTCATTCTTATTTTTTTTCTCTTCCTCCTAAAAAACTCCCAAGTTGCATAAACTTTAGACACGACAAAATATCTATATGTAGCCCTAAAGGTTTGATTCCAGTCAAGGACATCTACCTTGATTGTGGGCACATCCTCAGTAGGGAGTGTGCAAGAGGCATGTGGGTGCATCATCGATGTTTCTATCTCATTGATGTTTCATTCTTTTTTATTATTATTATTATTATTTTAATCTTTATTGTTCAGTTTATTAATTACATTGTTCCCTTTCCCCCCTATAGCTCCCCTCCACCTGGTACTCATCCCACCCTTCGCAGTCACCCCCTCCACTGTCCTCTCCCATAGTTGCATGATTTTTGTTCAGTCTCTTGCTGCACTTCCCACACCCCTTTCCTCCCCAAGAATTGTCAGTCCATTCCCTCTCTATGTCCGTGATTCTGTTACATTCACCAGTTTATCCTGTTCATCAGATTTTTAATTCACTTGATTTTTAGATTCATTTGTTGATAGATGTTTATTTGTTGTTCATAATTTACACTTTTATCTTTTTATTCTTCCTCTTCTTAAAGACTATCTTTTAGCATTTCATATAATATTGGTTTGGTGGTGATGAACTCCTTTAGCTTTTTCTTATCTGCGAAGCACTTTATCTGGCCTTCAATTCTGCATGATAGCTTTGCTGGATAGAGTAATCTTGGTTGTAGATTCTTGCTGTTCATCACTTTGAATATTTCTTGCCACTCCTGTCTGGCCTGCATCTTTTCTGTTGAGAAATCCACTGACAATCGTATGGGTGCTCCCTTATAGGTAACTAACTGTTTTTCTCTTGCTGCTTTTAATATTCTCTCTTTGTCTTTTGCTCTTGGCAATTTAATTATGATGTGCCTTGGTGTGGTCCTCTTAGTTTCCTACATATTGGGGTTCTGTGTGCTTCTTGGACTCCTAAGTCAATTTCTTTCACCAGGTGTGGGAAGTTTTTGTTCACTATTTCTTCAACTAGGTTTTCATTGTCTTGCTCTCTGTCTTTTTCTGGCACCCCTATAATTCAGATGTTGGTATGCTTGAGGTTGTCCCAGAGGCCCCTTACACTATCTTCAATTTTTTGGATTCTTTTGGTTTCTTGCTTTTTCAGCTGAGTGGGTTTTACCTCTATGTAATTCAAATCTTTAACTTGGTTCTTGGGGTGCTCTAGAGCACTTTTAGGTCTTTGTATAATATTTTTTATTTCAGTCAGTGTATGCTTAATTTCTGGTTGGTCCTTTTTCATATCCTTGAGAGTCTCCTTCATATCCTTGTAGGTCTCATTCATTTCCTTGTAGGACTCATTCATTTCCACATTGGTCTTGATCATTTCCTTGTAGGTCTTGTTCATATCCTTGAGGGACTCATTCATTTCCTTGTAGGTCTTGCTTATTTCCTTATAGGTCTCAACCTTTTCTAGGAGTCTCTTGAGAAGCCCTGTAACCGTGGTTTTGAATTCCATGTCCAGTCGTTTTTTTCCCTCCATTTCTTTCACATCTGATCTCTTTCCATGTCTCTGCATGGTGGCTGCTTCCCTGAGTTGGTCAGTTAGCTTTGTGTGGTAGATGTCCTACAAGGGACATTGGCTCAGCCTCCCTGGTTACCTGAGGTGGATATGGGTTGCACAGTCTTGCTGAAGTTAAGCTCAGGTTAATTGTTGTTAGCACTTGGAGATGTTGACCTCCAGGTCAATTGTCTGTAAAGTTCAGCTGTGCTCAGGTTGGATGGGCAGAGTCTCTGGGACAAGCAGACAGCGTTAGCTCTGCCCTATGTGGCTCCAGTGACTCTGTGTCAGGGGCAATGGCCGCCAGCACCTCTGAGAGAGAGCAGCTGCCGAGCCCCACCAGCTGCCGGGGAATTCAGACTCTCCCCAAATGAGTCTTCACACCCAATGTTTCATCCAGGGTCATAAAACAAAGCAGTCTGGCGGTTTCCCAAATGAAAGAGCAAGTCACGAGCACTCTCTGCGTGGTCATGCAGCTGCGCTGTTCCCAAGTTCACGCGCACTCCACACTAACTCACCTTCTCCACAAGCTGGCAGACCCCTGCAGCACCCCAGCTTCGACGTGCCCTCCCACTGTCCAGTTTTTATCCCGTATGATAGTGGGTTCCATGGACTTCGCCCAGAGCTGGAGAATCAGTCCAGTGGGACGTCTTTGTCTCCCCCATTCGAGAAAACTGGCCGGTTTTCAGCCGCCCACCCTATCTGTTGGCGCACGCTCCTCCAAATCTCTCTCCACACTTATCTTCAAAGCTGTCCTCAGCCGTTCCTCCAAGTCAGTGTCTTATCTTCACTTTTAGTTGTGGAATTTTCGCTCAGCCAGCTTTCCGGTGATTCTGGATGGTATTAGTTCTTTCGTTAATTTGTAGTTTGAAAATTGCTGTTTATGACGGCAAGATAGGTGTTTTACCTATGCCACCATCTTGGTCCTCCTCATTGATGTTTCTAACTCTATATCTCTCTCCCTTACTCTCTGTAAAAAAAATTAATAAAATATATATTTTTAAAAATCTATATTTACCTCTTAACTGAAATTGATGGGGGAAAATGATTTATTGTTAGGGAAATGAATGAACTAGTTTTCATTTAGCAGAAGGTTCATGTCAAAGTGGCCCAGGGAAGTGACTGGCAGTGTAGTGCTATAGAAGAATGTGTCTTTTCCCATCAAAATTCATATGTTGAAATATAATTCCCAATAAGATAGCATTTAAAGGTGAAACTTTTGGGAAAAAATTAGATCAAGAGAGTGGTGCCCTCATGAATAGAATTAGTGTCTCTATAAAAGAGGCTCCACAGAGCTCCTTTGCGTGAGGAAAAGCAAGGAAATTATGAACCAGAAATTGGGCTTCCACCAAATAGCAAATAAACCTGTTCCTTGATCTTGTTCTTCCAGACTTCAGAATGGTGAGAAGTAAATTTCTGTTTATAATCACCCAGTCTATAGTACCCTCTTATGACAGACTGAGTGAACTAAGAAGTAGTTCATGCATCATTTCTCTTTACACTAAAGTACTAATTTCATGCATCATTTATTTTCACACTAAAGTATTAAATCACATGAAAATTAATCCATTGTGTAAGGAGAAACCACCAAAGATTTGAACAAAATGAATATTTATTCAGTTCTTACACTATATAGTCATGTGCCACTTAATAATAAGGATATGTTCTGATAAATATGTCATTGGGAGATTTTGCTGTGCAAACCTCATAGAGTGAACTTATACAAACTTAGATTACATAGTCTAGTACATACCTAGGCTATATGGTGTAGTTTACTGTTCCTAGGCTACAAACCAGTACAGTATATTACTGTACAAAACCACACAAGATTAAATCAAGCAAAAAAGAAAATGGTGAAATCAAGAGACCTGATAAACACAAAATATTTGAGGCTATTGGCATAACATGGCATCTTATTTTATGGCAATTTTTCATCAGTTGAAAGAATATATTCTAGTCATAAAAAGTATAGTATAGTAAATGCAGAAACCAATACTATAGGTATTTATTATTATCAAGAATTACGTACTATAATTGTCTATGTTATGCTTTTATATGACTGGCAGCACAGTAGTCTTGTTTACACCAGTAGCACTACAACACATGAATATTGAGCTATGATATTATGACAGCTACAATGTCACAAGGTGGTATGAATTTTTCAGTTTCATTATAATCTTCTGGGATCACCACCATATATGTAGTCTATTTTTGACCAACACATCATTATGTAGAACATGACACTATCCACAAGACTGATCATCATGTACCTGTTCTAAGGTGTGTCCAAGATCACAAAGTAAGTAAATGGTGGCACTGGGACTCTAAAACACATTTTGCTGTTATATTCATGTTCCATTGTCTTGCTACTGATACAATAGAAGAATAGGAAGATGAATCTAGCCCTGAAGCAAAATAAGGTGAGTAGAGAATAAGGAAAAAGGAACTATCAGGGAGCAGAAGAACAGCTATCCATAGACTGGGATCTAAAGAATTAGGTAATATGAAGCATCAAAGCCTTTCCTGTTGTTTGGGAAACAATAAAACAGACAAGAGAAATATTAACTTTCAATAAAGCAATATTTTGTTGTTGTACAAAGCACTCTGGGTTAGAACAACCCAAATAATTCCAGTATTGAACAAAAAAAAAGATAAGAAAGTAGAAAAAAGTCTTAGTTATGCCTAGAATGTCTACTTGTTGATTTTTAACTATAGAATATGTGGCGGTCTCTTTCTAATACTGTAATATAATATTACAGTGTATCCAGTTCTTAATTGACATCTCTGGTACTTTTTGTATTATAATTAATATTGAATATGTTTTTCTAGCGTTTAACTTCCTGCAGGTCAGAATCTGTGACTGACATTTTTCACAACTTATATCCTAAGAAAACAGTATAGTAATTACCAGTAAAAGTGAACGCCTTGGAGTTACTCAAAATTGGGTTAAATTCACAGTTCCATTTCTACCTGACTAGGCTTAGGCAAGGATTCTGTGGGGTTGTTTGTTTTTAGTAAGTCTATTCTATTTGTCCTTACCTTACTTATACAGTTACAATAAAGAGTAAATCAAATGAGCCATGAAGTGTATAGAATATAGCTAAAGCTCACTGTGTATTAGAATTTTAAGTAATATTTATTACTTAAATGTATAAGTAATATTTTCCAGATAAACAGACTAATAACCAAAAAGGAAATGCAAGCTGAATTGCAGAGCACAACTACAGTCAAAATTGCAATGATACAGTCTTAGTGAAGAATTATCAGCATTACATCTTCTCCAGGAATCTTCAATTCTTGCTCTTAAGGCCTTCAACTGATTAGAAGAGACCACTCACATTATGGAGGATCACATCTCCACACCTTCACAGTAACATCTACACTAGACTTTGACTAAACAACTGGGCATGAGAGCCTCATCTAGCTGACACATAAAATAAACTATGAGGGTGTTGTTAATCATGAAAAGGACTGACTTTCTCATAATCATTTGAAAACAGCTCTTTCTCATGCCTGTGTCTCCTTCACAGACCATCTTTCTCTTCATCCTGGAATGATTTTCCCCTACTTCTCTTCATGGCAAGCTTATACCAATCCTCTGGGTCTCAGGTAATTTCTTGGATTATTCTTATTATTATGAAGTCAGGTTCTTTTTTAAAAATGAAGTATTACAGATGCCCCTTTTTATTCCCCATTGACCCCCTCCACCCTGCATAAACCACCCCAGGCCTTTCTTAGATTCTTTACTAAACTTTTATTGCTACTTCAGTGCATTCCTCATATTCAAATAGTGCTTTGAGTCATTCTCTGCAAAGCAAAACTATGTAAGTTGAAATTGTCCTATTCTGTGTTGTAGCATAGAATAAAATCTTGAATGTTTGAATGAATTTTTCAGTGAACATTTGCATACAAATGATGGAAAGAAGAAACGAGGGAAGAAAGAAAGAAGGAAAAAATAAAGCAAATGTATATTAATTTATTTCTACAATCTGCTCTTGGACATTCTTAGTTGCCCAGGATAATATTCACCCTTCTCATTTGACTCAAGCTGATAAAACACGATAAACTATTTATCTATAATTCTCTTAAACTCAAGAGCTAAGCACTATATGCAATATATATGCTTATATACAACATAAGTATTGCATATAAAACTATCACAGAGATAAAATTTTTATGTTAGAATTAGGGATTAAGCTTAAAATGGATTGAGCCTAAAATGTTTTATACATTCTTTTGTTACTATTGTTTAACGAAAAATTAGGTAACTCTAAAATATTTTAGTATAACCCAGCATGTGTTACACGTCTTTATCAGGTCCAGGACACCATATCTATCTTATCAATGCTTTCATGTAGATAAGCCCTGTATATCCTAAAAGTAAGAGGTCATGAAAACCATTTTCTAGAATGATGTTATTATGTCTCACATGAAAAGATATCACTTATGGGTAGATAATTCATGTTGCTGCCTTCTAAATGACTAAACGCCCTCAGCCACTTTATCTCTTAGTCACCTCCTCTGCAATCAGTATGAGACATGATTTGCTATTGGACCATGTGGAGTAGATGATGATACATGAGAAATCAAAAAACTCTGTCATTTATAGTTCCAAAGGAGTTGGCACAATATACATAATGTGAGTGCTGCAGTAAGAAAGCATAGATTGTCCTTGCTTAATATTTTTAGTCCACGCTTGAAAAAAAGCAGTCGAGATACGTTTGGGTGAACATGCACAGGAAGCAAACATGGCCACACACGGACAGAGCACTTTAGCATTCTATTCGTCACGACAGAACTAAAGACGCAAGTTTTATCTTAGAGAAACAAATGAGGCTAAGCTGGCAAGCAAGTCGAATTTTTTGCTGCTTTTCTTTTAAACTTAGAATTAAGTTTTAACATTGATTTTATTGCAATTATATTTCATATGTATGTGTTTTTAAACAATACTTTCCTTTTAAATCTTTGTTATTTTCTCTGAATTCTACTGAGGTGCTTTAATAGAACTATTATACAGGGCTGTGATACCAATAGAGGAATCCTGACAATTATTCAAGGGCCTTGGATAACACAATAGGATGGGGAGAGAAGCGGGGATGGGAGAGAGGGAGAGAGAGAGAGATTGTTGATGAACCAAACTAACATCTGGCCACTTTGTAGAAGTCAGCCAAAAGAGCACTGCAAGTTGATTTTGTTAGTAAGATCTTTATTGCAAGCCAGCAAGCAAGGAGCTGATTGGGGATCATTCTCAAAGTAGTGGCACCCTGAGAACAAAAGACTGTGCATATTATTGGGCTAGTTGCTTATATTATAGCACGCTGTGGTATGTTTGCAGTGAGCACGCACAGGAAGCGAGCATGGCTACACATATATTGCATGCACAGAAAATGGCAAATTAGCCTGGCATTGAATAGAAATTTTAATATTATAATGAGGGCATAATAAGAAAATGTAATGCTGAGGCCACTGAAAGAGTCTTAAGTCAGTTTCAAACTGTCTTAGTTGTTCCTTGGAGCTTCAGTCAGACATCCTTCTCACAACCCAGGACTGCTAGCTCCAAACTGCTCCCCTGCCAGCCTGTTTGCCCCCAGCTTCCCTCCTCTGCTGGCCTGGTACCCCCCAACTACCCTGCCTTGCAGATCTGGTCCCTCCCAACTGCCTTCCCCTGCTAGCCTGAACACCCACAACTGCCCTCCTTTGCAGACCTGTAACCTCCCAACGGCCCTTTCCTGCTAGCATTTTGTGGTGGCCATCTTGTGTCCACATGGGGGCAGGATCTTTGACCACATGGGGGCAGCCCTCTTGTGTGTTGGATCGAAGGTCAAATTACTCTTTTATTAGATAGGATAGAGGCCTGGTGCATGGCTGGGAGCCAGCTGATTTGCCCTGAAGAATGTCCTGAATCAGGGTGGGGGTTCCCTTGGGGCATGGGGCAGCCTGGGAGAGTGGTCTGAGGCCAGCCACGCCCTCCCAGTGACCCAAGCAGAGGCCCTGGGTTCTGGGATTAATTTATGTTTTGCAATTGAAACTTTGTAGCCTGGAGCAGAGCCAAGCCTTCTGCTCTCTCCAAGGTGACAACCATCTCTGTTTGGTTTTATTTAAATTCTATAATTGAAACTTTAAGCCTAGATTGGAGGCCAAGGAGCTAGTGCTGCAGAAGCCTGACTTCCTCCATTTCCCAGGCAACCCTAGCCTCTTCTCTCTCCTGCTCTGTGGCTGCCACCATTTCTATTGGGATTATGTATCTTCTATCATTGAAACTTTATAGCATTGAGTGGAGGCCTGGGCTGGCAAGGGCAGGAGGAAAGCTTGGCTTCCTCCATTGCCGAGGAAACCCAAGCCTCCCTCCTACTCTCTTTGTAGCCATAGTCATATTGATTGGGGTGTATTTTCATAATTTGCTCCTGATTGGCTGATGGGTGTGGCTGCGGGCATGGCTAGATCGGAGGTATGGTCAATTTGCATATTACTCTTTTATTAGAAAAGATGACATTGACTTTATATTGCAGTCATATTGACATTTTCCATTATTTTTATCTGAAGTTATTTCATGTTCTACTTCTGTTAATTATTGATTGCAATGGCAGCCTTCCTTTGCATTAAATGTCTTTATTTCAGAATTTGGGTTTTCAGGGTCATTTTGCATATAGAACTTTATGTTTGGTTTAGTTTTGATTTATTTTTTGATTTTGCTTTTGGTTTGATATTCTTTTTCTTTCTCTTAGCTTATATCTTGGGCACCATATGCATAAAACCATAATTCCGTTAGTTTCCTTTGTGAATTTAGGACCCTGGCATAACCCACAGTAAGGCTGGGTCTAAGTAATTAAGCCCCTTCTGTGTACTAGCTTCTGGCACTGGAACCCAGAAGGCATTTACATTTAATCTCTTTCCAATTTGAATTTATATCTCTTTTCTGGTTCAAGATATTTGGTTTGCTTTGGATCCAGGCTTTGTGTTGCTGTTTCATTTTCTTTTTATATTTTATTTTTCACTCTTAAATGTTAAGATCAGGAGGTATTTCAAACCAGCTACCGACAGAACCATTGTCACCAGATGTTTCCAGGGTCCTTATGATTTCAAGAGTTCTTTCATATTGAGTCAAAGCCTGGGAATAAGTTAAATATCTGCCCATATTTCAATGGTTCTCAAATTTTCATCTGTCCAAGGGTTACTGTAGAAATATGTTATGAAGTAGGTTTCCAGACTGTATCTCAAAAGATTCAAATTCAATATGGTTGGGGAGTGGAGCCTATACATCTATAGTTTTAATAACCTGAGTGATTTGGTGTGTTCCAACAATGGATAAGTGATAGATTTTCAGGAACCATAAGCTAGAGTACATTGCAATTCAAGCACGAGAGCACTGGTCACGCTGGCAGAGAATTCCGTTTGTTTGTACTGGACAGCTATCTGTGCGACCAGCCGAAGTTCAGGCCCCCCTACGAAGAAAAGGAAGAAAGGTAAACACTCTAATGAAGATAGATTCGATTTGAGATGTAACGAAGAATTTGGGTTGTCAGGATCAGTTGACTTCTATGTAGCAGGGCTGCCAGAAGGAAATCTCAGATCAGAGCTACAACACAAAGGAAATTATTAAGTAGATTTAATGTAGCATTTCCTATTAATTAAAAATTATAACTCTTATAAGAGTGTTTACCTTATATTCTAGAAATCCCCATGGGTTCTGAGAAAAGCTGAAAAGGAATATAACACTCAACAACATTCTGTGGGACAAGCACCTGTGGGAATTGCAAATGGATGCATTTAGCTGCTAAATTTATGTGGAAGATAATTTGGCTAATCAGTGACTTAATGATTGTGACATGAAACACTGAAGACACAGTAGACAACAGGTAGCAGGTGACTTATTAACTATATTCATATGGAAGCTCTTTATCACTGTGAAAATGGCAAAGCCCTCTTTACCCATTTGCGTGCCACTCCACATTGTCAATTATCAAATGAGTGACCAACTAGTGTTTCAGGATCTTACGGCTTGCAGTGGCTAAGTGGTGCCAATTCCACACTACAAGACGTTAGTGGAAAGGAACAGTACTTAACCTTGGCATGATGTTGTGTGTGTCCCTTTGCCAAAGATGTGTCAAGGGCTCTAAATTTGAGCAAGTTATGATTATCCTTAATTGTTATAAAAATTCCTCTATGCTATCTGCTCTTTAAATCATTTCAGTATATAAATGAGGCGGCGGGGGGGGGGGGAGGGGCGACGGAAAGAGTTCCAAAACGTTCTTGCCTTTTCTACTGCAAAGTGTAAATGGACCAAGCTTGGGTATGGCTTGCCATTTGACTATGGAACACTTAGAGCAGTTTTGTTCTTAAGCTTTAGCTACAGACTCCACTGAGGCATAGGTATATTTCAGATGAACATATCAGTGATTCTCTTCTAGAAATTTAGACTGGAGAAAGACAGTGTAACAGTTGTTTTTTAACTTGGATTTATATATTTTTGTTTGCAAAACACCTAGCTAAAAGAGAAGCTGAAGATGGCTAATAGGTGGGGCAAAAGAAAGATCTGTAAAACGAAAGAGTTTATATAGCAAGCTTACATGGGAGAATTTTCATTCAGAGAAATGATATATTTTGAAGATTTCACTCCAGTAATATGCAGTCAAGAAATTTATACTAATGATTGCAGACTTTTAAAATCATCAATCTGAGGTTTAAATTTGGCAAATTTACCCAAAGTATTAAAAATGTACATCATATTTTACCAACAAATACTTCAAACACTGTAAGATTTGTTATCTTTTTGCCAACAATATAATTCTAGTAACTGTCATTCATTTTTTTTCATAATTATGGTTATATACTATGGGAATCTATGTTGAAAAACTAAGGAAACAAAAAGTAAAATTAGAAATAGAGCATATGTTTAGAGACTGATTTTAAAATTATGATGTCTTTACTGATGGGGTGTTCGAGTGACTTCATGTGGAAGAAATATATTTCAATGTCTAATAGGTAGAAATTAAAGCCAAACCATGGATCACCGGTGTTCAGGCTTTATCCTTGTACTAACAATATAACCTTGAACTTTAGACCATGCTTTCTAATTTGGATAATAGAATTATGAAAAACTAGGGATCTGGTGCATGGAATCCATGCACTGGGTTGGGAGGGGGGTCCTTTAGCTTGGCCTGCGCCCTCTCATAATCTGGAGCCCTCTAGAAATGTCTGACTGATGGCTTAGGCTGGCTCCCCACAGGGTGGGCCTAAGCCATTAATCAGACATCTTTAGAGTTGCCTTGGAGGTAGGAGCACACTGACTACTAGGGGGGCAGCTTCTGCATTGAGCATCTTCCCTCTGGTGGTCACTGCATGTCATAGTGATCGGTCATTCTGCCATTTGGTCAATTTGCATTTTAGCCTTTTATTATATAGGATGACTAGCACAGAACCTGCCCTTTAGCTCCACTGAAAGTGGGTGTGGGGGGAAGAGGAGTATTACTAGAATAAGGAGGGGGTAGTTGAAAAGGGAGAAGCAACTGAATTATGTTATGTGCAATGTTTTATACTAGGTATCATATCAAAATATCATTGATCATTTATCCAAAAGCCAGTAGATGTTAAATATACCCCACATTTTAAGCCCCACTGAGGAGACAGTGGTATAGGCTGGGGCTTAGAAGGCTGGGCAGTCTAAAGTATTGTCAGTGACTGCCTTTGGGGTGGAACCATTCCTCCCACTTTCCCGGAAACTTCATGAGATGTGTAATAGAGATACACCCACCACCAGCTTTCTGCAGACCCAACCTCTGGGTTCTGCAGGCTCCATCAGCCCGACTATTAGGGGCTCCATTCTGCTGAGGTCAAGGGGGAAAACCTGTGGCAGACTCACACTGTGGCTCCAGGGTGGATAAACACAACTGCCATCTTACCTGATGTTTGAAAGGCACCTCCAGCTGATGGGAAATCCAGTAAGCCCAGGTTGCTCCTGATTCTACCATCGACTCTTTCACAGAATAAGTCTTTTCAGTGTCTAAGTCTGCCAGCCAGCAGCCAGCAGCAGAAGGCTAGGAGAGATGGATTGCATAGAGCCTTGGGATGCTTACTGATTAACACATGGGCGAGTGGTGGTAGAAACCTACCTTGGAGGGCAGCTTGTTTATTCCTGGGCCAAGCCCAGCCTACCAGAGGAAGTCACATTCTAGTGTAGTGAATAGTAGCTGGTGAGAGTTTGTCAGGATGGCAGTAACATGCAGACCCAGTAGCTGTCTTTGAACAGCATTGGAGCAGGATGCAAGATGTTCACTTTTTTCTTTTATTTATTTTGTAAGTCTTTTTATTTTTTCTTTTCTTTTTCCTTAATATTATATATTTCTATCTTTCATTTTCTAATTTTATTTTCTTTGCTTATAATTTTTTTCTGTTTTTTTCTAATACTTTCATTTTTCTTTCTTTATTCTTTTTCTAATTTTCTTCTCTTTTTTTCATATATTTCTTCCTCTTTTTCCATTTTACTTTTGACATTGACGAGGTTGAACCTTACAGCCAGCCAGCCTAAGTGTTCATCCCACACATGAATAGGCCAACAGCAATTAAGACCTAATTAAAATAGGAGAACCAACATAATCCACCCAAGGGATTTATAAAGCCTTCAGCTCAGGTGACTGTGCCACTGGTTCCCACAGGACACTTATAACATAAGGCCACCCCACAAAGACTAGAGGTAAAATAGTTCTAAAAAATACATAGAAACAAACACAAAGAGACATCTAGGCTGGCGAGAAAAAAAATTTAAAAAAAACGAAAAAGAAGAATCTCCAGAAAAAGCTAAATGAAATAGAAACAAGAAATTATCTTACCAGATATAAATTTCAAGGTAATGGTTATAGGGATGCAAAAGGAACTTGATGATAATCACAAGGAACTTAGTGGGAACTACAAATGTATGAAAACAGAAATAGAAATCAAGAACAATTCTGAAATGAAGAACACCATATCGGACAACAATACACTGATAGGAATTAGAAGTAGCTTGAAAAAAAGCAGAGGATCAAATCAGTGATTTGGAAGACAAGGTAGGAAGAAACAACAATACCAAAATAGAGAAGCAACAAGAAAAAATAAGTAAAAATCAGAAGGATAATTAAAGGGTATAATGGATGGGACAACATGAAAGGTAACAACACCTGCATCATAGGGTGAATGAAGGAAAGAAAGTGAGCAAGGACTAGAGAACCTTTTTAAAGAAATAGTGACACAAAACATCCTTAGCTTTTGAAAAGAAAAAGTCACACAAGTTAAGGAAGCACATAGTTATAATAAAGATGAGCACAAATAAATCCACACAAAGACACATCACAATTAAAATTTAAAATGCTGAAGACAAAGAATCTTAAAAGCACCTAGAGAGAGAAAGAAAGTTGCCTACAAGAGAGTTCATGTTAGACTGTCAACTGATTTATCATCAGAAACACTTCAGGCCAGAAGGGATTGGCATGAAGTATTCAAAGTAATGAAAAGTAAGGATGTAAATCCAAGACTACTCTATCAAACAAGAATATAATTTAAAATGAAAGGCACAATAGAAGCTTCCTAGACAAAAATGCTAAAGAAGTACATTGCCACCAAACAAATGCAACAAATGTTAAAGGAACTGTTTTAGAAAGAAGAAACAATTGAGAGAAAGAGGGAAGTAGGGATAGAGAAAAAAGTGGCAATAAATAAATACCTATTAATAATAAACTTTATTGTAAATGGATTAAATTTTCAAGTCAAAACACATAGGGTAGCAAAGCAGATAAGAAAACATAAACTTGTACTTGACTCATGTACAAATATGTGCTCTTTACTAAAAATCCACCACAAAGCAAAAGATTCAAACATACAGAAATAAAAAGGGTGGAAAAAAGGTCAATGAAATGGAAACAAGAGAAAAAGCTAAGGTAGCAATATTCATATCTGACAAAACAGATTTTAAAACAAAGGCCATTAAAGAGACAAAGAAGGTCACAACATAATACTGAAGGAATCAATCCAGCAAGAAAATATAAATCCTGTAAACATATATGCCCCCAAAATAGGAGCACCTAAATATATATGAAAAACACACACACATGCGCGCACACACACACACACACACACACACACACACACACACACACATCCTTGGTGACTTTAAGGGAGAGATCGACAGTTATGCAGGCATAGAAAGAAACTTTAACATGCCACTAATATCCCTGGGTAGATCTCCCAGACAAAAAAATCAACAAGGAAACAGAAGTCATAAAGGACACATTGAATCAGATGGATTACATGGATAGCTACAGAACATGTCATTCCAAAGCTGCATAATATACATTTTCCTTAAATGTTCATGGAACATTCTCAAAGACAGACTATATGTTAGGGCACAAAATAAGATTTAGCAAATTCAAGAAGCTTGAAATCATATTCAGCACCTTCTCTGATCTCAATAGCAATAACTACAAGAAAAAAACAAAAACATTGAAATACATGGGGCTAAATAACATGTTATGAAATATTGGGAAGAAATCAAAAAGTTCCTGGGGGGAAAAATGAAAATGAATATGCAATTAAACAATATATATGGGACACAGCAAAAGCAGTCCTGAGAGGAAAATTGATAGCATTACAGGCCTCCCATAAGATAAAGAAAAGCTCAAATAAACAAACTGACCCTACAACTTAAATAATTAGAAAAAAAATATCAAGAAAAGCACAGAGTAACTAGAAGAAAGAAATTAAAGATCACAGCAGAAATAAATGACTTAGGGACTAAAATTATAAAAAAAAAAATCTGTGAAACAAAGAGTTATATCTTTGAAAAGCTAAACAAGATTGATGAATGCTTAGTCACATTCATTAAGAAATAAAGAAAGAGGGCCAAAATAAAAAATCAGAAATTAAAGAGCCAAAGTAACAATTTATTTGAGAGAAATAAAAAAGCTTGTAAGAAAATACAATGAACAACTATATGCCAATAAATTGGAAAATCTGGATGAAATGGGCAAATTCCTAAAACAAACAATCTTCCAAAACAATATGGAAGAATCAGAAAACCTCAATACACTAATTACAACTAAAAGTATTGAAGCAGTTGTGAAAAAAATCTCAGCAAACAAAAAATACTGGACTGGATGGCTTCACAGTTAGTTTTACCCAACATTCATAGAAAAACTAACACCTATCTTCCTCAAATCTAAAAAAAAAAAATCAAGAAAAGGGACAACTTGCAAGCTATTTTTACAATTAAAATAGTAAAATCTTATTCTATTTCCAAAATCAGATAAAGACACTGCAAAGAAAAAAAAAATAGCAGGCCAATATCCCTGAAAAAAATAGATGCTAAAATCCTCAACAAAATATGAGCAAATCCAACCCAGCATTACACTGAAAAGATCATACACATGATCAACTGTAACTTATTCTAGTAATACAAGGTTGGTACAATATTCACAATAAACATCAATAAGCATCAGCTAAACAAAATGAAGGATAAAAATCACGTGATCATATCAACAGATACAGAAAAATGCATTCCTCAAAATCCACAGCCATCCTATATAATAAAAGGCTAATATGCAAATTGTCCCCTAAGGAGTTCGAGCGACTGGGAGTTTGACAACTTGCTATGACATGCGCTTACACTCAAAGGGTGGCATGGAATGAAGGAAGACACTGACAGGCAGCTAGCAGCTGGGGAAAGAAGGCCCTGATCGACCCTGATTGGCCCTGATCACTGGCCAGCCCTAGGGACTCTACCCATGCATGAAATTTCATGCACCAGGCCTCTAGTTTATAATAAAAAGTCACAGCTAGTAGAAATAGAGTGATCATACTTCAACATAATAAAGGCTATATACAACAATAATGAAATGCAGAAAGACATAATTTAAAAATAATCCCGTTTATCAGTGTAACTATGACAAAAAAATGATACCTAGAATAAATTTAACCAAGTAGGGAAGAGACCTGTACCAGAAAACTGTAGGTTGTTGGAAAAGAAATAGAGGAAGATACAAACAAGTGAAAGACTATGTTCATGGATTAGAAGAATTAATATAATTAAAATGTCCAGCCCAGCCAGTGTGGCTCAATGGGTGAGCATAAACCTATGAATCAGGAAGCCCTGGTTAAAATTCCTGGTCAGGGCATATACCCAGGTTGTGTGTGGGCTCAGTCCCCAGTAAGGGGTGTGCAGGAAATGGCCAATAAGTTATTCTAATCCTCATCATTTGTGTTTTATCTTTCTCTCCCTGTCCCTTCCTCCCTGAAATCAATAAAAATATATTTTAAAATGTCCATACTACTCAAACCCATCTAGAGATTCAACGAATAACAATTAAAATATGAATGGCATATTTTACAGAGCTATAACAAATATTCCAAAATACATATGGGACCAAAAAAGACCCAAAAATAGCTTCATCAATCTTGAGACAGAAGGACAAAATTGGAGACATCAAAATACAAGGTAACAAACTATACAACAGAGGCATTGTAAACAAGCAACTGGCACTGCAACAAGCACAGAACAGGGATTCCAGGAATTGGCCCACACCATCATAGTCATTTAATATTGGACAAAGGAGGCAAGAGCATACAGTGGTGTAAAGACAGTCTCTTCAATAAATGGTGCTGGGAAAATTGGGCAGGTACATGCATAAGATGATACCAGATAATCAACTTACACCAGGCAGAGGAATAAACTCATTTATACTAATAAAAGGGTAATATACTAATTAGACCAGACATCTTTTAGACGTTCTTATGGACAAAGCCATGGTGGCAGGGGCCAAGCCAGAGGCAGTTAGGGCTATCAAGCCAACACAGGAGGGCAGTTGAGGCAATCAGGCTGGCCTGGGAGGGCAGTTGGGGGTGATCAGGCTGGCAGGTGAGCGGTTAGGAGCTAGCAGTCCCATATTGCTAGAGGGATGTCTGACTTCCAGTTAATCCAGCAGTCGGACATCCCCTGAGGGGTCCCAGATTGTAGAGGATGTAGTCAGGGCAAGGAACACCGCCCCCCTCCATGCACAAATTTTGTGCACTGGGCCTCTAGTAATGGGTAAAAGACTTAAGTAACAAAACCATAAAAATCTTAGAAGAAAACATAGGTTATAAAAACTCAAACATCTCATGTAGCTATATTTTCACAGATACACCTCCCAAGGCAAGGGAAACAAAAGAAAGTCATATACAGATGGGATTACATTAAACTACAAAGTGTCTGCACACCAAAAGAAACCATCAACAAAATTAAAAGGGAGCCCACAAAATTGGAAAATTTATTTTGACAATGATATATCTATTAAGGTGTTAAATTCCAAAATATATAAAGAATTAATACAACTCAACAGCAGGAATACAAACAAAATCCAATTAAAAATAGACAAAAGACCTAAACAGATCCTTCTCCAAAGATGATATAGAGGGGAACTATAGGCATATGAAAGAAGACTTAATATCACTTATCGCCAGAGAGATTTAAATTAAAACCATAATGAGGTATCACCTCACAATTGCCAGAAATGCTATGATCAGTAAATCAACAAACAATAAACTGCTGGTGAGGATGTGGAGAAAAGGGACCCTAGTACACTGCTAGTGCAGCCTCTGTTGAAAACAGTATAGAGTTTCCTCAAAAAATTAAAAATGGAACTACCATTTCACCCAGGGATCCTGCTTCTAGGAATATATCCTATGAACCTCAAAACATCAATCAGAAAGAATATAAGTGAAAGGAGTTTTTGGATAAAAAAGGCAGGTTTAGGGAGTTTTGGGATTTAGGGGTCTATGAGGGTGAACCACAGGGCTACAAAGCTGGGACCTATAAAAGGTATACATTCATAGAATAAGGGGGCTGGGAGCTGTTGAAAGATATACATTCACAGAATAAAGGAGCTGCCAACAGGTTTACAGAATAAAGGAGAGAAAGCCATCCATTTACAGAATAAAGAAGGCCACAGGGAATAGAAAAAAACAAAAGGGAGTAAAAGAGGAGAACCCCAATTGGGTTTGAGCTCTGAAGATGCTATAGTGACTAATCAGAGGGAATATCAGGACACAAAGAACTTCCGCCTTTATAAACTTTAGAAAGAGAATCTCAGTGCATCTCTCTCCCCCTCCCCACGTGGGAGTCTGCTTGTTTCTCAATAAATTTCCACCTTTCCCATGCCACCTTTTGTCTGTGGCTTCATTCTTATAATCCACCTGCCTAAGAAGCCGGGGAATCACCTTTGCATCCTGCCCAGAGGAAAATCTACGCATTCCATTTTAATTTTTGTGTTTTATATGCACCCCTATATTCATAGTAGCACTATTGACAATAGCAAAGTAGCAGAGGGGAGGGAAGATGGTGGAGGATTAAGTGGAAGCTACAATGACATTCTCCCAGGACCAAACTGGAATTACCACTAATATATAGAAAAAACATCCTGATAACCCACTGAAGAACAGCTGGAGAGAACACTTGTAACCAAGGACATAAAGAGGAGACCACTTCTAGACTTGCAGGAAGTGTGGGGCAGTGAGAGGGCTGGCTGGGCTCCCATAGGCAACAGCTGAAGTTCCAGAGGGATATCTCAGCTGCAAGGCATTTCCCTGGAGAAGTCTAGGGTCTAAACCCCAAAACAGGGTCCCCAGTCCAAAGCATCAGAACTAACATCTGACTGTGAAAAGCCCCAGAGGTTCAGTTCAGTAGCGACAGATGGCTAGATACTCAAGCATCCCCTTGAAGGGTCAACACACTAAATTTCGTTTGCAGCCTTGGCTCCAACAGTGGCAGGGCAGAGTGGACAAGAGATTCACGAGCTCAGTGGGCGAGAGTAGAGAGGACTGCCTTTAGGATCCCTGTGCTGAGTCATTCCCTCATCTTTCTCAGGCAGAGTGTTCCCATCAATGCAGCTTCTGCCTAGGTTATAGATATTGTCCCATCTTTTGGAAACCCTCTAGTCCAAGAATGTCAAACTCTTGGCCCACAGGCCACACACAGCCCACAAAACATATTTTTGTGGCCCAGCCGATATAATAGAATGTAAGAAATGTTTTAATAAAAAATCATAAATTAATTTTCATAATATCCTGTTATATATAACCTTTATATATAAAAGGCTAAGTGACCGTCTGACCATCTGAGTGATAGCTATGATGTGCAATGATCACTAGGGGGCAGGCGCTTAACACAGGAGCTGTGGAGCAACAGTGACTTAACAGCTGTGGTTTTCAGGTGACACACCCCAGAACCAGAGAGAAGGGAGCCCGATTTCAGGGGATATTACCAGAGAACCACTTTCATGCAGTGCAGGACCCCTGGGGAATTTGTTTTGGCCCAATCTCCGTAGGCCAAGCCAAGAGACCCCACCTGACAGAGGGACCCCACTCACTCCACAGATGCCCTTTGAGCCATGGCATTGTCCCAGGTGATGCTTGCCAGGGAGGGACCAGGGCGTGTCCAGACTGTCTCACCCAGTCCTGCTCCGCTGACCACCTTTTAATTAATTTTTTTCAGTGTGCAAATCCATGCATTGGGGCTCTAGTTATTAATAAAGGAGTACAGCGCTCACCAATGACTGATTACCATAATCATGTTGCATTCATTTCCCTTATGTGCCTCATACTCAGGTGCACCATTTCTCTCTACTAATACTAGCAGCAAATATTTTAGCAGCTGATTTCTATGTCAGCTGCTATGGACTGACTTATTTGGTGTGTGCAACAGGAAATATTTCTCTTTCAGAGAACAATAAAGATAAGTTTAGCTTCATTATGCTTATTAATTTGTGCAGTTATTCGGTGTATGGTAAGTTAATGTTAAGAAAAATATTAATTTTTGTTAAAATCTTCAATTATTTTATGCTAACAATGACTTATTTATTTCAGCCATCTGTATTCAGTAAATCTATGTTTCTATGAAAATTTAAGCTTTTGTGTTTTTTTAATGCCAAATGAATTTTATTTTATTATTGTTTTTTAAATCTTTATTGTTCCGTTTATTAATTACATAGTGCCCCTTTTTCCCCCCTATAGTTTTTTACCACCCGGTACTCACCCCATCTTCCGCCCTCACCTCTCCCGCACTGTCCTCTCCCATAGGTGCATGATTTTTGTCCAGTGTCTTGCTGCACCTCCCACGCCCCTTTTCTCCCCAAGAATTGTCAGTCCATTCCCTCTCTATGCACATGATTCTATTATATTCACAAGTTTATCCTGTTCATCAGATTTTTAATTCACTTGATTTTTATATTCATTTGTTGATAGATGTGTATTTGTTGTTCATAATTTATATTTTTACCCTTTTCTTCTTCCTCTTCTTAAAGAATATCTTTCAGCATTTCATATAATATTGGTTTGGTGGTGATGAATTCCTTTAGTTTTTTCTCAGCCGCGAAGCACTTTATCTGACCTTCAATTCTGAATGACAGCTTTGATGGGTAGAGTAATCTTAATAGCAATAGAGTCTTGCTATTTATCACTTTGAATATTTCTTGCCACTTCCATCTGGCCTGCATCATTTCTGTTGAGAAATCCACTGACAATCGTATTGGTGCTCCCTTATAGGTAACTAACTGTTTTTCTCTTGCTGCTTTTAATATTCTCTCTTTGTCTTTTACTCTTGACATTTCAATTATGATGTACCTTGGTCTGGTCCTCTTAGGGTTCCTATATATTGGGGTTCGGTGTGCTTCTTGGACTCCTAAGTCAATTTCTTTCACCAGGTGTGGGAAGTTTTTGGTCACTATTTCTTCAAGTAGGTTTTCATTGTCTTGTTCTCTCTCTTTTTCTGGCACCCCTATAATTCGGGTGTTGATATGCTTGAGGTTGTCCCAGAGGCCCCTTACACTATCTTCAATTTTTTGGATTCTCTTGGCTTCTTGCTTTTCCAGCCTAGTGGATTTTACCTCTTTGTATTTCAAATCTTTAACTTGGTTCTTGCGGTCCTCTAGAGTACTTTTAGGTCTTTGTATAATATTTTTTTTTATTTCAGTCAGTGTATGCTTAATTTCTAGTTAGTCCTTTTTTATATCCTCATAGGTCTTATTCATTTCCTTATAAGTCTCGGCCTTTTCTAGGAGACTCTTGAAATGCCTTATAACCATGGTTTTGAACTCTATGTCCAATAGTTTTTTTCCCTCCGTTTCTTTCACATCTGATTTTTTTCCCTGTCTCTTCATGGTAGCTACTTTCCTGAGTTGGTCAATTAGCTTTGAGTGGTAGATGTTCTCTAAGGAACAGTGGCTCAGCCTCCCCAGTTACCTGAGTTGGATATGGGTTGCACAGTCTTGTTGAAATTAAGCCTAACTTATTGTTGCCAGCACTAGGAGGGTTTGACCTCCAGGCCAATTGGCTGTGAGGTTCAGTCATGCTTAGGTTGGATGGGTGGAGTCTTCGGGTCGAGCAGGCAGCGTCAGCTCCACCCTATGTGGCACCTGGGACTCTGTGCCGGGTGGTGATGGCTACAAGCACCTCTGAGAGAGAGCTGCCACCGAGCTCCACCAGCTGCCGGACGATTCAGCCTCTCCCCAAATGAGTCTGCACACCCAACATCTCACAATGCATTTGGTTTCCCGAATGAGAGAGTAAGTCACGAGTCCTCTCTGTGTGGTCACACAGCTCTGTTGTTCCCAATTTACACGCATTCTGTACAAACTCGCCCTCTCCACAAGCTTGCAGACCCTTGCAGCACCCAAGTTTCAGCATGCCTCCCCACTGCCCAGTTTTACCCAGTATGATTGTGGGTTCCCAGGACTTCCCCTGGACCTGGGGAAGCAGTGCAGTGGGACATCTTTGTCTGCCCCATTCGAGAAAACTGGCAGGGTTTGCAGCTGCCCACCCTATCCACTCGCGCATGCACGGCTCCAAACCTCTGACACCGCACGTATCTTCAACGCTGTCCTCCGCAGTTTCTCTGAGTCACAGTGTCCTATCTTCTCTTTTATTTGTGGAATTTTCACTCAGCCAGCTTTCTGGTAAATCTGGATGATGATTGTTCTTTCACTAAGTTGTAGTTTTGAAATTGCTGTGTATGGCAGCAAGATAGGTGTTTACCTATGCCTCCATCTTGGTTCTTCCTCTAAGCTTTTTTTTTTTTTTTTTGCAGTCCACATAAACTTAGACCTTGTTTATTTGACCCATATTAGCCTTTGAGTTTGACTCCTACCCTGTGAAGTTTATGCCAATAATAGCTCTACAGCCTGAGGCTCATTAAGTGACAGACTAACAATCAGTTTGCAAGCAGAGGTGGATTGCTGGGTGCTTTGATTCTTTGCCTGGCCTGCCTCTGGGCCTTGGGCTAGGAAAAGTAGACCCTGGTGCAAGGCTCAGTCCTTCCTACATGCATTCAATCCCAGCAGAAAGAGCCACAAGCTGTGGATCACTGATAACTCTAAACAGGTAGTCAGGAACATCTCAAATAGTGTCTGATATTGGCCAGTATCAGAGACCTGCTGAAGAGGTCTAAAATCAATAAAACAGCTTCAGACTACAGCAGAGCAGGATCCAGTAAGATCTGCAAGCAGCTATTCTCAGGAATACTGAGAATACTGGCAGGTTACAAATCTACAGAGGAGAATCCTATATAATATGCATCACAAAGTGGCCACCCCATATCGTGATAATATGGCCACCACAAGATGGCCACCTCCATGTCATCACAAGATGACCACCCCAGTGTTGACACAAGATGGCGGCCCCCATGTCAAAACAAGATGACTGTCACAAGATGACCAACCCCACATCATTACAAGATGACTATCATGGGATGGCCACCCCATGTTGTCACAAGATGGATGGCAGAGGAGGGCAGTTGGGGGTAAGAAGGCAATTGGGGGTGATCAGGCTGGCAGGGAAGCAGTTAGGTATCAATCAGGCTGGCAGGGGACTGATTAGGGGTTGATTAGGCTGACAGGCAGAAGCGGTTAGGGGCAATCAGGCAGGCAGGTGAGTGGTTAGGAGCCAACAGTCCTGGATTGTGAGAGAGATGTCCCAGATTGGAGAGGTTGCAGGCTGGGCTGAGGGACACCCCCCCCCCATGCACTAATTTTGTGCACTGGGCTTCTAGTTATGTAATAAGCAACTGCACAACAGGCTGCATGCAGTGTTAGGGGCTGAGCCTCACTGTCAGCCAACCTGAAGGTTAAGCCATGCACAAATGAACCAAGAGCAATCAAGAACCATTTACAATAGGAGGGCCCAGACAAGGTGGACTAGATACATAATTAGAGCATCCAGGTCTGGTAATCAGAGAGACTGCACCACTGAGTCTTACAGATCACCCATGACATAAGGCCACCCTACCAATGAGATCAGGAAGAAATAAAAACAAATTTCTAGAAACAAATGAAAATGAACATACACATCCCCAAATCAGTCCTGAGAAGGAATTCCATAGCATTACATACAGGCCTACCTCAAAAAACAAGCAAAACTTCTAATAAACTATCTAACCTTATGACTTAAAGAATTAGAAAGAGAACAATAAGAAAAGCCAACAGTAAGTGGGAAGAAAATAATAAAGACCAGAGCAGAAATAAATGACATTGAGACTAAAAATACAATACAAAATGTCAATAAAACCAAGAGCTGGTTCTTTGAAAAGATAAACAAGATTGATGAACCTTTAGCCAGACTTCAAGAAACAAAGGGATAGAACTCAGATAAATAAAATCGGAAACCAAAGAAGTGAACTAACAGCTGACATCACAGAAATACCAAGGATTGTAAGCAAATACTATGAACAGCTATATGCCAACAAGTTGGAAACTGTGGATGAAATTGACAAATTCCTGGAAAAATACAATCTTCCAATACTGAATTAGGAAGAATTAGAAATTTTTAATAGACTGATACCAAGTGATGAAATTAAACCAGTAATAATAAAATAAAATAAAATATTCCAGCAAATAAAATCCCTGGCCTGACACCTTTACAGGAGATTTTTATCAAACAGTCAAAGAAGAACTAACATTTATCCTCCTTAATCTATTCCAAAAAGTCCTATAGGACTTCCTACAGGAAGGAATACTCTCAAGTTCTTTTTATAAAGCCATCATTATCCTACTTCCAAAACCAGATAAAGACACTACAAAGAAAGAGAATTACAGGCCAATATGCCTAATGAACTTAGATGTTAACATTCTCAACAAAATATTAGCAAATCAGATCCTGCAATAATATATTAAAATGATCATACAACATGACCAAGCAGGATTTATTCCAAGGATGAAACGCTGGCCCAATATTTATAAATCAAGAAATATGATACTTTTCATAAACTAATGGAAAGGCAAAAATCACATGATAATATCAACAGCCACAGAAAAAGCATTTGGCACAATCCAAAACCCATTTTTTTAAATAAAATATCCCAGCAAAGTGAGATTAGAGGGGTCATACCTCAACATAATAAAGACCATATATGACAAAAATACAGCCCACATCAGTGGGCAAAAAATTAAAACATTCCCCTAAGAACTAGGAAAAAGACAAGGATGTCTACTTTTACCACTCTTATTCAACATAGTACTCAAAGTACTAGGCACAGCAATCAGATTAAGAAGATAAAATAAATGGCATCCAAATTGGAAAGGAGGAAGTAAAACTGTCATTATTGCATATACAAAATATTGTATATAGAAAACTCTAAGGACTCCACCAAAAAACTATTAAATTTAATAAAAGAATTTGGCAATATAGCAGAATACAAAATTATTATTCATAAATCTATGGCATTTTTATACACCAATAATGAACTCTCATAAAGGGAAAAATAATAAAACAGTACCAATTACCATTGCAACAAAAAAATTAAGATACCTAGGAAAAAACTTAATCAAGAAGGTAAAATACATTCTCAGAAAACTACAAGATGTTGACAAAAAGACTGGAGGAAGATATAAATAAGTGAAAGAATGTAACTGGTTCATGGATTGGTAGAATTAATATCATTAAAATGTCCATACAACCCAAAGCAACCTATAGATTCAATGTAATCCCTATTAAAATACCAACAGCATATCTCACAGATCTAGAACAAATACTCCAAAAATGTACGTGGAACCAAAAAAGACCCTGAAGAGCCACAGTAAATTTAAGACAGAGCAAAGTCAGAGGGATCACTATACCAGATATCAAAGGCACTGTAATCACAACAGCCTGGTACTAGCACAAGAACAGGAAAAGTGCACAGAACAGAGAACCCAGAATTCAACCCAAGCTGTAACTCTTATTTAATATTTGACAAAGGAAGCAAGAGCATGCAATGGAGTAAATACGGTCTCTTCAATAAATTGTGTGTGTGTGTGGGCAGAGGGGGGGCGGAATTGGACAGTTCCATGCAAAAAATGAAACTAGACCACCAACTTATACCATAAACAAGAATAAACTCAAAATGGATAAAAAAATTTAAACAGGTGGTAAAACTATAAAACTCTTAGAAGTAACCATAGGCATTAAAATCTCAAACATCTCTCATAGCATTGTGTTTGATGATACATCACTTAGAGTAAGGGAAACAAAGGGGAATAAACAAATGGGACATCAAAATAAAAAGATTCTTTACACAGCAAAAGAAGTCAGCAACAAAATGAAAAGGTGGACACTCTATGGGAGAACATATTTGCCAATGATACAACTGATAAGCAGTTAATTTACAAAATATATAATGAACTCATACAACTGAAAAAAAGAAAGACAAAATCCAATTGAAAAATAGGAAAATTACCTGAATAGACAGTTATACAAATTAAACATACAGATAAAAAGAGACATATAAACAAAATGCTCAAAGTCACTAATCATCTAAGAGATGCAAATCAAAAAGACAATGAGGTACCATCTCACACCTGTCAGAATGGCTATCATCAACAAATCAACAAATGACAAGAGCTGATGAGGATATGGAGAAAAAGGAACCCTCATGTAATGTTGGTGGAAATGCAGACTGGTGTAGTCACTGTGGAAAACAGTATGGAGCTTTCTAAAAAAATTAAAAATGAAACTCCAATTTGATCCAGTAATCTCACTTCTACAAATATATCCCAAGGAATCAGAAACACCAATCAGAAAGGATGTATGCACCCCCTATGTTCAATAGCAGCACAACTTAAATAGCTAAGATTTGGAAATAGCCTAAGTGCTCATCAGCAGATGAGTGGATTAAAAAACTATGGTACATCTATATAATGGAATACTATCTACACTGGTAAAAAATAAGATGCAAATTGACCATACCTTCACAATGCCCACCAGCCAATCAGGAGCAAGTATGCAAATTAACTTAACAAAGATGGTGGGTTGATTTGCATACACAGGTACTGAGGGGCCAGGGGCGGGCAGGACACTTGCTTTATCACCATGGTGATGACGTAGGTGTTCTGTATTGCCCCAGTCGCTCCGATCCTCTGGGCATTGTGGGAAGGCAGAAAAGTGGATCTAGGCCACAGTGAAAAGATGGTTCTGGCCAGAGCGAAGGTGGTGCTGGCAGCCAGGGGAAGGAAGGCCCATTCTTCCACAAATCTTTGTACAAAAGGCATCTATCTATGTGGTATATAATGAAAGGCTTTATGAAAATTGTCTCCTTGACCTGGAGTTTGACCAGGTGTTCGACCAGAGGGAGGGCAGCTGGCCAACTACCTATAGTCCTCTCCCTGGTCAGATCCAGTTCTAATTGGCCCCCAACCCTGATCAGGGCAGACTGGCTGGACCCCACCCTGCATGAATTTGTGCACTATAAAAAAGAAGGAACTCTTACCATTTGCAACAGTATGGATGGACCTGGAGAGCATTATGCTAAGCAAAATAAGCCATTCAAAAAAAGATAAATAGCATATGATCTCACTCATTTGTGGAATATAATGAACAACATAAATTGATGAACAAAAATATATCCAGAGATACAGAAGCATCAAATAGACCATCCAACCTCAAAGGGAAAGTGGAGGGAAAAGGGTAAGAGAGCAGCCAAAGGACTTGTATGCAGGCATATAGGCATAACCCATAGACACAGACAGTAGAGGGGTGAGGGCATGTACTGGAGGGTTGGGCATGGCCAGGGAGATGTCAACAGGGGGAAAAGGAGATATATGAAATGCTTTAAACAATAAAGATTAAAAAAATCTATGTGAAAAACTAATAATAGGAAACCTTCCTAATCTGTAAAGGAAATAGACAAACATGTCCAGGGCACATAGTCTTAAACAAGATGAACCCTAAGAGGCCCACACCAAGACACATCATAATTAAAATGCCAAAGATTACAGACAAAGAGAGAATTTTAAAGGCTACAAGAGAAAAGCAGCTATCTACAAGTGAGTTTCCATAAAACTGTCAGCTGATTTCTGAACAGAAACTGCAGGCCAGAAAGGATTGGCAAGAAATATTAAAAGTGATTAAAAGCAAGGACCTACAACCAAGATTATTTGACCAGCAATACTATCATTTAGAATTTAAGGACATATAATGAAATTCCCAGACAAACAAAACAAAATACTAAAGAAATTCATCACCACCAAAACAGTATTACATAAAATATTGAGGGGTCTACTTTAAGAAGAAAAATCAGATCTAAAATATGAATAATAAATTTGCAACAAATCATATATATTAATAATTTAATCTAAAAAAATAAATGAAAAAGCAGAATAGAAATAGAGTCATGGATAGAGAGAACATTTTGATGGTTGCTAGATATGAGGCAGAGTGGGGAAGTAGGTGACTAAAATGAAGGGATTAAGAAGTACAAATTGGCCAAAACCGGTTTTTCTCAGTGGATAGAACATTGGCCTGTGGACTGAAAGGTTCCAGGTTCAATTCTGGTCAAGGGCATGTACCTTGGTTGAGGGCACATCCCCAGTAGGGAGTGTGCAAGAGGCAGCTGATCAATGTTTCTCTCTCATGGATGTTTCTGACTTTTCTATTCCTCTCCCTTCCTCTCTGTGAAAAATCAATAAAATATATATATTTTAAAAAGAAGTACAAAATGGTATTTACAGAAATAGTCATGGAAATATAAAGTATAGCAGAGGTGATATAGTCAAAAACATTGTAATAACTATATATAGTATCAGATGAATACTGGCTATATTGGGATGATGATTTAGTTATACAATGTCTAATCACTGGGTTGTAAACTTGAAACTAATATAATACTATATGTCAATTATAATTTAAAAATAAAAATTATTTAATGTAAAAAATTAACTTTATTATTGATCTCTCGATCCTCTTTGAATAACTGTGTTTTTCTGTTCCTCTTCCTTTGAACCTATGATGTTCTTTCCTTAGGCACAGAACTCCAGCTGTGTTCCTTTGTGGTACAGGCTAAAATAAAATGGTCCGTAAATTATCCAGACAAGCACTCAAACAAAACAAAAAAGAACACACAAGTTCAACCTTATTTGAAGTTTAAGTGATCTATTCCAACCTACTGGGGATGAGGAAAGGAGTGAAGTTTCAGAGATGTGTTCACCATTCTACTACACGTACCCCTCAACTTTTGTTTAGACTCCTGGGGTCCCCCTAGTGACCACTTCTAGCAGTTGTAAACAAACCTCTCCTGTTCCCTGTTCCCTTCTCTTTTCTCTTTAGTCGGTATAAACCCATTGTCTAAGCTCCTTTCTTCTCACTTTCTTCTCAGTCATGAAAGCGTTGTTGCCTCTTAGCAATGGAGATTCTGATCTTAGCTGATAGCTCTCTGAGTGGACTATTTAAGACACAAGCAGATAACATGGTTCCCATAGGTAATTAATCTATACTAATAAAAGGGTAATATGGTAATTAGACCAGATATCCATCAGGACATCCTTATATACAAGGTAGAGGCAGTTAGGGTCAATCAAGACAGCAGGGGAGGGAAGTTAGGGGTGACCAGGTTGTCAGGGGAGGGCAGTTAGGGTTAATCAGGCCAGCAGGCAGAGATAGTTAGGGGCTATCAAGCAGGTAACAGAGAAGATAGGGCAATCAGGCAGGTAGGAGAGCAGTTGTGGTATCAGGCAGGCAGGCAGAGTGGTTAGGGATGATCAGGCAGGCAGGCAGGTGAGCAGTTAGGAGCCAGCAGTCCCAGATTCTGAGAGGGATGTCCGACTGTCAGTTTAGACTCTATGGGATTAGGCCTAAACTGGCAGTTGGACATCACCAGAGGGGTCCAGGATTGGTCAGGGTGCAGGCGGGGCTGAGGGACACCCTAATCATGCATAAATGTTGTGCACTGGGCCTCTAGTCTATACCTATGAAACCCAAGCAGCCATTACTACCGGTCAACCAAATTACTGGTTGCTATGATGTGCACTGATCACCAGAGGGCAGATGATTAACACAGGAGCTGTCCCCTGGAGGTCAGTGAGCTCCCACACCCAACTGGCCAATCTCCTGAGGTCCCTCCCCCTAGCCTGCCAACCTCCTGTGGCCCCTCTCTTTGGTGGGCAGGCCAACCTCCTACAGTCCCTCCCCACTGGCACCCAGCCCTGATTGGCCCTGGGAGAGATGGCCCCAATTAGGCCCTATTGCTGGCCAGGCAGAGGGATCTCACCCATGCATGAATTCATGCACTGGGATTCTAGTAATTAATAAAATATCTGTCTTGTCATCATGCAAAAAGCTGATTGCACAGTTTCCTGTGTCTCTGCCTGAGTTGTGACTAAGACATGAATGCCTTAAATATTCCCCTGAGCCACTATAAATAGGTCCTCCACCAAGGAGAAAATTTTATAATACTTGGTAAAAATAAAAAAAATAAAAACAATAAAAAACCTCAAATAGCCGAGAACGGTTTGGCTCAGTGGATAGAGCGTCGGACTGCGGACTGCAGGGGCCCAGGTTCGATTCCGGTCAAGGGCATGTACCTTGGCTGTGGGCACATCCCCAGTAGGGGGCGTGCAAGAGGCAACTGATCAATGTTTCTCTCTCATTGATGTTTCTGGCTTTCTATCTGTCTCCTTTCCTCTCTGTAAAAAATCAATAAAAAATATATTAAAAAATAAATAAATAAAATAAAATAAAATAAAATAAAAAACCTCAAATAGCTTGTATGAATTGAAAACTCAGGGAGATTGCTGTTTAATCATTTTATATTTACTTGGGTATATAGTTAGGGAGCAACCATAAACTACAAACTTTCTGTACAAATAATCTTTGAAAAATATTTTTAAAGTAAAAGTAGAGGCCCGGTGCAAAAATTCATGCACGGGAGCGGTCCCTTGGCCTTGCTGGCAATAGGGGCCAATTGGGGCCATCTTGCCTAGTCCAGAGGGAGGGACTCTGGGAGGTTGGCTAGCCATGGGAATTTGGCTGAGGGAATGCACTGATCAACAGGGCCAGCTCCTACATTCAGCATCTGCCCTCTGGTGGCCAGCACACATAGTGACTGGTTGTTTGGTTGTTAGGTTGTTCTGGATGTTCCACAGTTTGGCCTTTTTGCATATTTTCCTTTTATTATTTTATCTAATAAAAGAGTAATATGCAAATTAACTATCACTCTGCTATACCCGCTAGCCACACCACTAGCCAATCAAAAGTGAGTATGCAAATTAACCCCAACCAAGATGGCTGTGGCCACAGAGAGCAGGAGAGAGGCTTGAGTTTCCCTGGCGATTAAGGAAGCCAAGCTTTCCGCACACCCTGGCAGGCCTGGGCCTCCACTCAATGCTACAAAGTTTCAATTATAGAAGATCAATAAATTCCAATAACAACGATGACAGCCATGGAGCTAGAGAGAGTAGGAGGATTGAGTTGACCCCGGCAATGAAGAAAGTCAAGCTTTCCACACACCCTGGCTAGCCCAGTCCTCAACATAAGGCTACAAAGTTTCAATGATAGAAGATACATAAATCCTAAAGGAAATGGTTGCTGCCACAGAGTGAGCAGAAGGCTTGGCTCAACTCCAGTATACAAAGTTTCAATTATAGAAGATAAATAAATCCCAGATACCAGGGCCTCCATTTGGGTCACTGGAGGGGTCATGGCTGGCATGCAAACCACCACAGGCCCTTTCCCAGGCTGCCCCACTCTCCAAGAGGACGCTCTGATCCAGGACACCCTTCAGGGCAAATCAGCCAGCCCCCACCTGTGCACCAGGCCTCTATCCTATCTAATAAAAGAGTAATTTGCAGATTGACCATCACTCCAACACACAAGATAGCTGCCCCCATGGGGTCAAAGATCCTGCCCCCATGTGGACACAAGATGGCCAGCAGAGGAGGGCATTTGGAAGGGACCAGGCCTGTAAAGGGAGGGCAGTTGGGGGCAATCAAGCCTAAAGGGGAGGGCAGTTAGGGGTGACCAAGTCAGTAGAGGAGTGAAGTTGGGGGCAACCAGGCTGGTAGGGGAACAGTCAGACATCAATTTGGCTGGCAGGGGAGGGGTTAAGCAGAAGCAGTTAGGAGCAATCAGAAAGGCAGGCAGGCGAGCAGTTAGGAGCCAGCAGTCTTGGATTGTGAGAGGGATGTCTGACTGCCTGCTTAGACCCAATCAAACTTGGATCTGGTCTAAATAGGCAGTCGGACATCCCTTGAGGGGTCCCAGATTGGAAAGGGTGCAGGCTGGGCTGAGGGACACCCACCCCCATGCATGAATTTTGTGCACTGGGCCTCTAGTATAGGATAATGATTTTTGAGATACATATTAATGAATGTTTTAATTAAGAAAAACACTTCAATAGTTTTCTCTCTGGATTTTTTCATCTGCAAATAAGAGAAAAAAAGTAAAAGTTAAACTATAAGGTCATTGATATTCTTCCTAGTGCTAAGATCTTACGATACTAAAATATCCTAGGTCTGTTGCTTAAACACAAGCAAAAAATTCAGAAACTCTAATGTATTTAGCCTATTCATTTTTTCAATTATGTATTTATTTTTTATTTTGGACTGTTGAAATGAATTACTATGTAATAGCTTTTTATGTTATGTAGTAGTTGACTTTATTAGAATTCACTTATGGTTTCTGGTGAACTTTTTCCCATTTTGTGAAGTTTTATGTAATCTGGCATGGTAGATGTCTCATATTTAGAATAAATTTAGGACAATAGCCATATTGCAAGTCATAAGTAACATGTTTTGACAAAAGAAGGCTAAAGGTTTATTCTTTTTTTATTAAAATCATATATTGCTGAAACCAGTTTGGCTCAGTGGATAGAGCGTTGGCCTTCAGACTCAAGGATCCCAGGTTCGATTCCGGTCAAGGGCATGTACCTTGGCTGCGGGCACATCCCCAGTAGGGGGTGTGCAAGAGGCAGCTGATAGATGTTTCTCTCTCATCGATGTTTCTGACTTTCTATCCCTGTCCCTTCCTCTCTGTGAAAAATCAATAAAAGGTATTTAAAAAGTCATACATTTACAGCAGGCAAGCAAGGTGCTGAGACTATTATATGTTTTGTAACAAACTCATCACATATTTTTTTCCCAACTGAAACTCTATACTAAAAAGCTCTATTCAGAATATGAATAAATATTTTAGTGGATTATTTTTAATGTAAATGCACATATAAAAAGAAGCTTTTTTCCCATCAGGACAACATTGTCATATATCAAATATAGTTAAAAAAAATTTCTAAAATCTTCCATTGAAAATGGAGCCTTTTTGCTATTAAACAGCTAGTGATAGTAGAATGAAAAGCCAGCTATAATGGTACAAAAAAGTTCATAATTATACTGATATAAACATAGTACTGTTTATATGTCTAGAACAAAAGTATATCATTTTATTTTTTACACATGTTAATGACAGTCCACTTACAGATATGTTTTTTAAAAAGCATATGTGGTTTTAGCTGCCTGGCTGCCATTAAAGTTAAAACACTGCACACCATTTTGAAAAATTATACCAGCGGTATCTAATATGGCCTTTTAAGACCATCCAATACTAATTCTTGTACTTTCCAAGAACTCCAGTGTGGCAAAGTAAGGTAGGTGAATTTGAAACATTTTTCTTTAAAGAATAAAAGATATCTATTTAAGAATCACTGATGCAGTTGACTTACAGTGGGATTCTTTTGTCCTGGATTCCTAAATATCAGTGAAGCTACTTTTAATATAGTTTAATAATAATAAATCAATTTTTTAAACTGATGAGAGTTGCTACAATATTTTAGAAATGTGAATATTTGTTAATTTAGTTCTATAATTTTTTTTCCTCTGAGATTCTACCTTATACCAAAACACTGTTGTAAGTATAACTGCGGGTAAAACAAATGTCTTTTTCCTTTACATAATTCATATTCTAGTTGGGGGGATATAATAAATGAATTTAAAAAAATAGGTATTGTAGGAACTTTGCATTAGTCACAAAATCACAAATTTCCTACTACCAGAAATGTAAATACTATCTATTTAATAAAATATGTTCTCATTTTCATAGTAAATTCTTATTTTAGTGGTTAGCCAAAAATATTTTTCCCTTGTAGCAGAGCCACTTACTCCCAGAAAAATTAAAAATTTTGCCCAGAATCAGAGACAGGGCCAGGGATTATATTCACCTAATATCATATACTACAAATCTAATTATTTAAAAATAATTTTGAAACAACATATCATCCTAAAGTACAAGTAAAAATTCATAAAGCAGTAATTTTAAAAAGAAGATACTATGCATTATTATAAATATGGGCAAGGGTGGAGTAAATATTAATATAATTTAAAACTGAATACCTGAAAAGGAAAAAGAAGAATTAAAATATGTCAGTGAAATCAACCAGTAATACTTTGAAGAATAAAGGCTCTATTTAAGTAAAAGTTTTTTATTATAATTTTTTCCCTTTGTATTTGTACAGAAATTATTTGCAGTGGTGGAAGTTACTACTTTATTGCTGTTTTTGTCTTCATGTTTTGTATATTCACATTTAGAGAAATTTAGAACGGTGCCCTTGATTGAGATTGCTTTGAACTATGATAAAATGATACAATAACTGGGTAGAGTCTAAAAGTGACAGGAAGTTGATGTTTCACACACCTTTAACAAATTCATATAGGTAGATAAAGATAAATCTTAAAAAGAAAATCAGAGAGAGATTTTTTTGTCACAAATAGGAATTACATTTGTTAATACAATTAATAATCATTGTCTTTGTTTTTTGAATAAATCACATAATGGGCTCAGGATTTACCAAATACTTCTAGTATTTATTTGTCTTTTTTTCTGATTCAGTGTACATTTTTGTAGATTTAAAAGCTGTAAAGTAAACCTCTATCGCCCTTTTAGTGCATTGTCCATTTTTAAATGATTGATAAAAATTGTTAAGTAAGCCAAATACTGTACATGCTGCAGTGTAATGAGGCCTATCATGCAGCGAAATACTGCTCATCATATTAAATTTAAATGTAGCATTTTTAAAATCCTTGACATAAATAAGAAGGTATTTCTCTGGACCACTGCTTTTTCCATAAACTCAATGTTCTGTATAAGTCATTGTCATGGGACATATTTTATTTGGAGGCAACCCAGTCATTCTCCCCCCAAAATAAGTAGCAAATCAAGAATCATTTACCTAAAAATTATGCCTTATAAGGTCCATGATAAGCCAAAGACACTAGTTCTAGAGGGCAGACTGCAATTTCAGTAATTTATACTGATTTTTTTAGATGATTCTTATTTTCCTTCAGATGTGTCTTCAGTTTAAAAGTTAATTGGGATGATACATATTTATATTTAATTTTAGGGAAAAAACTCAGATGCTATTGTTTAGAATACAGGATTCTGCCTAGGTTTATCTAAAATATTTCTTTGGAAATGTGTGACAGGAAAAAAGAATGAGAAGCTTTTATAGTCAAGAAGTCAACAAACAATTTTAAAATATAAGGAAAATAGTTGTCTATGGTATTAATCATATAAAATATTTTAAAGTACTATCCTTTTATGAATGAAGATTTGACATTACTTTCCACACTTCATTTGAAAACAAAACATTTTGCAGGCAAATAAACAGTATTAAAATATAAATATCTAAAACCAGCTATCACTGTTTTCTAATTCTCTTTTTTTCTCTGGAGTCCATTACATATGCAATATAAGGAAGAGGTGGAGATATGTCACTTACACAGAGAAGACTGAACTATGAAATCTTGGTGGCTTGTCTAAAGAAATGCTCTCAAAAAAGTATGAGGACAGGATTCAGACTTCATGCTGTAGTTCTCAGCCTAGTATTTTGTGTGTGTGTGTCAGATTCTTGCTAAAAACTTGTATAATTAGAATATTTTATCATGCTGTAACTTGAGAATCTCCAAATGTAAAAACATAATAACAATACTTTAAAGAGCCCTTTGTACTTTTTTATCTTTACTGTTGAAAGTATTGCAGATGCCCCATTTGCTTCTTTTCCCATTGACCCCTGCAACCCCCTATTCACCCCTCCCAGGCCTTCTTTTTTTTATATGTATATTTTATTGATTTTTCACAGAGTGGAAGGGAGAAGGATAGAAAGTCAGAAACATCGATGAGAGAGAAACATCGATCAGCTGCCTCTTGCACACCACACCCCCTGCTGGATATGTGCCCACAGCCACTGTACATGCCCTTGACCAGGAATCGAACCTGGGACCTTTCAGTCAGCAGGCCGACGCTATATCCACTGAGCCAAACCGGTTTCGGCTCCTAGGCCTTCTTTATAAATTACCATCACTTTCCCAAAACAAATATTAGGTGTATCTAATGTATAGAAACTTGCTAAATCCCAAATAAGAAAAACTGCAGTTGCAGGTAATTTTTATAATCTGCCTTTACAAAACAATTAAAATTATATTTTCTTACTGTATTTTGCTTACAATAACATTACAAATTCATTGAAACTTAGGAGAAATTTAAAAATTCACAAAGAAATATAAAAATCATCTATGACCACATTACTGTGAATAATCATTTAATATATGTTGCAGTTGTCTTCTTTGTTTTCTATGTATCCACATGTAATCATATTTTTAATATTGGGGAATCAATTTTTTAATGAAGGTAAAGAGGGCAATTTAAAAAATTTAAAAGGTAAATTTTATCAAACTTTTATCTTGTTACTTTCTTTTTCTTTAGAAATACCATTCACAAACTAAAATGTAATTTTCTACATGTGTGAACAATAATTAATATTTTACTATATCAATGCCTTTATAAGTTAATGAATAAAAGAAATCAGAAAGAGAAAAAAAATGAGTAAAGGTCATAGACAATTCACAAATCAATACATATAAATTCTAACAAACATATTATCAAATTATCAATATGTTTACTAAATGAAAATGCACATTAAAACAGGAAAGACATGAGATGAAGATAAACAAGATTAAAAAATATAATATTGCATAAAGTACACACTTAAGAAATAGTAATTTTAAAAGGGACACCACTAACTTACACCATAGACAAGAAAACATTCAAATTGGATAAAAGTTTTAAATGTAAGATGTGCAATCATAAAAGTCCTAGAAGAAACCATAGGCACCAAAATTTCAGACATCTTTTGTAGCAATATATTTACTGATAGACCTCCTAAGACAATAGAATTTGAGGAGAAAATAAAATGATACAACATCAAAATAAAAAGCTTCTGCACAGAAAAAGCCATCAACAAAATAATAAGAAAGCCCACAAAATATTTGCCAATGGTATATCTGACAAGTGGTTAATCTCTAAAATATGTAGGAAACTCATACAACTTAATAAAAGGAAGATAAACAATCCAACTAAAAAGTGGACAAAGGACCTAAATAGATACTTCTCCTCCAAAGTATACATACAGATGGCCAAGAGCCAAATGAAAACATGCTCAAAGGCACTAATAATCTGAGAGATTAAAATCAAAATAACAATGAGATATCACCTCACACCTGTCATAATAGCTATCATCAACAAATCAACCAAAGACAAGTGTTGGTAAGGTTGTAGTACACTGCTGATGGGAATGTAGACTGGTACAGCCACTGTGGAAAACAGTATGGAATTTCCTTAAAAAATTAAAAATGGAACTACCATTTCACCCAGTGATCACACTTCTGGGAATATTTCTTAAGAAACCCAAACATCAGAAAGAATAGATGCACCCCTATGTTCATAGCACTTCTATTTATAATAAGTAAGATTTGAAAACAGCCTAAATGCCCATCACCTAGCAGATGAATGGATTAAAAAAAGACAACACAAAATAAACAAACAAACAAAAAACTGTAATACATTTATTCAATGGAATACTATGCAGCAATAAAAAGAAAGCAATCTTACCATTTGCAACAGCATGGATGGATCTGTAGAGTATTATGCTGAAAAATAAGCCAGTCAGAGAAAGATAGGTATCATATGATCTCACTCATATGTGAAATCTAATGAACCAAATAAACTGATGATTCAAAATATACCCAGAGAGATAGAAATATGAACAAACTATTGAACCTCAGAGGGAAGGCAGGGAGTGGTGGGTGGGAAGAAATCAACCAACGAACTTGTATGTATGTACACATAACATATGGACACAGGTGGGTGTCTGTGGGATGGTGAGGGCCTAGATGGGTGAGGGTTTGGAGGAAGGAAGGACAGGAACAAGCTAGAAAAGATTAATGGGGGAGGGGAGAGGAGAACCTATGTAATACTTTCAATAACAAATATTTAATATATATAAATATTAGTGACCTGATGCACAAATTCATGCACCAGTGGAATCTCTTGGCCTGGCCTGCGGGATCAGGCCAAAACTGGCTTTCCGATATCCCCTGAGAGATCCTGGATTGTGAGAGGGCACAGGCCAGCCTGAGGGACCCCACCAGTGCACGATTGGGGCCAAGGAGGGGCACAGGAGATTGGCAGCCAGGGAGAGACCGAGGAAGGGCCCCAGGGTGTGTCCAGCCTAGCTCACTCAGTTTCAAATGGCTGGACTCCAGCAGCAAGCTAACCTACTGGTCGGATCATCTACTCCCTGATGGTCAGTGAACATCATAGTTACTGGTCAACTGGTTGACTGTCTGCCCCCAGTGCACATTCTAGCAAGTGGTTGAGTGGCCTTAGCATATCATTAGCATATTATGCTTTGATTGGTTGAACGGACACCAGATGACAGGACACTTAGCATACTAAGCTTTTATTAAATAGGATATGGGACAATCATGGCTAAATGATATGGGGAACTTTTCCATGCTTTCATCGTCATTTCTTACATCATCATCTAAATCTTAACCAATTTCATCCCTTCCAAGTTCCAGCTAGCTGAGTCATCTTACTATTTGTGCCCTAGTTTTCTCTGCTTAACGCCATTTTTATGCTACATGCATATTCTACTGAATTATCTTTCATTTAATGTTTATGGAAAGTATAGAGCTGTTGTTCTCAAATTGGAGGGGGGCTTTGCTCCATAAGAACATTTGTCATTGTCTATAGAAAGTTTTGCTTGTGACGATTCAGAGGAGTGGGTGTCTGCTATTGGCAGCTGGTTGCTAAACACCCCACAGTGCACAAGACAATATCCCTCATCAAAAAATTCTACCTGCTAGAAAGGTAATAGTAATAACGTTGAAAAACCCGGGTTAAGACAGATTTACCAAATAACCCCCTGTTTGGCTACTGTTTTTCTAAGAACAGAAAGAGATAATAAGTTAATAGGATAGAAAAGGCCCAAGTAAAGAATTTGCTTCCAGTTTTAAAAATAGAAGAGCTGGCTAGTGAGACCCATTTAACAAATACATGTGAACTACAGTGATTGTAAGAGTGATACATTATCTTCTTGTGAAGCCAGCTCATCAAGGATTTTCTTTTACTCCTTTTCTGTCTTGCACATTTTTAACCTAACCAGGACTGACTTTGAAATAAAACCCAACATATTTTCCAGTTGATTTTGATTTAAATGAAACCTTTGGTAGAGTGCCTCAGGGTTTTCTGGCTATGGCTATTTATCTTTATCCTGGTAGTTTATATATTTAAGAAAATGATGAATGGAAGCTTTAAAAAAACTCATTATGGTAATTGATTATTATAGAAAAACCTTGGGAACTTTACAAAAGAGAACTGTATTCTCTTGGTATCTTAGCTTTAAACCAGACGTGTAATTAGAGGAATCCATAAACATTCATCACAGTAAGAGAAACTGGTTCCTAAGTTTAGAAGGAAACTTTGGCTTCACTTTATTGTCCTGGATAAAAATGACATACAGTAGTGGCTGTCATATATAACAGGAGGATAATATGCTCTATGAAATAAAAGACCACCCACACGGAACCAGTGTAAAAAAGTAGTGATAGCAAAGCTTGGTTCATTTCTTTAGAAAGGTTAAATGTGATCCTTTCCTTAAAATGTTTTAGTATTTGTGAATTGAGAAAAATGTAGTTGAAATGCCATTTAAAATTATTTTCTGTTTTTATTTTGTTCTTTACTTTCTTTAAAATCTTAAAGGTAAATATATTCATGTCCACATGCTCTTCATTGCACGCACACACATATGCGCGCGCGCGCACACACACACACACACACACACACACACACACACACACACACACACACTAAATAACCTGCCACTAAGAATATGGAAATCTATAAACCAACTGTAGGGAGGGCTCAATTGTTGAGTTTTTAAATATAAATACAGTACAATATTCATTTCTTTAAAATTTTAAGAAATAGCTATGGAGAAGGGAAAATTATTTCAGCTTTAGAAGAGAAAAAACTAAGTGTAGTTGTGAGGGTTATGATCATAATGTGTGATAATAAAGTTTGTGTATTTTTACCCTCTAAAACTTATACTGTATAAGGTGGGTTGAAGACTATGGCTTTGGTTTCCTAGCTACCTTCAACCAATAGAACTCCTCCTAAAGCGAAGGAACTCAGGCCCCACTTAGTCCTGCCCTCAGCCACTGGGGGAAAATTCTTTTACAGCCACTTCAGGGCTTCTCAGTTAAAAGACTGTAAGTCTCAGGAATTGTCCTCACCACATATTCATATAACTCTGCCAAGTAGGAGGACAATGGGATCTTGCAAATCTTATCTCCAGCCAATGTGTATTTTCTTCCTATTAAAGTTTTTAATTTATAGCACTTAGAACACTAAGCCTTAGTTAGTTTCAGAGTAGAGAATACTGGAATCCAAATAAACTCCCAGGTTCAAAGATCAGCAAGTACAAGAGAATCATACTATACCATCAAAGACCCATGGCAAAAACAAACAAAACAACAACAAAAACACGGCGTGAGAGAATTGTGCTTAATAGATGCCAGGAAATCTAGAAGCATGCCTTTTGAGTGCTGAGAAATAACCTGGAGGCTGAAACCATCAGAATTCATATACAATTTAGCATTTTTAATTCACTAGTTTCAGGCCATGTTCCTTAAATCTATCATCTGTTTCTACTTGTCCATATGCAAAACCCATTAGCTAGTTATCATATCATGTACTCATAAACCTCTGTCACAGCTGCTTAAAGCCCCAATTTTCTTCCTTTCACTGCTGATCTCCTTCAAGAGATAATTTCCATTGACCTTTCTAAAATTATCTGTTTATTAAAACCAAATTCCCCTATCTTCCATGTTGTTTTCTTTCTTCCATGTCCTTTATCTTTTTTAAATATTATTTTTATTGTTGACATTACAGATGTCCACATTTTGCCCTCCTTTGCCCACCTCTACCCATCCCATTCCCTTTCCCCCTGATCATTATCACACTGTTATCTGTGTCTGTGATATGCAGATATGTTATTTGACTAATCCCTTCACCTTCTTTGAAAATTGGCTCTAAATCAAGGAGACTTTCTTCTGAAGCCTTCTTGGGCATAAATTGATCATTGACTCAAAACCAACATACAATGGGAAGGGCACTCTCCAACTTGATGCTATTCACTTAGCCTGTTGCTACTCAAGAATTCCCCCACACTTTCACAGGTTGTGAATTTTGATCACTGTACATAATTTACATTTTCTATAAATGAACTTTTTAAAAATAATAATGTCTGTGAGTCTTTTGGAGGTAGGCACTTGAGGATAGAACAGGTACAACTTTCAATGATCAATATTTTGTACAAGTAACATCTATTCCTTATTGATACTGTCTTATCCTATATAATAAAAGCCTAATATGCAAATTGACCAAATAGCTGAACAGCTGGTCAGTGGGGGAGGGGCCAGCAGGGGCGGGGGCCAGTAGGTAGAGGGAGGGGATGGTGATCAGGAGTGGTAGGGAACGGTGGTGGTAGAGGGCTGGTCAGGGGGTACCATCCCCTGATTGGCCCACCAATAGTCTCCCTCAGAAGGAGGCCACCAGTGGTGGCAATGGGGTGATGGGGCTGGAGCTAGCCACACACTGTCTATTGCAGCCCCAATTAGCTTGCTGGTACTCTCCTGTAGAAGGAGATCAGACTGTGACTTAGGCCTGCTCCCTGCAGGCTCCTGGACTGCAAGAGGGTGCAGGCTGCGCTGGAGAAACCGCCCCCCCCTTCCCTGAGTGCATGGATTTTCGTGAACTGGACCTCCAGTATTTTATAATTGTGAATATTTTTTGAGACTATATATACTTTAAACCCAAATTTTGTAGCATTTTCACAATAATTCTATTAAGTTCTTGGGAGTCTAATTTGACTTGTGATATGTTTGCTGTTTTATTCTCAGACATTCTGTAATTTCAGAATATGAGTACATACTCAATGGAGTTTTCATAATATAAAACCATATTCCTTCAAAAGGTATTTTGGTTGTTTTTGCTAGGTGCATTAGGGTTTAGTGGGGTCCTGATGTACATTCTTGTTTTTTTCTAATCTGCACCTGGAGATTGATTTTATTTATTTTAGAGAGATAGGGAGGGTGGGAGAGAGAGAGAGAGAGAGAGAGAGAGAGAGAGAGAGAGAGAGAGAGAGAGAGAGAGATGAGAGATGAGAGTAAAACATTGATCATTTGCCTTTCAGACACACCTGAATTGGGGACCAAACCTGCAACCTATGCAGGTGTCCTGACCCGCAACCTTTTGGTGTAAGGAACGATGCTCCAACCAATGGAGCCACCTGGCCAGGGCCCTGTTTATGTTTTATGAAAACTTTTAAGCTGAGGAGTTTAGAGACCATGGCAGTAACAAAATTTAACTGCAAAGTCATCAGAGGCATCATTCCAGGCTATATTCCCAGAGCAATATTTGGTCTCACTCACAGCCTAGGTTGAAACTAAAAGAATTTTTACTATCTTTCTGAGTTGATTATTTTTCCCCCAAGCTTCCATTTTATCAGGCATGTAGATTTAGTGGTTTAGTGCAAGGGACTTTTGTCATTCTACTGTCTTTTTCAGCCCCCATGTTCTGACATAGGACAACATAGAATGACACCCACTGCCAGTGCCAGGTGCCATGTTCTATTGTCTAATGTTTTCTGGCCATAAATAATTCAAGCACTTCAGCTATCATGTGAAGAAGTCTCAAAATACAGCCACAATGGTAGTGCTAGTTTTCTGTCCCCACTAATTTTTTGGTTCTTGGACATTTTTCTTTGATATTTCCAGTCAACATATTTTTTCAAGTTGGTAATAGGCTATCCAGCATTCACAAGTATTTTGCAATTAAATTTTTTTGGACATGTAATATTTCAATTTGTATCTGCCATCACCTATTTTATTCTCTTTACCATTCTCCAAATTAAAATATATATATATATATCCTTATCTAGTTTCCCTTTCATTTTTTTCCTTCCTTGATTGTATCCTATTTAATAAAAGGTTAATATGAAAATAGACCAAACAACCAAACAGCCAGTCACTATGACACATGCTGACCACCAGGGGGCATGCACATAACATGGTGGGCTTAGGCTGCATTAGGATGGTGGAGCAGGTGAGTGGGGGTACCAGACCAAGGCAGGGCACTGGTGGCTGTCATTGGGGTGAGCCTCTGGTGGTTACTTACTACACATTCTTTGTTCCCATGTAGCATGGTCCTGCCTGGTGCTTGCACCCACTGGAGTGCCAGAGCCACCGCTGACACCCACTGCCAGTGTCAGGTGCCCGCCCTGATTGCTCAGCGCTATCAGCAGGTGCGAGCAGCAGCTGCAGCCCCTGATCATCCTCTTGGCGTCTCCACCTCCCCCTGCTCCTGAGGGGCAATCACACCCGCTGCTGGCACTAGAGCCAGCACTTGTACCTGCTGCCAGCACCTGACACCAGTCAAAATTGCTCAGCGCCATCAGCCTGTGAGAGTGGCGGCTGCCAGATCCAGTCACCCCTGAGGGCTTCTCCACCTCTCCCCGCTCCTGAGGGGACATCAAGACAGCTGCTGCCACTTGCACCTGTTCACGGCTCTGACCCCGGTTGCACCTGCTGCTGGCACCAGCCCCAATTGTTCCACGCCATCAGCCGGTGCAAGCAGGGCAGGCACCATCAGTACGTGGAGTGACAGCAGTGGGAGTGGGGCTGCCAGCAGACAGAGGATCAGGGGCCAAATCAGGAGGGGCCAGGCAGGGGCACCAATGATGGATCGAGACCCACTCTTGTGCCCACCACAGCCTTGCGGTCCATAGTTTCTTTCAAGGTACACTAATTTGTGCACTGGGCCCCCAGTTGTTTATAAAAACGTAAGTAAAAAAATAATTTGTACCCTGTACAAAGAACCAAACAGTTTCAATTTTACTTCCTGTGTTTATGCATGTTTCTTATTAAATAGATAATTAATCTATATTTTATAAATTCCACATGGCATATGAAATGGAGTTTTTATATCTAGTCATATGTGTATTTTAGGGAAAATTAAAAAATAGTGTGAATTCAAGACTTAGTAAGTTTGGAATATGAACTGTTTTACATATTAGAGCTCAATTTGTTATCCTATGGGAAGACTATCTGTTCTTTAGATTGAAGTTTTATGAGGGCAAGAATATAGTTCCTAATAGAGCAAATAATAAAATACTTGCAACATACTGGCACTCCAAAATGATTCACATTTAAATTTGCCTTTTTGTATATAAATATAAAATCCTGGTCTTACTGAGCTGTGTGCCATGTTAGACTCCAGATCTACAGACCTCATTTGCCACCACAGTCACTGATTCTATTTGCATTATCTCACTTAATTTCCTTTTATTCACTACATTGAATTATGTTATTTTTCAATTTACATGTTTTGGAGGTTTTTTTTTGTTCTGTCTTCTGCCATAAGAAGCTAAAAATTATAGGTGAAAATTAAAAATTAAAAATTATGTATTGAAAGCTATGCTCAAACATGTATTAAATTCTTATTATAATGATGAGATCTATTTGCAATAAACTATTCACATATGAATAAGCCTGTACACACGGGCGATCTCATTTGACCTTGACAACCAAATTAGAGGTAAATTGCCCAGGAATTCTCCCATTTCACTGAATACGGTATCTGATTCTCATGGGGCTCAGGTAACTTGGAAAATCTTTCAGGATTTTAAAATGGCAGAGCTAATTAATGCGTATATCTACATATCCAACTCCACTTTCAATGGTCTCTCTCTCTCTTTCCCCCCTCCTCAATTCTGTCTCCTATGTGGAAGCTACTTAGATTTATGCACTGTGGGGAGGACAAAGAATTACCAGACTCCTTTTGCTAAAATGAGCTTATTGTTTTGTAATGGTTGGACTGATTGAAACTTAAGTAATAATATATGTCAAATGATACCAGACAGTATGAGTATCAAATCTGCAACACAGACAATGAGTGCTTGCTTATGCAAATAAGTGAAATCAGATGATAATCAGAAAATGTATCATAGTGAGATTAAGGCCAGGCATTGAAGCATAAATATACCTGAGTGGAAAAGTTGAATGGAAGATAGTATAATAGGAGGATGGGAGAGGCAAATGCACAAAATTAGGAATGGAATAGTTAGATAAGAATTAACCTGGTCAACTGTAGTAAAGGTAGTTCTGATAAATAATTCCTAATTACATGCTATCAGTTCTGGTCCCCCATTTGCCCACACAATTCCAGTGGTCTGAATACTGTTAATCAGATGGTCACCATGCTCACTGTAGAGTTTATCCTATACAATCAACATTAGAAAATTAGAAAATTAGAAATAACAAGAATAAATTCAGGCCATAGTTCTTTGTTTAGTTAGAGAGAAAACAGGAAATGTTACATTTTCATATCACATATTATCTGTGAGATTGGTGATGGCTTTATGCACTGAGAAAGCAGAGGCCTTTGATTCACACTAAAAAGAAATTGAGCCTCTCAAAATTCCAAATCTAAAGATCAGTTTATCATGCTAGATAGCTCTCAGGGATCCTGTGGACAATTAGAAGTGATTGGTTCCATTGTCAGGGTTTCAAAGTTGTAAAAAATACACTTTTGCAAATACATTTGAAGCAATAATTAAGCCCCTGTTGCCACAATAAACTACATCCATTTAATACTATATGCATGTGATTAATGCAAAGAAATAAAAGTTGTCAACATAAGTCAAAACTCACACAGCTTTTTACTATTCTAAGATGACATCTGAAAAGGAGCAATTTGGTGTGAGACTTTTTCCATTAACATTGCTGATCACCATGTGCGATCAATTCTCTATTGAATTCAATTATTAACAGCTATTCTGGATTTTCCATTAATTTTGATAATTGGCATTAGCTGAGAAATTTTAGTGCTTTCTATGACCAGTATTTGCTACATACTCTCCTAATTTGGGGGGCACATTTTGTTATGATTTCTTTTCTATTTGACATTATTTTACCCTCACTTTTAATGGTTAATAAAATATCTAAATTATTGGCAGAGAATGGAATTCAGCATTTCTATGAAGTCTTCATTTTTATTACATGTGTATTTAAATCAAGCTAATTAGATTATATAAAACAAAAGGATACTAAATGAAAGACATATGTAATGGAAGACATTTAAAATCTCAATAGGTTTGAGTCTACAATTTTGAGAACCAAAATTGCATCTTATAATTTTAAAAATATTTACATCATCTCAATGATTCATGATCAATGAGTTGTGAGAAAGAATACTGTAAGTTACTAGTAGCCCTGCACATGAATCCATGCACCAGCAGCTCTCTGTGGGGCCTGGCTGCTCCGAGCCTGCTGCCCAGAGGCCCATCTTTGGCTGGGAGCAGAATGCTTGCCTCATAGCCATGGAGACGAAGCAAGCATTCCACCAGGCCGCTCACACTCCCTGCTCTCAGCAGCCACACCCTCAGGACTTGGTACTCGAGCAGGGCTGAGAGGAGTGGGCACCACCATCTGTGGCTATGGGTGCCTCCATCTTTATGACAGAGTGATGGTTAATTTGCATATTACCATTTAATTTTTTTGTTGTTGTTTAAAGTATTACAAATAGTAGTATATATGTTCCCCCACCCTATTGACCTCCCTCTGGCTTCCCCTACCCCCAGCACATGCTCTCACCTATCTCCCTCCCCTGCAGTGTCTTGTATCCTCTGGTTATGCTTTTATGCATGCGTACAAGTCCTTCGGTTGATCTCTTGCAGCACCCCTCCCAAACTCCCCTTCCTTCCCACTGCAATTTGACAGTCTGTTCCATACTTCTTTGCCTCTGTATCTATTTTTATTTCCCCCATTTCTTTTCTTTAAAAAATCTTGCCTCTGCAGACTAGAAATAAACATATGAGAACAAGAAATTTTTGAGTCCCAATTTCAATGACCAACAGTTCTGAGTCCCAGTTTCAATGTCAAACAGTTCCTTATGTGTGAATGTCAGAAACGGTATATGGATGGTGGAAAAATGTTGGCAATGCAGGTCTGACCCTCTCTTGTTTGGTCCTGGGAAATCTGCAGAGACACACAGCTGGTGACTGGTAGCATGGCAAGGTGTCATCAGCGTCTTCCATCTCTGGACTGTTCCTCCTCATGGTTGGAGCAGACCTGTCAACTCCTCTCTGTTGCAGGAATCCACATGGTCTTGAAGTTGTTTTCTGAAAATATACAAACATATTCTCAACCAAAAGTTAATAAAAGAATCTTTTCTATAAATTTTATTAGATAGGATGTTACTATCTGTTCTCCAGGGTAAGAGACAGAGTTGTTGTGGGAATGAAAGATGAACTGTTTTCTTGGACTGATTAGGCTTTTATAATTTTATACCAATAATCAATTAAATGCCCCAAATGGTGAATTCTTCAGTGGGTGATTTTTATAAGTGTTTGACCAAAAAATAAAGTCATAATAAAAGAAATATATTACATTCTTTTATCTCTATATATAAAGAGGTAACATACAAATTAGGCTGGAATATCATAACAGTCACTACCAGTCAGGAGGAGGCTATGCACACAGGTAAGAACCAGGGTGGAGACAGAGACAGAGACAGGGGGTCTAGCCCGAGCCACCTTGCCAGATCAAGCGGCCCCGGAGCGGACACTGACAAAAGGGCCTGGGACAGACACTGACAGGGGCGCCTGGGGCTACTCCAGCTGCAGTGCATCAGTGGTCCCACCACTGCGTGTGAGCTCCAGGTGAAACATCTTTTTTGACTACTCATTGGCTAAGCTCCTGGTACACCATTCACAATGTTCTTGGTAACTTGGGTGTTAAGAATCCAAGAAGGTGATCTAGGGTTTTTCCATCTTACTCCTGGGGGAATAAATGAAAGTACACTGCTGGAGGGGCTAAGAAATGGCATATCCTTCCCTAGCCAGTTTCGCTCAGTGGATAGAGACTCAGCCTGTGGACCGCAGGGTCTGGGTTCAGTTCTGATCAAGGGCATGTACCTAGATTGCAGGCTCCTTCCTGGCTGGGGCCCAGGTCAGGGTTCATGCAGGAGGCAACTAATCGAAATGTCCCTCTCACATTGATGTTTCACTCTGTCTTTCCCTCTTCCACACTCTCTAAAAATCAATGAGAAAATATCCATTGATAAAAAAAAGATAAAAATGTCATATCCTATGAAAGAGACATCTTGAAAGTGCCTAAAGAAATTTGTCATTTTTTCATGGTGAAAGTACTGGAGTCTGTGTTGATGAAAACACCTTGATTTTTAGATTCATTTGTTGACAGATATGTATTTGTTGTTCATAATATATATTTTTACCTTTTTCTTCTTCCTCTTCTTAAACAATACCTTTCAGCATTTCATATAATATTGGTTTGGCAGTAATGAACTCCTTTAGCTTTTTCTTATCTGCGAAGCACTTTACCTGACCTTCAATTCTGAATGATAGCTTTGCTGGGTAGAGTAATCTTGGTTGTAGATTCTTGCTATTCATCACTTTGAATGTTTCTTGTCACTCCTGTCTGGCCTGCATCGTTTCTGTTGACAAATCCACTGACAATCGTATGGGTGCTCCCTTATAGGTAACTAACTGTTTTTCTCTTGCTGCTTTTAATATTCTCTCTTTATCTTTTGCTCTTGGCATTTTAATTATGATGTGTCTTGGTGTGGTCCTCTTTAGATTCCTATATTTTGGAGTTCTGTGCACTTCTTGGGTTTTTTAAGTCAATTTCTTTCACCAGGTGGGGGAAGTTTTCGGTAATTATTTCTTCTAGTAGGTTTTCATTATCTTGCTCGCTCTCTTTTTCTGGCACCCCAATAATTCTGACGTTGGTATGCTTGAGGTTGTCCCGGAGGCCCCCTACACTATCTTCAATTTTTTGGACTCTTTTGGCTTCTTGCTTTTCTGGCTGAGTGAATTTTGCTTCTTTGTATTTCAAATCTTTGACTTGGTTCTTGCGGCCTGCTTTTAGGTCTTTGTATAGTATTTTTTATTTCAGTCAGTGTATGCTTAATTTCCAGTTGGTCCTTTTTCATATCCTCGTAGGTCTCATTCATTTCCTCATAGGTGTTGTTTATTTCCTTGTAGTTCTCATTAAGTTCATTGGCCTTTTCTAGTAGCCTCTTGAAAAATCGAATTACTGTGGTTTTGAACTCTATGTCTAGTCTTCTTTTTTCCTCCATTTCTTTCACAGCTGATTTCCTTCCTTTTCTCTGCATTGTGGCTACTTTCCTGAGTTGATCCCTTAGCTGTGTGTGGTAGGTGTCCTCTAAGGGACAGTGGCTCAGCTTCCCTATGCGGTGCACGGCGTGCAGGTCTCTGTGTTGGGTGGTGATTGCTGCAGACACCTCCAAGAGAAATCCACTGCTGGTCTCCCCATTGCCAGACAACTCTGCCTCTCCCCAAATGAGTCTGCATAGCCAAAGTCTCACTCAGGGTTATAAAACAAAGCAGTCCGGTGGTCTCTGAGTGAGTGAGCAAGTCACGTGTCCTCTGCCCGGTCACGCAGTTTATGAACCGTTGTTCCAAGTTACAGGCACTATGCTCAAACTCACAGACCTCAGCCATGCCTGGGGTTTTCCTTTCCCTGACCTGGGACCTCACCTGGAACTGGGGGGTCAGTGTTGTGGGAGGCCTCCACTCTCCCCATTGGAGAAAACCAGCCAGGTTTGCTGCCGCCCATCCCTCACCGCTCGTGTGCACAAGGCTCTGAACCTCACTCCTCGCGTATCATCAAGGCTGCGCACCGCTGCTCCTCTTGAGTCACAGCATCCTATCTTTACTTTTATCTGTGGAATTTTCACTCAGCCAGCTCTCCGGTGATTCTGGATGATGTTTGTTTTGTTGTTAAGTTGTAGTTTCGGAATTGTTGAGTGGGCAGCAAAATAGGTGTTTCCCTATGCCGCCATCTTGGTTCTCCCAAAACGAGTACTATTTAAAACACACACACACACACACACACACACACACACACACACACACACATTAGGAGAAAGTAACTTAAGATTATCATTTCCATTCTTGGCTCTTGACTGTCCCAAATAGTGTTCGCCACCATCACAGAGCACGTATCTATTTCATGCATAGTATGCATATATCAGCTACCCTGCAAACTCCTCTCTAGCCTCTTTTTACCTTTTTCTTCTCTGACTAGCCAAGTCTCTCTCTCTCCCTCACACTCAATCTCTTCCTCTTTCTCTCTCTCTATGGACCTCCACTTTTGCTGTTTCCTCCTCTCATTGATTCTCCTTCTCACTCTCTCTTCCTCCCTCTCCCAGTTTCTTTCCCTCTGCTGGTTTTTCTCTCCCTCTGACAGCTGCCCAGTTGCTATTTACCCTCCCAATCCCAGCTGACCCCACCCTTATTGGCCTTCCTACCACAGCCTGATCCCTGGCTCAGCTGCCCCCACAGCTGAGGAGAGGACCTTGGCCCCCTCTAACATCTGGGTCCCTGCTGGGCTGTGGCCTGGATAGTCTGGGTTCAATAAGGGCTGAGGCTGATAGTCCTAAATGTTTGGAGAATAGGAACTGAGCCTCAACTTGAGAATCTCCATGGGATGGTTGGTGTCAGGAGCCTGAGATATTGGTACCCAGGTGAAGACTGGTTGGCTCTTGCAAGGGGTGGTGTTTCAGAGTGCTATATATCTGGAAAGGTGTGAGCCAGGACTCAGGATTCCTGAGTTGTGAGTGGAGCCTGGGGTTAGGAATTGTCTCTAAGTGTTTGGGTCCAGGTCCTCTAGGGGAAAGAGAGTGGCCTTAAATTTTTGGATTCTAGCTAGAGCAGTGTCAAGTTGACAGGGTCAGATTTCTACCTCAGATCCAGGTGAGAATTCTGCTCCAGGCTGAGACTAACCACCTCACAAAGGAGACATGATTCCTAGGCATATTCTGAGGAGCAAAATTATGGACCAAGTAGGGGTTTACTGGAAAGGAGACCGGGCCCTGAGAGAGTCTGCCTAGGGCCAGCAATAGTGTGTGGGTTCTTGACTTCCCGCAGAAAAATTTCACAACAGGTATCCAGTTGGATTTTAGAGCATATTTATTAAAGATGGAGACAGTGAAACAAGGAAGGGTTAGGGAAATGTACCCAAGCTGGGCTGCTTTGGTTCATAGAAAAGGGGACCTTGGGCACAGGTTAAGGGGGTTCACCATGATAAACTCCCACTACCCATTGCTGCCCTGGTTGCAAGCTTTATGGGGTCCCTTAAAATTTAGGAGATGCATGCCTGTGGGGGAAGAAGAGGTGGGAGGGGAAAGGCGAGAGGGTACTCCTCTGTACCCTCTTAATAGCAAAGCCAGGTATTCTAGATGGGCTGTGGTTTCTTCTTTTCCTATGCTACAAAAACTGTATTGTTGTTGTTGCTATTGTTGTTATTTTGATGGTGGTATGTGATCCAATAGTCACAGAGGTTATCAACTGGCTGATTTCTTGGGAGATAAAATAGGAAAATGTTTGTGCTTTCTTTTGTTTTAAAGTTCCAAATAGGTATTTATAGTACTTAACTCTGATAAGCAATTGTAAATAAGGTACTTTTATACAATTTTGAGTGAAATAACCCATATATTCTTCCCATTTGAATCTAATTCATTGAGAGAATGAATAGATTATAAGGACTAAAGGCTATGGAAAGATCATAAAAGAATATTGAAATTCAAGGTGACAGCAGAGTAGGTGAACATCACACTACTTCCCAGGACCATATCAAAATTACAACTAAATTATAAACCAATCAGCCTAGATAAGCATTTGAATGCTAGCTGAACAGAAGTCTTATAACTAAGAATATACAGAAGAAGCCAGGTCAAAACAGTTAAGAAGGGTGGAGATGCAAAAAGGCCTGGCTTTGTACCCATGGGCCATCATATGGCATCCGCCTGGGGAGATTAGTCCCATCCTCTGGAAAACTAAGACTCCTCCCTCCCAAGCTCACACCCTGGCTTCATCCAGCTCGTATTGCTGTTGTAATCTTTCTTGACCAACTCAAGAAAATCCAGGAAAACTCAAGGGATGCCAAAGAAATAAAGAGAGAGAATGAGTTGTATGACATTGAGGAAAGGCACATGTTTTTCCCTCACATTCCAACCAACTGGACAGATATTAATGTCTTTTAGTCTAAAAACTCTATTGGCCTCACTCATCTGGCTCTCTAAGACCATAACTCCTGACAAAGGTCCACAGGCTCTAGGCTAATGGCAGCTGAACTTAATGAGCATTGATTCTTTGACAAGTGATTTCAGAACCAATGCTGGCACTGAGTTTCAATCTTTATTAAACAGGGGAACACCTCTCACACCTACATGGTGACTCAGTGAGCCCTGGATCATATAATTCACATACTGCCAGAGGCACTTTAGTGTCTGAACCAAGAGGGCAGTTGGAAAAAAGAAGGATATTTGGGTACATTGATCCTCTTGATGATCTGTTCCATCCTTGTTCTATGGAAATCAGTCTTGGTAAGCAGCTTGGCCCCTCCTATTGTGAACTCAGGCTCAGTAGAAGCAGCCACCAAACATTGATTGCTTTGTAGCTTTTAACAGGTAGCACAGGAAAAGTCACAGTAAGCATGTAACATTAATCTGCACTAGGATGACTCTCAAGAATTCCCAGAACCAACACACCTGGTAGGAAGCTACAGACAACATCATAGCATGAATTGATTAACTCTATAAGTGGCAGCCCTGAGGGGAAGTATTGACAGGCACCAGATTTTCTGAGAAGAATTTCATTTTCTGGGGTGAGCTCCTGCACAGCAACTTGTGCACTATGGTCCGAATCAGTATCCCAGTCATCCAGCCTTAGTGTCAACTCAACACAAATATGTCAACAGCAATCAAGTATCAACTACAAACACCCATGCCTCACTAAATTTGAATGCATGTATCAAGAACTCAAACTTGAAAGGCATCAGAGGAACAGAATGCTGGTCTTCCTGAAAGGATTGGGCCCCTTATTACAGCTGGTCTAGGTTTCCCTCCAAGGACCTTTGGAGGAGCTACCTCCCAAGTTTTACCTGGTGGTCACTGAAGATTCAGCATGAAACCTCTTGGCACAGTTAGGCTACCCAACTCAGATATAACTTCAGGGTAAATTCCTAAAAGCGGAAATACTCTGTCAAAAACACCTGTACAATAACTTGCATGACATGGTCAGAGTTGAGCATTATGGTCAGCCAGAGGGTTGACTCCAAGGGCCTATAGCAATCAAGACCCAATTGCAAGAGGAGGACATACAAGATCCACACAAGGGACATTCATAGAGCATCCAGCTCAGGAGATCAAGGGGACTGTGCCACTGGGTCCCACAGGTCACTTACTATATAAGACCAACCCACAGATAGGGAGGCAAAGCACAGAAGCAAACAGGTAGCAGAGCAGCTCCCTCACTGTGATCTATAGAAAGTCAGCCCTCGACACAAGGTTTTTTTTTTTTTTGCTTGTTTGTTTGTTTGTTTTTAAGTAAAGGAAATTTTTTAAAAAAGGAAAAAAAAAACTTGGAGATGGCAAACTTGATAGCAGTTTTCATTTAGAAATGGATATTATTGAAATTCTCCATGAAATGATTTGTAATGGATCTATTATTGAAGCCACCTCTAGAAATAGTATATCCTCTATAGATAATATTAAAAATATATCTAAACATGCAATTCTTTGTCCAAAAAAATGAGCATGTTCAAAAATTAAATGAAGAAATTTTGGATATACTTGATGGAGATTTTGACACCTATTTGAGTGATGATTCCATTGACCCAACAGATGATGCTGAAAAGGAAAATTTTCCCATTGAATTTCTTAATAGAATTACTCCTTCAGGAATGCTGTGTCATAAATTAAAACCGAAAGTGGATGCAATCATCATGCTATTGAGAAATCTTAATAGTAAATGGGGTCTTTGTAATGGTTCCAGATTTATTCTCAAAAGATTACTACCTAACATTATCAAAGCTGAAGTATTAAGAGGATCTGCAGAGGAAGAGGTTGTTCTGATTCCAAGAATTGATTTGTCCCCATCTGACACTGGCCTCCGATTTAAATTAATTTGATGACAGTTTCCTGTGATGCCAACATTTGCAATGACTATTAATAAATCACAAGGACAAACTCTAGAGAGAGTAGGAATAGTCCTACCTGAACCCATTTTCACACATGGTCAGTTATTATGTTGCTTTCTTTTGAGTTCGAAGAGCATATGATGTTAAAGTTAAAGTTGTAAATACTTTATCCCAAGGGAAATTAGTCAAGCACTCTGAAAGTGTTTTCACTGTTAATGTGGTATACAGGGAGATATTAGAATAAGTTTAAACACTTTATCAATCAATATTTGCATCAATGTTGTTTTTATATCATGAGTTTGTTATTATTATTATATCATTTTGTTATTTATTTATTAATGAAATTGTGTATTATTTTCATATACATTGTACTAATTACCTTTTATATGTCACACTTTTATTATAGAGAAAGGGCAAACAGCACTATTAAAATATTTCCTCTAATTAATACCTTTTTAATGTGCACAAATTTCATGCACTGGGCCACTAGTTTAATACAACAGTACATCCAAAAAATAATGCATCTCAATGAAATGGGATTCATTCCAGAGGCACAAGGATGGTTCAGCATTTGCAAATCAATTGGTGTAATATACCACTTGAACAAAAGAAACATTATTAATCATGTTATCAGTAGATTTAGAAAAAGAATTTGAGAAGATACAACATCCATTTATGATTAAAACACTCAATAAAACAGGAATAAAAGAAAGTACATCAACATAATAAATACCATGTATAATAAACCCTTAGATAATCTCATAATCAATGGCAAAAAATGAAAACTTTTCAGGAACAAAAAAAAAGAAGGATATCCACTCTCATCACTTGTATTCAACATAGTGATAGAAGTTCTAGCCAGAGCAATAAGGCAAGAGAAAGAATTAAAAGGCAGCGAAATAGGGAAAGAAGTCAAACTGTCACTTTTTGCAGTTGACATAATAGATGCTATATATAGAAAATCCTAATGACTCTACAAAAAAAACCTATTAGAAAAAATAAACAAATAAAGTCAACTTATAATGTGCAAATTCAATGTGCAACAATTCATTGTCTTTCTGTATCCTAATAAGACTTCAGAAAAAATGAAAAAAAAAAAACACAAAAAACAGATTCCTTTTGCAATAGCAACTAAAAGAATAAAATACCTAGGATTAAACTTAACAAAGAATGTGAAATACCTATATTCTGAAAATTGCAAAGCATCATTAAAATAGATTTTAAAAGACACAACAAAATGGAAAAATGTCCTATGTTCATGGATTGGAATAATCAACATAGTTAAAATGGCCATATTACCAAAAGCAATATACAGATTTCATGCAATCCCTATCAAAATCCTAATGTCATTTTTTAAAGAAATAGAATGAGAAATCATCAGATTTATATGGAACCACTAAAGACCCTGAATAGCCAAAGCAATCCTGAAAAAAAGAATGAAGGCTGCAGGTACCACACTACCTGAATTCAAATTATACTACACTAAAGGCCCAGTGCACAAATCCGTGCACCAGTGGGGTCCCTCAGCCTGGCCTATGGGATCGAGCTGAAACCATCTCTTCGATATCTCCCAAGGGGTCCTGGATTGTGAGATGGTGCAGGCCAGGCTGAGGGACCCACCAGTGTATGGATTGGGGCCAGGGAGGAATGCGGGAGGCTGGGCAGCCAGGAGAGACAGAAGGAGGGCTCTAGGGAGTCTCTGGCCCATATCGTTTACTCCAGATTGGCCAGATGCCAGCAGCAAGCTAACCTACTGGTCAGAGCATCTTCCCCCTGATGGTCAGTGCACGTCATAACAACTGGTCAACAATTGACTTTCTGACCCTGGTGGTCAGTGCATGTCATATCGAGTGATTGAGCGGCCTTAGCATATTATTAGCATATTAAGCTTTGTTTGGTTGAATGGCTGACTAGTCAACAAGACACTTAGATACTAGGTTTTTATGATATAGGATAGCTACAATAATTAAAACAGCACAATAGGGAAACAGACACAGATCAATAGAACAGAATAAAGCCCAGCTATAAAACCACAGGCTTATGGAGAAATAAGTTTTGACAAAGGAGCTAGGAATGCACATTGGAGTAAAGATAGTCTCTTCAATAAATGGTGCTGGGAAAACTGGGCAGCCACATGCAAAGGTAAATGAAACTGGATTACAGTTGTCCCCATGTACACAAATTAATTCAAAATGAAGCAAAGACCTAAACATAATATCCAAAACAATAAGTTACATGAAAAAAAAATAGGTACTAAACTTATGGACTTGGGTCATAAAGAACATCTTATGGAATTGACACCAAAGGCAAGAGAGGTAAAGGGAAAAATAAATGAATGGCACTATATTAAACTGAAGCACTTCTACACAGCAAAAGAAACAGACAACAAAACATACAGGCAGTCAATCAGATGGAAGATGGTATTTGCAATCAGTAGTTCTAACAAAGGTTTAATTTCCAAAATATATAAAGAACCAGTAAAATGCAACACCAAAGAAACAATCCAACCAAAAGTGGGCAGATGATCTGAAAATACACCTCTCCCAAGAAGACATACAAACAGCCAATAGATATATGAAAATATATTCAACCTCACTGGCAATTAGAGAAATGCAAATCAAAATGCAATCAGATACCACCTTATACCTAGTTGGCAATTATCAACAAGACAACCAAAGGTTGTGGATAAAAAGAGAACCCTCATTTACTGCTGGTGGGAATATAGACTGCATAACCACTATGAAAATAGTCTTATGATTCCCATTGAACCTCCGAGGGAAGGCAGGAAACGGTGGGTGGGAAGAATCAATCAATTAACTTGTATGCGTATATGCATGACCCATGGACACAGACAATAGGGCGGTTGGTGTCTGGGGATGGAGAAGAGGATGGGAGCAGACTGGGAGGGATTAATGAGGGGGGTGCAGGACAGGAGGACCTATGTAATACTTTCAACAACAAAGATTAAAAGAAAAAAACCACAGACAAAAATTAAGAACACAGAACCATATGACCTAGTTCCTGGGTATATACCCGAAAAACTCAAAATCATGTATTTGCAAAGACATATGTGACCCTCATGTTCTTTGCAGCATTGTTCACCGTGGTCAAGACATGGAAACAACCAAAGTGTCTGTGATAGAGGACTGGGTAAAGAAGATGTGGTACATACAGCCAATAGAACACTACTCAGCCATAAGAAAGGATGAAATAGCTCCATTTGCTACAACATAGATGCACCTTGAGAACATTATGCTAAGTGAAATAAGTCAGATGAAACTGTTAAGAAGCAAATGATTTCACTTTTATGTGGGATATAAAACTGAAACTTATGAACACAAACAGCAGAGTGTTGGTTGCCAGAGGGAAGGAGGGGATGGGGTAAGAAGGGTGTCCTAATATGAGGTGATAGAAGAAGACTTGGCTTTGGATGGTGGGCCCACGGTGCAATATACAGATCTTATAGCATAGAAATCCACATCTGAAACTGATATGTTCCTGTTGACCAATGTCACCTTAATTAATTTAATAAATACAGTTTTTAAAAAGTAAAAAGGAATAATGAATAGAGGAGCATAAGTATAAAAAATGGCAATAAATAAGTACTAATCAATAATGACCTTAAATATAAATGGATTAAATACTCCAATCAAAAGACAAATGGTAGCTGAATGGGTAAGAAAACATAGCCCATATATAGGCCGTCTACAAGAGACTAATCTCAGAGAAAAATAGTGACACAGACTAAAATTAAAATGATAGGAAAAATATTCCATACAAATAGAAACAAACAAATAAAAAGCTGGGGTAGCAATAATCATATCTAAAAAAATAGACTTCAAAACAAAGGCCATAAAGAGACAAAGAAGGTCACTATCTCTATGTATAAAAGCCCAGCAACTAGAATGGCAGAATGACCAGAACAACTGGAATAACTGGTGGCTATGATGTGCACTGTGGCAGCGAATGAGCCTGAACCACCTGTCCCCCTGGCCAGACCCACCTCTGATCCCCCTCCCCCTCTCTGATCAGTGGTGGGGCCAGCTGGCCAACTGCCCATGGCCTTTTCCCTCTGCTAGCTCGGCCCAATCAGGGCAGGCCAGACAGACTCCACACATGAATAAATTCATGCACCAGACCTCTAGTCCTATCTAATAAAATAATAATATGCAAATTGACCATCACTCCAAGACACAGATGGTCACCTCCATGTGGTCAAAGATGAGTGCCCCCATGTGGACACAAGATGGCTGCCACAAGATGGCCTGCAGAAGAGGGCAGCTGTGGGCAGTTAGGGGTGACCAAACCAGCAGAGGGGGGCAGTTGAGGGGGATCCAGGCCTGCAATGGTGGGCAGTTGGCAGGGGACCAGGCCTGCAGGGGAGGGCTGTTGTGGGCAAACAGGACAGCAGGGAAGGCAGTTAGGGGTGACCAGCCCAGCAAAGGAGGGTAGTTGGGGGGACCAGGGCAGTTGGGGAGGGCAGTTGCGGGGGGCAGGCCTGCAGGGGAGGGAAATTGGTGGCAGACAAATAGGGAAAGAAGAAGTTGTTGAGGACAGTTGAAGGTGACCCAGGTCTGCAAGGGAGGGCAGTTGTGGGCAACCAGACTGGCAGGAGAGGGCAGATAAGGGCAATTAGGCTGGCCAGGGAGCAGTTAGGCGTCAATCAGGATGACAGAGAGTAGTTAGGGGCAATTAGGCAGAGGCAGGTAAGAGGTTGGGAGCCAGCCGTCCTGGATTGTGAGAGGGATGTCCAACTGCCCATTTAGGCCCAATCCCCATGGCTTAAACAGGTGGTTGGACATCCCTCAAGGGGTCCCAGATTGTAGAGGGTATAGGCTGGAATGAGAGACAACTCCACCCCTGTGCACAAATTTCCTGCACCAGGCCTCTGATATAATAATAAAGAGATCAATCCAATAAAAGGATATGACCTTTATAAATGCATATGTACCCAATAGAGGAGCACCTAAGAATATTGAAAAATGACAATCAGAAAGAATATACACTCTATGTTCATAGCAGTGTTAGTTAACAATGGCTAAGATCAGGACATAGCCCAAGTGTCCATTAGTAAATGAGTGGATACATAGCTGTTATCCATTTACACATGGCATACTATGTGGCTTTAAAAATGATTTCTTACTCTTAGCATCTATGGATCTGGAGATTATTATGCTAAGCAAAACAGGCCAGACAGAGAAAGATAAATATTCCATGTTCTCACTTATTTGTTGGATCTAATGAACAAAATAAAAGTGACAAAAAATAGTTTTAGAGATATGGATGCAAAGATGTCAGAGGTGAGATGTGTGTGTGTGTGGGGGGGAGGTGGTTAACTAACTAAAAAACATATATGCATATCAATGGATACAGACAATAGTGTTGTGAAGGATGGGGTGTGGGAGGCTGGATGGAAAGAGGGAAAGAAAGGACTAATGGGACATCTGTAATACTGTCAACAATAATAATAATTAAAAATCAACTGCAAAGGAGGACTCACATAATCTACACAAGGGACATTCCTAGAGCACCCAGCTAAGTTGATCAGGGAGACTGCATCATTGAGCCCCAAAGGATACTTACTACATAGGGTCACCCTACCAGGACTGGAGACATAGCAGATCGACATAAAATACAAAAACAAATGCGGAGAGGCAGCTAAAATGGGGAGATAAAGAAAAAACAAAACAAAACAAAACAAAACAAAACAGGAGAAATCCCTTCCCACACACACACACCAAAAAAAAAAAAAGTAAATGAAATGTGTACAATCTACTGATAGAGAATTCTAAATAATGGTTATAAAGATGATCAAGAAACTTACGGATTCCTTCACACCACTCCTGCCTGCACTGAACATGGTGATGAGTGGGAAGGTTGATCCCGGCCATGGTTGCCTATCTCTGCCTCTGCAGCCCTCAGACCTGCTGCTTCATGAAGAACATGCTTGCCAGATGTACTGTGATCTGCTTCCAGTCCAGCAAAATTTGCCTTTAGCACCAGTTCTCATTCAGTTCCCCATGTTCCTGCCACCAGGGAGCATGCAGCCTAGGTTAAGAGTGCAGTCCTTGTTGAAGGAGAGTTCGAAGAACTTAGCCTTGGTGACTTTAAGGGGAAGTATTTGGAGATCTTTTTCCATCCTCTGGATTTCCCCTTTGCGTGCCCTCCAGAAATTACTGCTTTCAGTGACAGAGCCGCTGAGTTCCATGCTGTGAACTGGGACGTTGTCACAGTTTCAGTGGATTCCCACTTCAGCCATCTCAGCTGGAGCAACACACGGAGGAAGAAGGGCGGTTTGGACCACATGAACATGGCACTGCTGTCAGATGTGACTCAGCAGATTTCCCGAGACCACGGTGCACTGCGAGGAGGTCCTGGTGTGGCACTCACAGGTCTCTTCATCACTGACCCTAAGGGCGTCACCAAGCACGTGAGTGGCCATGACCTCCCAGTGGGCCGGAGCGTGGAAGAGACGCTCCGCCTGGTGAAAGCATCCCAGTTGGTGGAAGTCCATGGGGAAGTCTGCCCAGAAACCTGGACCCCGGATTTTCCTATGATCAAGCGCATATGACTGCTTCCGAAGAATACTTTGAGAAGGCAAAGCAGTAGCTCATCTCACGTGCACCTACAGCTCCTCAAAAGAACCGCAGTTGGAGCTCATTTTTAGCATTTCAAAGATGATAATGTATAGAAGGCTAAAATCAATTATGTTTGCATTCATAACTAATACTCTAAATGTTTTGTTTTTGTAACATTTGCTAAGGCTTTTTAAACATGGGTAGTTACTAATATGAATCCTTTATTGGTAACTTCTTGATGGCTAGCTAGTTTATAGACTGCCTAATTCACCTGTTTCTTTGATCATGTCTTCAATAGCAAACTCTCTTCTTAGCCTTACCTGAACCTCTGTGTACACCAGTGTAGGACAAGTAGCGAAAGCTTCTAATAGAGTCCTGAAATTTTCTTTCTGAATTTTTTTGTATTAAACTTATTTTTTTAAGGTAACAAAGATCATGGCTTTAAGGTTTTAGCATCAGCAGTCTACTTTAAATCTTGGAGTGGAGATATATTTGATTGAAACAATGTGAATCATGTTTTTTTAAAAAAACACAGTAGCAAAGTTACCTAACTTGTCATGCATTCTTCTCATCCCTGAGATTTATAGTTTCAACAGTTATTTTACTTATTTTATTTGTTAGCTGAGTTAGTGTCTGCATATATTTCTAAATATTGATTTAAGGTAATTGTAGAGGATATTTATTTAATCCAGGAATTTCATTTTGAAATCATTGTAATTACATTTTCTAAGTGCTCAATGCAAAGCATATGATAAAAAATATATTTTAAAATAAAAAAAGAAATTTATGGGAAGAACAGATGAACTCAGAACTTAAACAAAAATTGGTAATCATAAAAAGTCATAAAAACACTAAAAAAGAATTGGTCAGAAATGAAAATATAATATCTGAAATAAATAATACACTAGAAGGAATCTACAACAAATTAGATAAAGCAGAGGACTGAATCAGAAATTTGGAACAAAGGTAGCAAAAACATCTAATGAGACCAGAAAAAAAGATAAGAAAATGAGAATAGTCTAAGGAACCTCTGGGAGAATATCAAACATAACAACAACCACAACATAAAGGAACCAGAAGAGAGAGATCCAGGGATTTAGAACATATTTGAAAAAATAATGTCTGAAAACTTCTGTAACATGGTGAAAAGAAAATAAAAGGCCAGAAAATACAGAGAATCCCAAACAAGATGATCCCAAAGAAGATGAATCCAAAGTGGACCACACCAAGACACATGACACATCACAATTAAAACGGCAAAGGTGAAATGCAGAGGAAGAATCTTAAAACAGCAAGAGAAAGCTCCCCAAAACTCTCAGCTGATTTCTTACAGAAATATTTCAGACAAAAAGGGATCGGCACAAAATACTCAAAGTAATGAAAAGCAAACTCCTACAGGCAAGACTACATTACTGTGAAAGATGATCATTTATTAATTGAGGGCGAAATGAAGAGCTTCCCAGACAACAATGACAAAAAGGAGTTTGCCCTGGCAAGGTAGCAGAGTTGGTTCCAGCATCGTCCTTATCTGTCAAGATTGTGGGTTGGGTCAATGGTTAGGGAATATATAGGAATCAACTAATGGGTGCATATATGAATAGAGTAACAGCTCTCTTTCTCTTTCACACAAATCAATTAATTAAAAATTTTTAAAAAGTAATTGATTGTATAATTTTCAAAAAGAATTTATCACCACCAAAAAAGTATTCTAAGTAATATTTATTTATTTATTTATTTATTTATTTAAAATATTTTTATTGGTTTTTAGAGAGCAGGGAAGGGAGAGGGAGAAAAAGAGAGAAACATCAATGTGATAGTGGAGCATCGTTCGGCTGTGTCTTGCATGCCCCCGACCAGGGATTGAACCTATAATGCAGGCATGTGCCCAGATCTGGAAGCAAACTGGCAACCTTTCAATGCACAGAATGACACCCAACCAACTAAGCACACTGGCCAGGGCATCAAATAAATTTAAAGGAACTTCTTTAAGGAGAATGAGAAAAAGATACACACCTAAGTATGTATAACAAAATGGCAATACATAAGTACCTATAAATAAGCACTTTAAATGTATATGGCTTAAATGCTCCAATCAAAAGACCTAAGGTAGCCGAATGGATAAAAAACCAAAATTCTTATATATGCTGTCTACAAGAGACCCACAGCAGAAACAAAGATATACACAAACTGACAGTAAGGAAATGGGAAAAATATATTTCATGAATGTGGAAATGTTTAAAAAGCTAGGGTAGCACTACATGTATCAGATAAAGCAGACTTTATAATAAAGGCCATTTCACTTACCATGATAATCTCCAGGCCCATTCATGCTTTTGCAAAAACTAGTGGTGTTGGTCAGAGGGTGGGGGCAGGGCAGGGAGCTGCATAGAGGCTGGCAAAGGGAGGGAAAAAACAGTAGGGATATCTGTAGTAGTGTCAACAAAAATGATAAAGAAAGAAAATAAAGGCTATAGTAATAGACAAAGAAGAATATTACATAATGATAAAGGAATCAATCTCACTATAGGATATCACCCTTGTAAACATGCATGCACCCAAAATAGGTCTCCTAAATATGTAAAGCAAATATTAATGGACATAAAGGGAACATTAACAGCAGTAAAGTCAGAGGAGGGGACTTTAACATCCTATTAATACAAATGGATATAGCTTGCAGAAATAAAATTAACAAGAAAATAGCATCTTAAAATGACACAGTTGACCATAAGATTTATTTGATATTTTCCATGCATTTAACCCTAAAGCAGCAGAATATAAATTTTTCAGTGCACATGGGACATTTTCTAAGATAGATCACATGTGGGGCAACAAAACAATTCTAAATTAGTTTAAAGAGGTTGAAATCATATCAGGCATCTATTCTAAACACAATGTTATTAAACTAGAAACTATTTACAAATAAGTCTGAAAAACACACAGACTTAAAGGCTAAATAACATGGTACTGAACAATAAATTGATAACAATAAAATTAAGGAAGAAGTGAAAGAATACCTTGAAACAAATAAAAGTGAACATATCTTTTTTTTCTTTTTTTTTTAAACATAATCTTTTTTTTTTTTCTTTTTTACAGAGACTAGGGGAGCATAGAGCGTTAGAAATATCTATGAGAGAGAAACATGGATCAGCTGCCTCGGCACGACCCCTACTGGGTATATGTGTGCAACTAAGGTACATGCCCCTGACTGGAATCGAACCCGGGATCCTTCAGTCCACAGACCAATGTTCTATCCAAAAAAGCATTGAACAGACTAGCAAACTACAGTGGGAAGGCAGGGGAGGGTGGGGGGCGGCGGTTGTGGGAGATGAACCAAAGGACTTGTATGCAGGCATATAAGCATAACCAATGGATACAAGACACTGGGGTTAGAGACAAGTGAGAGCATGTGCTGGGGGGTATGGGAGGCCAGGGGGAGGTTAATGGGAGAAAAAACATATGTACTACTATTCTTAATACTTTAAAGATTAATATATATATATTAAAAAACAAATAAAATAAATAAATACGTAACAACCCAAAATATCTGGGGCACAGGGTAAGCTTTCCTAAGAGGGAAACTTATACTATTACAGGCCTACCTCAAGAAACAATAAATTTTTCAAATAAACAATCTAATATTGCACCTAAAACAAATAACAAATGAAGAACACACAAAGCCCTAAGTGAGTAGAAAGGTGGAAATAATAAAGATCAGAAGGAAAATAAACAAAAGAAAGTCTAAAAAATACATAAAAAATAATGAAATCAAGACTTGGAATTTTGAAAAGATAAACAAGATCATTTATCTATTAACCAAATCAATCAAGAAAAAAGAGAAGACACAAATAAAATCAGGAATGAAAGAGAAGTAACAACTGACACTACATAAACACAAAAGATTATAAGAAAATATTATGAATAACTGTATGCCAATATTTAGATGACCTGCATAAATTAATAAATTCATAAAATATACAAACTTTCAATATTAAGAAAAAAACAGAAAATCTGAACAGAACTGTTACAACCAACAAAATCATAGAAGTAATAAAATAACAAAAACACCCAAAATACGAAAGTCCTGAAGTAGATGGCTTTATAGGTGAATTTTACCAAACATTCAAAGAATAACTAACGCATCCTTCTTAATTTATTTTTTTAAATCAAGAGAAGGAAATATGCCCAAGCTCATTTTATAAAGGCCAGCATGTTTTCATTTCTAAAACCAGATTAAAAAAAAAAAACTTTACAAATAAAGAAAAGTATAGGCCAATATCCTGATGAGCATAGATGCACAAATCCTGGACAAAGTATTGACAAACTGAATCCAGCCATACATTAAAAAGATTGTATATCATGATCAAGTGGGATTTTTTTCTCTGTATGCAAGGTTGGTACAATATCTGCAATTCAATTAATGTGATAGACCACATAAAAAATGAAGAGTAAAAAGCATATGATAATATCAACATATAAAGCATTTGACAAAATCCAGCACCAATTTATTGTAAAAATTATAAGAAAGTTGGAAATAGGGGGAGCATACATTAATAAAATAAAGGCCATATATAACAAACCTACAGCTAACATTAACTAAATGGGGAAAAGTACAAGCATTTTCCTCCAGATCAGGAACAAAACAAGTATGTCCACTTTCACCACTCCTTTTCAACAAAGTATTAGAAGCCCTCACCACAGTAATCAGACAAGAAAAAGAAATAAAAGGCATCCAAATTGGAAAGGAATTAGTAAAAGTGTCATTATTTTCAGTTTTATGTATCAGTATCAGGTAACATTATACTTTCTATAGAGAAACCTAAAGATTCCACCAAAATACTACTAGAACTTACAAGTGAATTCAGTAGAACACAGGATACAGAATAAATTCAGAAATTGGTTGAGTTTTATGCACCAATAATGAACTATCAGAAAGAGAACATAAGAAAACAATTCCATTCACAATTGCATCAAAAAATGACATACTTAAAAATAAATACCAAGGAGGTAAAAGACCTGTACTCTGAACATTATATCAGTGAAAAAAAGTTGAAGAAGATTCAAATAAATAAAAGCATCTACAGTGCTAATGATAAGGGAAAATTAACATTGTTAAAATGACTGTACTACCCAAAGCAATTTAAAGATTCAATACAATTCCTATCAAAATGTCAATGGCACATTTCACAGAATTAGAACAAATAACCCAAAAATGTATATGGAACCTCAAAACATCCTGAATAGCCCACTTGAGAAAGCAGAACAAAAAGAGAAACATCATGCTAACTGATATAAAATTACACAAGGGTATCGCATGGCCCTGGCATAGAAACATGCATACAGATCAATTGAACAAAATAAAGAGCTCATTCCTATTTGTTCAATTAGTCTTTGACAAAGAAAGCAAGAGCATACAAGGGGTAGGACAGTTTATACAAAAAAAATGGTGCCAAAAATTGGACAGATAGATGCAAAAAAGATGACACTAGATACCTTATATCATCTACAAGAATGAACTCAAAATAGATTAAAGACTTAAATGTAAGATTCAAAACCATAATACTCTTAGAAGAAAACATAACTAGTAAAAATCCCTGACTGCTCTCATTGGAATGTTTTCTGATATATCTTCTTGGGCAAGGGAGACAAAATGAGAAAGAAACAACTGAGACTATATCGAACTATAAAGTGATTGCACAGCAAAGAAAACCATCAACAAAATGAAAAGATTACCTACTGAATAGGAGAATAGATTTGCAATCATACATCTGATAAGAGGGTAATATCCAACTTTCATAAAGAACTTATACAACTCAACACCAAGATAATGAACAATCCAATTAAAAAATGATGCCCTATCTGGTTTGGCTCTGTGGATAGAGCATCGGCCTGCAGACTGAAGAGTCCCAGGTTTGATTCTGGTGAAGGGCATGTACCTTGGTTGCAGGCACATTCCCAGTAAGGGGATCTGAAATGACACTTCTCCAAATAGGACTTATAGATGGCCAATAGACATAAGAAACATAATTAATGTCACAAATTATTAGAGAAATGCAAATTAAAACCGTAGTTAGATATCACCTCACATCTGTCAGAAAGGTTGTCATCAATAAATCAACAAACAAGTGTTTTTGAGGATGAGGAAAAATGGGAATCCTTGTGCACTTTTGGTAAGACCTCAGATTGGTATAACCACTAAGGAAAACAGTATGAAGACCCTAAAAATATTTAAAATACAACTCCTTATGACCCACTGATTGAACTCCTGGATATACCATATCAAAAGAAACACAAAAACAGTAATTTAAAAGAATATATGCATCCCTATGTTCATTGCAGTGTTGTTTAAAATAGGCAGATTTTAAATAAACCCAAGTCTTATCAACAGACAATTGGGTAAAGAAATGGTACATATGGTATACACAATGGAATATTACTCAACCATTATAAAAATAATGAAATCTTACATTTTGTGACATTCTGGTGAGATCTAGAGGGAATTATGCTCAATTAAATGACTCAGAGAAAGACAAATACCATACGATTTCACTTATATGTGGAAGCGAAAGAGCAAAATAACTGAACAAATGAAATAGAAATGGACTCATCATGCAGTGAACAGACTGAGGTTTCCAGAGGAGAGGGAAGTTGAATAGTTGAGTGAAAAAGGTGAAGGGGTTAAGATCTACTAATGGTTACTCACAGTAAGGTCCTGGGGATGTAAAGTACAGCATCAAGATATGGTCAATAATCCTATCTAATAAAGAGGGAATATGGTAATTGACTGTCATGCCCTCAAATATGGTGATGCCCACAGCCACAAGATGGCAGTGTCCAGTCCCCTCAACCCCATGGGGATGACAGGCATGTGACACGGCCAGGCTCACCCTCAGGCAGGTCTGACAATTCCAAGCTCCTGCCTCCAGAGTCCCCCAGTCTTCTCAGCTGCTCAGCTACCCAGGGCCGGCCTGAAGCACAAGCAAGCCTCAGATGATGGCTGCCCAGTTGCCAGGGCCAGCCTGAGGTGCAGGCAAGCCTCAGATGGTGCAGGCTGTCCAGCTGCCCAGGGCTGCTCAAGGCTCAGGTAACCAGGATTGGCTGAGGCTTGCACTGCCAGCAGTGGCAGCAGCAGAGGTGTGATGAGGGTGTTACCTTCTCCCGATCAATGGGTTGCCTCCTGCCCCTGAGGGTTTCTGGACTGTGAAAGGGCCAGGCTGGGCTGAGGAACTACCTCTCCCTGCCATCCATGAATTTTTGTGCACATAGCCTCTAGTATTTTAATAAATATGTATGGTGTCAAGAGGGTACTTGAGACACTGGAGGGGGACACATTGGAGGGTGTTGGATTATCTGGCCACTGTGCTGTGCACCTGAAACTACTAAAAATAATGTTGAGTAGCCGAGGCCAGTATGGCTCCTTGTTTAAGCATCATCCCATGCACCAGAAGGTTGCCAGTTCAGATTTCTGGTCAGGACACATGCCCCGATTGTGTGTTCTAATCCCAGTGGGAGTGGGTAAAGGACACAGCCTATGGATGTTTCTCTCACATCAATGTTTCTTTCTTCTTCTCCCTTCCTCTCTCTCTATGTATAAAAAAATCAGTAAAAACATTAAAAATAGCATTGACCATAGAGTGTAATTGAAAAAGAATTTAAAAAAGCAATACTGGATTTTGGTGTTGACATTTAAGCTGCTGAGATCCAAATTAAAGTAAACAGAGGTGTGGGATTGGGGTGAATTTTGATTTTGTGACTATCTTATAAAACAAATCTTATTTGCAAAGCATTAGTGCAAATGTGAGGTATATTTTGACTATATCATTCTGATTTTAATTTACATACATATTTATATTCTTTAAATATTAAGCTATCTTATCCTAATGTCTTAACAATACTTTTTTTTTCAGTCTGGATCTCATGATTTTTATTTTTCTGATTAGAAATTTCAGTTTTAACACATATGTTGAGCTTAGAGACACCTTGCAAATGACATTTTTTTCTGAATGTCAGCTAAATTTAATCCATTTTTATAAAATTGCAAGTCAATATTATATCTGTTTATATCACTTAAGTATGCATTCCACTATACTATTAAAAACATTATAAATAAAACTGTTATACTTTGAACTTGATCTTGCACTCTGTCTTAACTCTACTTTTAAAGAGTATGCTTACCAGTCAGTCATCTTCATAAACCTGTTTTTTCTCAGACAATCCAGAAAGACATTCACAGTAGTGATATAATGCACCTTTGTCAGGGAACTGGGGTTCCCACCTCTTTAATGCACATTTCATAAGCATTTGAGAGGCAGTAGTTCTTAGTTTTATGTTTTCTGCTTTAAAAGAACCAGCAAGTGAAGAAGATTACCTTTGGCAGTTTTGCTCCATGCCATCACTTTGTTGTCATTCTTGGAATACCTCAAAAGGTTTTATTAGGTAAAGGCCTGTATAAATTCCAGGTGTTGACCATATGTTCATCATTACATCCATAAGCAGAAAAACGGTTTTATTTTCAAAACTGACTTCCTTGTACAGCAAATCATGCAGACTTTTAAGTACATAACTGAAAAATATTTATGTAGCAAACTTGCTTTTTGAGCTAAGTTCCAAGCCAAACAACAATAAAACAATCTAACCCCATTTTCCCATTGCTTTACTGTGTCTGTGTAAAGTGTTTTTTTGTAAGATTTAGAGGAAAATATGCAATTTATCCTCTTAGTTCACCTGAGGGCAGTGGAGTTGGAGGAAGTAGAATTCCTGTCTTATTAGTTTTATCATTGTATAAGCATAGGTTTGTTCTCTTTTCCAACATTAATATTTAGTTCAGTTCCAGGAGATCCCATTTTATAGTTCCATCCAGATTTTTAATTTGTTATGTTAATGTGTGAGATGCCAGACCTGATGACAGTAGAGAGTTAGACATTCATATGATTCTGGATTTCCTGATCCAGGCCCATCTCAACTATTGTTTTCATTCACCTCCCTATTTGGGCATTTTTGTAAGAAGAAGGATATGGAGAAGAGGAAAGGAAGAAAGAATGAGAGAGAGAAACGCACACACACACACACACACACACACACACACACAGAGAGAGAGAGAGAGAAAGAGAGAGAGAGAGAGAGAGAGAGAGAGAGAGAGAGAGAGAGAGAGAGAGAGAGAATCCACAAAATTAACATGTAATCGGTTAAAATCATAGGCATAATTGGGAAGATTGGCAGATATAGATGAATTAACAGATAACTAATAACTTCAATATTCCATTACATTGGATATTTTTTGTTTGTCCAACCATAAAAATGTGCTTGCTTGAAATAAAGCTTTTAGTTTTTATTACAAGGCAAGGAAACCTGTCTGTATATCAACTATATCTTAGACCTCAAATAGTTGATATTTAGCTATTAGCAAATTATACACTTGTATTGAAGGCACAGATTTTATTTAAGTTGAAAATCAACTGTCCTTTGAAATGAAATTTTGAACTGAATTCTGACATTATATTTAATGGTCCATTCTTGATGTACATACTACTTATTACAGTCCTTTGCCTAGAATATATGCACAGTCAAATCTTGATTATATTAACTAATGGAGGAAATTTGAGAATAATGGGACAAATAATTGGAAGTGATGAATAATTCTGAAATGATTCATATTTGATGACAACATACTAGTAAGCATAATAATTATCTCTATTTTTGATCTGAAAAGAATCTATAGGATTACTAATTAAAGAGCATATCTACTTTGTAAAATATACTAGTAAATGCCTGCTTTTATCATTTTTACCCCTTGAATATCTTTTTGTTTCCATATCTAGATCTAGAAAGAGTATCATCCCTTGAGTTAACATAAATATAAAATTTTTATCTTCCACTAAATCTGATTAACACCTTTCTTTTTTTAAAAAAATATATTTTATTGATTTTTCACAGAGCGGAAGGGAGAGGTATAGAAAGCCAGAAACATCGATGAGAGAGAAACATTGATCAGCTGCCTCTTGCACGTCCCCTACTGGGGATGTGCCCGCAGCCAAGGTACATGCCCTTGCCGGAATCGAACCCGGGACCCTATAGTCTGCAGTCCGACGCTCTATCCACTGAGCCAAACCGGTCTCGGCTGATTAACATCTTTCTTAAGCTGCTCTTTTTTTTTCAATTATTCTCCCTTGACATCTAACAGATCACAGCCAAATAAGATGAGATTCATTCAAGTATATTATTAAAGAGAAGTAGTTATTTGGATGACCTTCTTGGTAGGTAAACATGTTTTAACTTTTTAAATATGCATTTTTATAGTACTGCTTTATAAATTTCCTCTTGTTTCAGATCTTCTAGTGACAAATTCTATAGTTTTATTCATAAATCATTATTTTATTTGCCCAAGAAATAATGTAAGAAGACATGCCCTTTACAGATAAACTCAAAGTAGATGTTTTTGAAGTTCACCACACCTAGTGATCTACATGTATTTTTAACCATTTGATAGACTTGGACTTCCTTGTAAGATTAGAAAAATAAACACAAAGCAAATAAGTATAAATTAAAATCCCAGAGGCTTTTTTTTTTTTTACTATAGGCAATGTTCTTTTCCTTCTCTAGAATATCCAGGTAAGAGCCTGGAGTTTTGTATTTACTCAGTATCAGGTGTGCAAAGTACACCTGTTTTGTTTATTCAGCTAAACCTCCTGAAGGCAGGCAGTGGCTATCACGTCTCTTTTACATACTAAATGCACCCAGTGCCATGGATAACTGCAATGACCAACTCAGGAATGAAGCAATACAACTAACATTTTTTAATTGTTCTCTGTATGTCAAAGGATGAAAAGAAAGAGGGCCAAGTTTAGAGCAACAGAGAAAGGCACAATGTTGAATAAGATGCCATCGAACATACTCAGTATGTCATTGAGTGACAGCAGCCACTGGCATAGTCCTACGGCAAAGATTCAACCAAAGGTTGTTTTTTTTATTTTATTTTCAGCACCAGCCACCAAATCCTGGCCCCACTGCCTGGGGAGGACTTGTGAAAGTGCTAGACAAATAACTTTCTAATTCATTACCTTGAATAGTAGGAATTTAAAAAGATGCACTTGCTTGGCCATCTACTTGTTTCTTAGAAAATAAAATTATCTTATATTAAATAATACAAAGTTATTTACTACTACTTGCTTCATAAATATTTTTTATCTCCTCTCTCTCCTGTTGTTCTTGCCATTAAAAAATATGGCATTCTGTCTCTACAACAACTTTTGTCCTCTCTCAAATTTGTTCTAATTAAGGCAGATTTTCTTCAACTTGATTTCAGTAATCACAACTACATTCTTGTTCATGTCATGCACTCTAAGTAACTCAATGCTAAACAGAGTCCACTATAATTGGGAAGAAAAAAATTATTCCCATTGGTATTCCTTGCACCCAGAGCTAGAATTGACATTTTGCTACACTTGGTGACATGGCCTCTCTTCTGGAGAAGAAATGAAATGTATTTCCTACAAATAGGCAACAGGCACCTGACCTGTTGGATCAGGTTACATCAGGTTATGTTGTGTTACTTGATGTGACATGCCCTGAAGTGACCCGAGGCAATGTCATTCTGTGTTACACTGGTGGAACTGTGCTGCTCTTTATTAAACAACTATGGAAAGGCTTATCCACCGTGGTCACAAATCATTTACATGCCACCTTTGCAAAGAAGTGGAGAAATAGCACTGCCCTGAATTTTTCCTCCTAAGAGTCATTTAAGGAAATCAGAGAACACATGAGCTACAGAAGCCACACAGGTTTTTATTGTTTGTAAAAGTGGAGTTAAAATTCTCAGGTACACCAGAGAGGTGTGTGTGTATTTATGTGACAAGGATCAAACATGGTCAGGGAACAACCTGTACTCTGAATTTTAAATGAGAAATGCATCTAGTATTTTTTAAATAATTAAGTTTCAGGTCAGTTTACCCAATTTTAGGTAAAGTATTAAGCCTATTTATAATAATCTTTCTGGTGATTAAAGGTTTTCTCTTGACTGTGTGGTGTGGCTCAGGGGTTGAGCATCAACCTATGAACCAGGAGGTCACCTTCTGATTCCTGGTCAGGGCACATGCCCGGGGGCAGGCTCGATACCCAGGAGGGGGTGTGCGGGAGGCAGCCCACTGATGATTCTCTCTCAACACTGATGTTTCTCTCTCTCTCTCTCCCTCTCCCTTCCTCTTTGAAACCAATAAAAATATATTTGGGGGGGGAAGTTTTCTCTTAAAATTCTACATCATGTAATTTATAAGCCTCAATTAAAATGTTAAAAGTATGTCTTATGTGTTCCCCTGGGGATGATTTTTATTAAGACAGTGGCTCTCAGAAACTATATTAAATTATTACATCATATGTTATTATGTAAAAGAAATCCATTGTGCTTGGTCAGTTTTTCTAATGATTTCAATAGCATTTTACTATTGATATATCTTGCATATAACTTGTTTTAATTATCTGCATAAAGAACTGAACAATATTGCATGAATCTATATAGTGATTTTGGAGTAATTAGTGGTAGATGGAACAAAATATAACCTTTCAGTTGTAGGCTACGGTAAAAGAAATAGGTTAGAGAGGTTTTATGCAAATTAGAAATGCTCTGTGTTGGAAGCCTAATTCTACTTTTTATGGTTAGACAAGTCAATACTTCTTCTTGCTGAAATTGTATATGAAAGGGATTGGTTTCCATAGATGAAAGGCATAATTTTGACAATGAGGCCATATAAGCTGAGTGGTTGAAGTACTGAAAAGGATTTCTTCGCTCTAATAGAGGATGTCTTATTAGTCACCACTGTTTGACCCACTAATATATAAACTGAGTGAGTCACATGCATTGCAAATTAGGATGGGGTAGTACTGTGGCCATTTAGAGTGCATGTAATATAATATGAAGGACATTTCAAATGCAAAGAATTAAGGATCATATCTTATCCTTTGGTTTTCTACTTATTCAACAGGAATTACTTGAATATAGGGAATCCTATTATTATTTTTTTAATCTTACATTTTGTGAAAGCCTGGGTGAACCTGGAGAGTATTATGCTAAGTAAAATAAGACAGTCATAGAAAGACAAATACCATATGATTTCACTTATATGTAGAGTCTTGTAAACAAAATAAAGCAACAAAGTAGAAACAGGCTCATGGATACAGAAAACAGACTGACAGCTGTCACAGGGAAGTGTTGGGGAAATGTTTGAAAAAGGTGAAGGAATTAAGCAAAATAACAAGCAAACAAACCTCATAGACACAGACAATAATATGGTGATAAGCAGAGGAAAAGAGGCGAAGGTGGGCAGAAGAGGACAAAACAGGAAAAAGTGATGACAAAGAAGACTTGACCTGGGATGGTGAACACACAATGCTGTATACAAATGACGTTTTATAGAATTGTACACTTAAACTTATTTTATTAACCAATATTACCCCAATAAAATCAATCAAAATTTAAAAATAAAAACACTTAATATTTAGGTAATTAAAATTCAAAAATATAAAATGTAATGTTTAGCTTCTCTTTGTAATCAACACAAATTATATGTAAGAAGAAATATAAAGCAAAGGGTTATAACATCATAGAAATTTATGAGAATAAAATAACATTAAACAGAAGTTTCAGTAAATGTAAATCATATACATTTATCTTTTGTGTTATTTTCATTTACAGTTGATCATGTTTTTCTCTAATATAATAATGGGATAGATTAAGAATGATTGCTATATAAAACTAATATTACTAGGAAAAAATTCTAGATATCATAAAATTTTAAATATAAAAAGAAGAAAGAAAAACAATGCCCAACCCCTTAACTTGTATCATATGGTTGCAGGGTGGATAAGGTAGCTGCTCTGACTCCTACCTATTATGAGTTTCTGCTTTTCAAAACCGCCTGCTGATTATTGATTTTTTTGGCCACATGTATTTATAATAAATTTATTGACTGCTTACATTAATAATTTCAGTTGTTTACAAATAATAATGCTGACTAAACAATATATTCCTTAGTTTATATCAGGAGCAAATACTTATAAAAATATATATATATATAACAAATATACCAATAAAATTATTATCTGAATTAAAGTTAAAAGAAATTTAAAAAATAGAAGAATATAAACCAGTGAAAAGATTTAAATATAAGATTCCATGTCATTGGAAAATACTGCATTCATTTAAAAAGATGCACTTGATGAAGTACTTATTAACCCATGGTATTCACTGATGAAGTACTTATTAACCCATGGTATTTTAAGAACCATTCAGGCAACTGGAAGTATGAAGAAAGGTGAGGAAGTGTTGGATTCTAGACATATTTTAAAAATTAAGTAAATATAACTTTCTAATTTGATGTATATTTAAGAATAGCTAGACATCAATAATTTGTTTTGGCAATTAAAAAGTTTGACTTGCCTCAATATTGAGATTTGGAAGAATAAAGGAATATGGAATATGGAAATCAAGCGTTTGAATTTAAATTTGTTTTGAAATGCCAATTAGATATCTAAGTGGAAATATTAAAGAGGAAGTTGAATGTTCAATAGACTTATTGGACAGGAGCTTATGATAGAAAGAATAATGGTCTCCCAAAGATGTCCTACTCCCCTAGGTTCTGTAAATATGTTAGTTTACATAGCAAAATCAACTAAGATTGCCAATCAACTGACCATACAATAAAGATATTATTCTGGGTTAGCAGGGCTGGGCTGGAGTAATTACAAAAGTCTGTAATGTAGAATTGGGAGGTAGAAGAGACATTCTCATACTAACATCATGTGAGAAAGACTAACCTGGCCACTGCTGGTTCTGAAGATGAAGAGGACAAAAAAAGAAAGGGAGTGAAAAGACAAGGCAAGAGGTTCTTCCTTCGAGTCTCCAGAAAGAATGTAGGCTGCTGGCAACTCGTTTTTACCCCAATGAGGCCTATTTCAGACTTCTGCCCTCCAGTAATCTAAGATAATTTTGCTTTGTTTTTTTCATGAAGCTACAGATTAGACTTTGATGATCAAGTCCCTATCTCGCTATTTCAAAGAAAATAAAAATAAATTTACAAATTACCTGATGTTTCAACAATAAACCCAAAATGGATTAAAGACTAAAATGTAAGAATTGAAACCATAAAATTCCTTGAAGAAAACATAGGCATTAAAATATTGGACATTTCTCATAGCAGTACTTTTCTGATATATCTCCTTGGGCAAGGGAAACAACAGATGAACAAATGGCCCTACATCAAACTACAAAGTTTTTATGCAGCAAAGGAAACCTCAACAAAATGAGAAGACAACCTATTGAATGGGAGAACATATTGCCGATAAACTATCTAATAAGGAGTTAATATTCAAAACATATAGAGAACTTAGAGAACTCAACACACACACACACACACACACACACAACCCCACAAATAATACCATTTAAAGTGTTAGAAAATGAGCTAAATAGACACTTCTCCAAAGAGGACATACAGATGGCTAACAGATAAATGAAAAGATACTTACTATCACTAATCATCAGAGAAAGACAAATTAAAACCACATTTGTCAGAATGACTATTATCAATAAATCAACAAACAAAATGTTGGTGAGAATATGGAGAAAAGGGAATCCTCATACACTGCTGGTGGGAATACAGGTTGTTGCAGCCACTGTGGAAAGTAGTAAAAGTGGAGTAACACTGGAAATACATCAGGAGAGACTGAAACACTGATTGGAAAGATTATAGGTGCCCCTATGTTCATTGTAGTGCCATGTGGAAGCAGCCCAAGTGACCAATAGTAGATGAGTGGATAAAGTAACTGCGGTATATTTACACAATGGAATACTCCTCGGGGGGAAATCTTATCCTTTGCAACAGCACAGATGGACCTGGAGGGTATTATGCTAAGAGAAACAAACAAGTCATATAAGTCAAATAACATATGATTTTACTTATTTGTGGAATGTAATGAACCAAATGAATAAGAATATAAAATAGAAAAAGACTCATAGATACAGAGAATAAACTGACAGCTGTCAGAGGGGATGGGTTCTGGGGGGCTGGGGAAAAAAGGCAAAGGGATTAAGCAAAAACAAAAACTCATAGACACAGACAACAGTATGTTGACTACCAAAGAGAAACAGGAGGTAGGAGCAGTTAGAAGAGGGTAGAGGGGAGAAAGTTGTGACAGAAAGAGACTTGACTTGATCATATACTGATGATGTGTTATAGCAGTGGTCGGCAAACTCATTAGTCAACAGAACCAAAAATCAACAGTACAATGATTGAAATTTCTTTTGAGAGCAGAAAACCGACTTCTGTGCATGAGCCACGAAGTTTCAATCGCACTGTTTGTGTTTGCCCGCACGTGGTATTTTGTGGAAGAGCCACATTCAAGAGGCCAAAGAGCCGCATGTGGCTCACGAGCCGCAGTTTGCCAACCACTGTGTTATAGAATTGTACATTTAAAACCTATATAATTTCATTAATCAATATCCTACTTGATATTTGATAGTTACATATTTGGGAGCAAGTTGGAGCTGTCAGTTAAATGAACAATGCACACACACACACACACACAAAACAACAACAACAACAACAACAATTAAACAACAACAGGAAAATAGGTAGTTGCATTTTCAAGTTACAAAAAGGTTGTAGGTAAAAGAAAATATGATCATAATATACTACATAGCTTGACCTTTAGCAATATTTATTATTTATAGCAATGCAAACATTAATTGTTTACTTAACCAAAAGTGTGGTATATTAGAAGAATAAAGGAAGGGAATGTGTGTTAGCAGTAAACCTGAAACAGAAGCTATTGTAAACCTGAAACAGAAAGAAAACTAAAACTGAAACATCAAGAAGTAGCAAATTAAATACACTTTCAGATATATGCAGGTAACTACAAAGATAAATAAAGCATTTGAAAACGATTGCCATTGAGGAATGAGACAGTTGAAGTTCATTATAGATGCAAGAACTATATGCTAATTTTTTAAAAAAAACAAAATCCTCCACATCTATTACTTTGATAAAAATCAAAATTAAATATGAAAAGAGTGATAATAGTGTAAATAAATATTCGAGTTTATAGCCAGGAGCATAAATAGCCTGGATATCAGTAGGTATGGGCTATACCAGTGCTAATCAAGATCATCCAGTAGGCGATTATCTAAAATAGCACTATGTAACAACATGAAGAATTTTAATATTAAAAAAGATATGTTAATAAAAATAATATTATAATACTCATAACATGACATGACTAATGGCAGAAAATTATTTTATAATAGTACTGTGTTCCTCCTTGCAGGCATAAGATTATCTTACAAAATATTTTAGGAAAATTTTTTTTTGTTTTTACTGAAAAGCATTTGTGTATAACTCTACAAAAACTAAGGTCATTAAATCACCAGAGTTTCAGGGAGACATTGATTCAAAGAAAAGGGTTCTTTCTGGACATAAGCTTCATCTGTAAGATAAAGAAATAAGCTAGCCCCAGCTAGAAGAATGAAGTAAGGAAATTGGGCTGATACTTTGCAAATAGGTGCAGGAGAAGCAGTAAGTTGGTAAAAATAAACTAATCAATTTATTAACTAGTTCTTAAGCAGCATTCAAAATTCCTTTCAGGAACTCTTACCATTTGCAACAGCATAGATGGATCTGGAGAACATTTTGCTAAGCAAAATAAGCCAGTCAGAGAAAGATGAATATCACATGATTTTATTCACTGTGGAATATAATGAATAACATAAACTGATGAACAACAATAGATCCAGAGTCATAGAAGCATGGAACAGACCATCCAACCTAAGTGTGGAGGTGGGAAGAGGGGAATAAAAGATCAACCAAAGGACTTGGATGCATGCATATGAGCATAACCAATAGACATAGACAGTATGGGGTAAGGACATGTGCTGGGGATGGGAGCAACTGGGGAGAAGTCAATGGGGTGGGGGGAAGTAGACTTATGTAATACTTTAAATAATAAAGAATTTAAAAAATAAATAAAACTTTCTTCCAGCTCCAATATCAAATTTAATGACATTTAGTTATAAATGTATATTTGTGTATGTCAATCTAATTTGCTACTATAGGGCGAGAGCTATGTCTAACTTAACCTTGAACAGTGAGTGCATGGACCAGCATGATAAATAGGAAGAATGCCTTTGTGATTTATTGTCCAAACTGAGACATTTCAACATAAAGAAAGAGGGTGCTATTAAGAATTAAAGGCATACATTATGACTGGTGGAGAGCAAACTTAATGTAGGGTCACACCACACAGAGATGACGTCTTATGTAATGAAACAGTACCTCAACCTGGGGATAGTGGTCATGAAATAAGCCACTCTGTAGGTTTTTAAAGTTTACCTAATTGATGAACATCTGGTGGCAGGTAGCCAGCCATAAACAATCAATTATACTCAATGACTTGCATCTGAGCCATACTGCACTAATCATTTCACCCTTATCAGATCCACAGGTTCCTCAATAAACACATGACACTACTCAAGCCAGAGCCTTTGAACTTTGTGCGGCTGGAAATGAATTTCATCAGTGGATTTCCCCTAATTTATAGTGAAGAGAATTCCTGTTGATCCACCTCTGACTGTTGACAGGTCAAGAGACTAGGCAGCAGTTTAAATAAAACTTCAAATTCAAGGGTAACCAGGGCATTAACTTTCCTATGTAACTCTTCAGGATACCATAATCCTACATAATAAAGAGGTAATATGCAAATTGATCCCCACACCCTCACACAAGATGGCCACCCCATATCATCACAAGATGGCCACTACAAGATGGCCAACAGGGGAGGGAAGTTGTGGGTGATCAGGCCAGAAGAGGAGGGCAGATGGGAGGGACAAGGCCTGCAAGGGAGGGCAGTTAGGGGTGACTGGACCGGCAAGGTAGGGCAGTTGGGAAGGACCAGGCCTGCAGGGAAGGGAGGGCAGTTGGGGGACCAGGCCTGCAAGGTGGGAGTTGGGGGTGACCAGACCAGCAGGGGATGGCAGTTGGGGGGTAATCAGGCAGGCAGGCATGTGAGCAGTTGGGAGCCAGCAGTCTCATATTGTGAGAGGGACATCCCCCAAGGGGTTCCAGATTGGATAGGGTACAGCTGGGCTGAGGGACACCCCCCGGAGCACAAATTTTGTGCACTTATCCTCTAGTATCCTAATATATAAAAACCCTGAGTCAGTCACATCCACAATGACTGGGAGGCTTGACCAACTAGAAGTCAGTCCTGCAGTCATTGTTGGGTTGCTGTGGAGACCCAGCACTGACTTCTGAGAGACAGTGAATCAGGCCCAGAGAGAGGCCTGAAGAGAGAAACAGGGTCTTATTTATAGCCTCTGTGGCAGCTGTTGATCAGCACTTGCCTCTCTCTTTAGTCTGGGCATGGTCAGCAGCTGTACCTCCATTTCTCTCCAGGCCTCCACCAGAGCTGCTGATCAGCCCTGCCTTTCTGATCAGGCCTTATTGATAGGCCCAGAGATGCTGATTGGCATAGAAACTGACCAATCAGAACCAAATCTGGGTCAACTGTGAGGATCCAATGGCTACCTAGGAGGCGGAGCTTTTGACTCTGACTGGCATAGAGACTGACCAATCAGAACCAAATTGGCTGGCAGAGGAGGTCAGTTGAGGGTGATCAGGCTTGCAGAGGATGTCAGTTGGGGGCAATCAGGCTTGCAGGAGAGGGCATTTGGGGAGACCAGGCCCACTGGGGAGGGCACTTGGGTGCCATTGGGCCAGCAGGGGAGCATTTAGGTGTTAATTAAGCTGTCAGAGGAATGATTAAGTGTAATCAGGCTGTCAGGCTTAAGTGGTTAGGGGCAATAAGGCAGGCAGGCAGGTGAGCAGTTAGGAACCAGCAGTCCCGGATTGTGAGAAGGATGTCCAACTGCCTGTTTAGCAGGGGTCCCAGATTGGAGAAGGTGCAGGCTTGGCTGAGGGACAATTCCCCACCCCCCCATGCAAAAATTTCATGCACCAGGCCTTCAGTATATCATAAATAACAGCTGCTGAGTAATAAAACAGAAAGGAAATGATAGTGATCAGGGACTAGATGTAGGGTGTGATAAAGAAATCAGAAGTCAGTAATTAAAGTAAAAGTGCAACTGCAGAGTCAAGTATGGGAAAAAATGATTTTTCTATACAAATCTGAGCTCAGAAGTTGGATATGTTTCTGTTTGGGGAGTTTTATCTGCAGCATACACCAGAGAATAATCAGTGAACAAAATATTCTCTTCTTAATCTAAAAACTTATATCACTAGGGATAAGTGGAATGAGGAGATAGGATGGACCTGGTGTCTAGAATACTATCCTGAGGAAAGCCACAATCTCCTAATTAGAGGCACCCTTAACTTTAGAGTATCATAACTTTAATAGCAATCAGGGGTATCTGGAATAAGTTCTAGACTTTTGTCAGTCCATGAAAGCTAGAGGTAATTGTGGAGAAGTCATTTAATGAGAAGATAAAACTCACTTTAAAATAACTCTACATCAATACTCATCAAAGAACACGTTCTAGATCCAAAATGCTTGTGAAATATAGAAGTATGGTTGTTATTGGGTCAAGGGTACCCATTAGCATATATTATCTCCTCGGTATCTAACAGATTAGTCACAACAAAAGATTTTGGGTTTTTGCCCCCTGAATTTTAGAATGAATATGAACAGAATATGTGTGAAATGTCATGAAATTGATAGACATAAAAATGAGATCTCTTCTACAGGTATAGTCTGTTTAATGTCTTTGGTATATAGATCAGTGCATATTTTTAAACATAAAATATGTGTGTGGGTTAATTATCTTGACTTTATACTTCAAACATTTTTCTCCATTTAAAAATGTATAATAATTTTCCATTTGAATAAGAATTTAATTCTTAAAATTTGGAAAGAACCACCCTAGCAAGTGTGGTTTAGTTGGTTGGAGCATCATCCTGTTCAATGAAGGGTTGCAGGTTCAATCCCTGGTCAGGGTGCTTAAAGGAGGCAACCATTCAATGTCATGTCTCTCTCTCTCTCTCTCTCTCTCTCTCTCTCTCTCTCTCTCTCTCTCTCTCTCTCTCTTCTCTCTTTCTTCCTCTCTCTCCCTATCCCTTCATGTCTCATTAAAAATCAATGAAAATACATTTTCAGGTGATGATTAACAAATGGAAATAATTTAGAGATTATTTAATTCAAATCCCCTTCTTTATAGTTGAAGTTATTGAGGCCTTGAAGGATGGCTCCATGTTAGACTTACCTCAGGTCATAAACCTTTATAAATTGAGATAATATTCTCAAAGCCAATATCCTGATTTCAAGTCCACTATTAATGTTTTCAACTGTTTAAAACTGTATGGCTTATATTTCATATTGGCATGTTTATAAAAAGCTAAGCATGATTATAGCATAATGCAACTTAAACCTATATTGACCCTTTGGAACTGAAATATAAGCAAACTAATACTTGTTAAGCCACTTACCTCCTCTTTCTTCTAATGGGCTTAATAATCAATCATTTTACCTTTTTAATTTCAGTTATACAAATGTAACAGAGATATATAATCTTATGACTATGTACATATTAAAATATTCATGTGCATATACATTTAAAATTTACATTGTGAAATATAATTTTATATTAGAATGTATCTAGAAAAATGAGATAAGATTTTTTCATTTGATAGTCAATGCATATATGAAAATTTTATAAACTACCATTCATAAAATTCATAATTTACATTTATGTTAAATAGCTAGCTGTTATTGTACAGCTTTTAGTGGTTGCATTTTCAGCTGTTTTTGAAACTATCTGCTCATTCATCAGAAAACACGGTTTAAATTTCACTCCAGTCCTAGAAATAATCATTTTATCACAATACTTTATTGTATGGTGTGACTTCTTCTGACATCTGTTGCTCTGGAACAGAATAGTACACAGAGTGACAAATAGGGTGTTTTCTACTATTTTACTTATCCTGAAAAGATGGGCCAGAGAGTCCTACAACACATAAATATGTGAAAATCTTTATATGCAGTTGTTCACCGGAGACTTGTCAATGGGCTCAGCCATATTGGATCTGGCAGTCTTTCTACTGGGACAGTATGTGCCTTGAAGTACTATCTTTTCTCTTTTTCATTGTCAGCCTGAAGGCTCTTAGACAACATATGTTCATTTCATGTCTTAGAGATATTGCTTCTGGTATTGCAAATGCATTACCACATTGAACTTTTTTGTAAAACAGATGGTACATATTAAGGTCTCTGTTTCTTGTACAATTTCTGTAACAATGGCACTGCATTCCTCATGTTGACAAAAGTATCATCAACATCATGCAGTGCAGCCCTAGATTATGTCAGGATGGTAAATGAATACTTCAGACAGAAAGATAAATGATGAAGGTGCAGCAAACCACTTAGAGAATTCAAACTGAAATTATTCTTTTAAAACTTTAGTTAGGATATACCTACTTCTTTTCCTCTTTGACTCTCTCTATCAAATGGATTTTCAAGTAAAACAATAGCATATCTACAGAATAATTAACTTGCAGAAATGAGGTTATGAAGTAGACTTTCCCAGCTGCAATCAATCCAATATATGTCAGTGTAAGTGATATCTTAACATAAACTCCCATTTTTATTTTATTTATTTATTTTTTTAGGAAAAGCATCTAGCTCTAACTAGAATCAATCTAAAAAGCCAGGCTAGCATTAGGGTTAAAAATCAGATTTGGATTTACCTAAATAAGCTATGGCATTAGCTATGAACCATAAAATATTAATTTTGAATATTCTATAATGCTCACTAAAGGGAATAATTGTTGAAAGCAATGCTTAGATTCAGCAAAGCTATGAATTTGGACATTTATGTTTCTATTTATCACATGTCTTTGTCTATAAAACTTACTTTTAATCACTGCCTGAAAGTTGGAAACCAATATTCAGAATGCTTCTGATTTTTCTTGGGGACAGAAGGTTAAAATTTCTAGTTTTGTCACCTAAATATGGCAATTTTTATAGGAAACAAATTCCCATAGTAAATATCTGGAAAGACTTGTAGTTAAGGTGAGTGGCAAGTCAGCCAGAAATTTAAGACAGGTAGTTGTCTGCACACATTTCTGTCTGACTAGAAAACTATAAATATATACAGAGAGATGCAAGGGGATATAGTGGAAATTAACAGGCAAGAGAGACATTTGAGTACTGGATGAACATTGAATTTATTCTTTAACTCACACAGAGAAGGTGGAAGACTATGCACTTGGAACATTTAAAAAAAAACACCTCTACCAATATCTTGGATTGCCGCATAAGTGATGCAATCACAAGAGAAACCAAAATAAAAAATTAAAACAGTTGAGCAGAAATATCAGCAATCACAAAATAAACAGGAGAAAAATTCTGGAGTCTACTCAAATTACAAAAAACTAAAAATTGAAAAACAAGATCCAATCAATAAAATGATACTCAAAAATTAATTACAAATTGGGAGATACTAAAATATATCAACTAAAATGTTGAGATTTCAACCAAAATTTAGGAGGAATTTGCAGAAATAGCAATTTGTTAACCATACACATTTCACTAAAAACTATTTCTAATTGACCTTAATATATTTTACCTTTAATTTTATTAACTTTAACTAATTTTAATTTTGCAATGACATTCATTCTTTTTTATTTTTTCATTTTATTTATTTATTTATGTATTTATTTATGTATTTATTTATTTATTTATTTATTTAGAGAGACATCAGTGTGAGAGAGACACATCGATTGGTTGCCTCCTGCACATGGCCAACAAGGGCCAGGGATGGAGCCTACAAAGGAGATACATGCCCTTGAGGGGGAATCCAACCCATGATTCCATGCTCTAAGCACTGAGCAAAATTGGCAGCCCTGGACTTTCATTCTTTTGCTTATTCACTTATTTATTACATGGCTGCTATATACTAATCATTTAGGAAAAAAGAACACCCTATGGCTTTGCAAACCTTAAATATTACTATATGTTTATGTGTGTTCATATGCTTTTGTGAAATTAATATTATATTTCATTGTTAGAGTACTGCAGATTTCCTCCTTCCCCTTTTCCCCCCACAAGAATCTCCTGCCCTACCCCAAGCCTTCACCACCACAGGCTATGCATATAAATTATTTGGTTAATCTCTCCTGCCCCACCCATTTCCCTTGAGATCTTCTAGTCTGTTACAGGCTTTCATGTCTCTGGAACTACTTTTTTCATCAGTTTATTTTATTAGATTCCACATATAAGTAAAATCATGTGCTATTTGTCATTCTCTAACTGGTTTATTTTGCTTAGCATAATAGTCTCCAGGTCCATCCATGATGTTCAAAAGGTAAGAGACCCTTGTGTTTTACAGTCATGTAGTATTCCATTGTGTACCACTGTTTAGTTTGTTGTTGTTGTTGTTGTTGTTGTTGTTGTTGTTGTTGTTTGCCACTCATCTACTGATGGACACTGGGACTATTTCCAGGTCTTAGCTATTATAAACAATGCTGCTATGAACATAGGGGTACATATATTCTTTCTGATGGATGTTTTGGAATTCTTAGTATACAGTCCCAGAAGTGGAGTTGTTGGGGCAAATAAAAGTTCCACTTTTAATTTTTAATGAAAGTCCATACTGTTTCCCACAGTGGCTGAACCAGTCTGAATTCCTACCAGTAGTACTTTAGGATTTCCTTTTCTCCACATCCTCACCAGCACTTCCTTGTTGATGTATTGATAATAGTTATTCTGGCTGGTGTGAGGTGATACCTCATTGTCATTTAAATTTGCATTTCTGATGATTAATGACAGTGAGCATTTTTTTCATGTCTGTTGACCATCTGTATATCCTCTTTGGAGAATTGTCTATTCAGGTTCTTTGCCCATTTTTTAATTAGAATGTTTTCCTGTTTTTGAGTATTTTGGAGATTTACCTCTTATCATATCTATCAAAGATGAATGTGTTCTCCCATACAGTGGGTTCCCTTTGCATTTTGATGATAGTTTGCTATACTGAAGATTTTTAGATTGATGCAATCCCCTTTGCTAATTTTTTCCCCTTTGTTTCTGTTGCTCTAGGTCTTAGGACAGTGGTTGGCAAACTGTGGCTCACAAGCCACATGGCTCTTTGGCCCCTTGAGTGTGGCTCTTCCACAAAATACCATGGCCTGGGTAAGTCTATTTTGAAGAAGTGGCATTAGAAGTTTAAGTTTAAACAAATTGGCTCTCAAAAGAAATTTCAATCATTGTACTTTGATATTTGGCTGTGTTGATTAATGAGTTTACCGACCACTGGTCTAGGAGATGTATGGGCAGAGGACAAGATTTTTGTTAGTAATCACTCATTCACCTGAGGCTTGGGTGGAGGGAGAGTGGTGCAGACTGCAACGGCCTGAGGAGAGGCTCAGGTCAGAAGCATTGGGGGTGAGACCTGGAACGGCAGCAGCTGAGAGAAATGTGATTGGTCTTCATCATCCCATACTACAGTGGCCATTTTTCCTGAGATGCACTGGCCTCTCCCAGTAAGCAGAGCTTGGAAGAATACAAATACTCCACCCTCAAGGATCCTGCTTGCCCCACCCTCTGAGATTCCACTGGCCCCACACTGCATCTTGACCACTGCTGAGGAGACAGCAGCAGAGGCCAGGCCTATGGATTTGAATAGTACTCTGGGGAATCAGTGACTGGCATTGGGGTGGGCCATCTTCTTCACTGTCCAGGGAATCCGACTGGTGTTTTGCCCTCACGGGGAGCTAATACAATCTCCCAGCTTCAAGCAGACCCCACTTGACTTCATACAAGGGGCTCTGTGAAAGACAGGAAAATATTCTGAAACAATCTCATGATTGGCTCTGGGAGGGGGAACATATCCACCATCTTCCCTAAAATCTGATTGGGACATCCCCTCATGCAAGACCCAGAGATCTCATACTCTTACACAACCAAAAACCCTTTCAGAAACAGCCTTTTCAGTGACTAAGACTGCCTAGCAGGCATTGGCAGAACCTGAGGAGCCTTGGGACATTTGCTGACAAATCCTTCGGCTCTGATCTGTTCACAAGCCAGCCCAAAAGGGCAACTTGATCAACCACAACAGCTCACATGACATACTCAGTGTTGAGCCTCACATTTAGACAGTCTGAGAGGAGATCTCAGACTCAAATGGGGCAACAACAATCAAAACACAATTATAAAATGGGAGCTTAAATAACCCACACAAGGGACATTTATAGAGCAACCAGCTCAGGAGATCATAGAGACTGCACCACTGGGTCCCACAGAACACCACTGGGTCCCACAGAACACCACTGGGTCCCACAGAACACCACTGGGTCCCACAGGATAAACACAAAGAGACCTACTCCAAGACACATCATATAAGGCTACTCTCGGAGACTGGCAGGCCTTGTATTTAGATATACTACATAGAAGCAAATCCAAGGGGAAGGCAAAAATGGGATGAAAAAGAAACAGCCTCTAAATGAATTAAAAGTAGAAACTCAAAAAAAAGAGTGAAAAATGAAGAAAGGCAATTTATCAGATACAGAGCTCAAAGCAATGCTTAAAAGGAATCCCAAGTAACTTAATAAGAATTACAAGGAAGTTTGTTGAAATGACAATAGCATGTAAAGGGAATAGAAACAATGAACAAGAACCAACTGGAAAAGAAGTACACCATATTGAATATCAAGAATATATTGAAAGGAAAAAAAATAGTCAGAATGAGGTATAGGATTGAGTCAGAGATTTTGAATATAGGTAGAAAAAACAACCCACAACCACTTAGAGCAGAACAAAGGAAAATGAATAAAATGCAGGCAGATAATTTAAGGAAACTTTGGGATAACATGAAATTTGGCAACATCTGCATCAAAGGGGTTAAGTAAGAGAAGAAAGTGGGCAAGGAATAGAGAACCTACTTAAAGCAATAATGACAGCAAAAAAAAAAAAAAAATCCTAATCTAATGAAGAAAAAACGTCACACAATTTGAGAAAGCCCACAGTGTCTAAATCAGGATAAACACAAAGAGACCTACTCCAAGACACATCATTACAATGACCAATGTTAAAGACAAAAAAAAAATCACAAAGGCAGAAAGAGAGAGATAGAAATCCTATGTAATAAAGAACTAATGTGCAAATGGCCATCATGCCTTCACACTCTTACCCCAGGGCCAGGGGATCTGAGGCTGGACTGGGGTACCTGAGGCTGCACTGGGGGGCCTGAGGCCATGTTCCCTACTTGGAGCCAGGCCTGGGGACCTGAAGCTGTGCACCCCGCCTGGCAGGGCTTGACGGGGGGACCTGAGGCTGTGCCCCCTGCCCCATGGGGCTTGTAAGGGTGGGGCTGGCTGGAGCCGGGTCTCCTGTAATTTCGAAGCATGCACAGGTGGTCAGGGACTAAAATCTGGATCCCATGGTGTGCCCCATATTCTGACAGGAGGGAGATTTTCATATACATTTTATTAATGTTCTTTCATCTCTAACACTTTTATTATAGAAAAAGGGCAAATAGCAATATTAAAATATTTTATCTAATTAATTCCCTTTTAATGTGAATGAATGTTGTGCGCCAGGCCCCTGGTGTACTTATAAAAGAGATCCTATTAGACTATCAGCTGATTTCTCATAAGAAACACTTGAAGCCAGAAGGTATGAGCATGAAGTATTAAAAGTAATGAAATTCAGGGAGCTGAATTCAAAACTACTCTATCCAGCATGGCTATTATTTAAAACTAGAGGCCTGGTGCATGAAATTCATGCATGAGGGGTGGTGTCGCTCAGCCCACTCTGTACCCTCTCCAATCTGGGACCCCTCAAGGGATGTCTGACTGCCCATTTAGGCCCAATCCTACCAGGCAGTCGGACATTCCTGTCACAATCCAGGACTGCTGGCGCCCAAATGCTCACTTGCCTGCCTTCCTGATTGCCCCTAACCGCCTCTGCCTGCCAGCATGATCACTCCCTAAACACTCCTCTGCCAGCCAGATTGATGCCTAACTGCTCTCCTGCCAGGCTGTTTGTTCCTAATTGCCCTTCCCTGCAGGCCTGGTACCCCCCAATTGCTCTCCCCTGCAGGCTTGGGTCCTGCCCAACTGCCCTTCCCTGCAGGCCCGGTCATCCCAAAATTCCCTCCTCTGCCAGCCTGGTCACCCCTAACTTCCTTCCCCTACAGGCTTGAACACCCACAACTGCCCTCCCTTGCAGGCCATCTTGTGTCCACATGGGAGCAGGATCTTTGACCACATGGGGGGCAGTCATCTTGTGTGTTGGAATGATGGTCAGTCTACATATTACTCTTCTATTAGGTAGGATAGAGGCCTGGTACATTGGTGGGGGTCAGCTGGTTTGCCCTGAAGGGTGTCCCGGGTCAGGATGGGGGTTCCCTTGAGATGTGGGGCACCTGGGCTAGGGGCTGTGGTGGTTTGCAGGCTGACCACAGCCCCCAGTGACTCAAGCGGAGGCTCTGGTATTTGGGGCTTATTTATCATCTACAATTGAAACTTTGTAGCCTGGAGCAGAGCCAAGCCTTCTGCTCACTCCTTGTCAGCAACCATTTCTGTTGCAATTTATGTTTCTTCTATAATTGAAACATTTTAGCCTGGAGTGGAGGCCTATGCAGGCCAGGGCTGCAAAAGCTTGGCTTCCTCCATCGCCAGGGGAAACCATAGCCTCTGCTCTCTCCAGCTCCATGGCTGCCGCCATTTCTGTTGGGATTCTATAATTGAAACTTTGTAGCCTAGTGTGGAAGCCTGAGTGGAAAGGACAGGCAGAAAGCTTGGCTTCCTTCACTGCTGGGGAAACCTAAGCCTCCCTCCTGCTCTCTGTGCCCCACAGCCATCTTGGTTGAGTTTATTTGCATATTCATTCCTGATTGGTTTGTGGGCATGGCTTATGGGCGTGGCTAATGGGTATAGCAAAGGTGCAGTCAATTTGCATATTACTATTTTTTTTAGATTGGATTGATGATACAATAAAGACCTTCCTGTACATAAAAGGCTGAAAATGAATGATAAAGGGAATGTTTTAAGAATAAGTATATCCATCTATATCTATATCTATATCTATATCTATATCTATATCTATATCTATATCTATCTATCTATATCATCTCTCTATCTCTTTCTCATCTATAGCTATAGATATATAGTAACATAGGTATAAAGAAAAACAAAAGCAATGCATAAAAACATATCAATAATAACTGTAACTATAAATGGATTAAATGCTCTAAGCAAAAGACTTGGGGTAGATGAATGGATAAGAAAACATGATCCATATATATGTTTTCTTCAAGACACTCATCTCAGAACAAAAATTCACAAAGCTGGAGTAGCAATACATATTTCTGACAAAATAGACTTCAAAACAATGACCATTAAGGAGACAAAGAATGTCATTACATCATATTAAAAGTATCTATTCAACAAGAAGATACAACCCTTGAAAATATATGCACCCAAAATGGGAGCACTTAAATATATTAAAAGTATTCTTAGAAGACTTTAAGGAAATATTCCTAGCAATGCATTCATTGTAGGGGACCTTAACATCCCCACAGACATCACTGGATAGATCTTAGAGAGGAAAAATTCACATGGAAATAATAACCTTAAATGACACACCAGAGCAAATGGATATAACTGATATTTTCAGAACATTTCATGAAGAAGTAGCAGAATATACATTTTTCCCAAAGTACACATGGATAGTTCTCAAAGATAGATCACATATCATGATACAAAATAAGTCTTAACAAATTCAAGAAGAAAGAAATCATATCAAGCATCTTCTTGGATTACAATGGCATGAAACTAGAAATCAACTATATTAAAAACTCAAAAACATTTAAATACATAGAGGTTAAATAGCATTTTACAAAACAATGAAAGAGTTACCAATGAGGTCAAGGAAAACATAAAAAACTTATTGGAAACAAACAAAAATGAACACATAACAACCCCAAATCTATGGGACATTGTGAATATTCTGAGAGGGAAATTTGTAATTTTGCATTCCTTTCACAACAAACAAGAAGAGGCCCAAGTAAATAATTTAACCATACTACACAAAGACTTGCTAGAAAGACAAAAACAAAAACAAAAACTAAAACTAAAACAAAACAGCCCAGAATGAATACAAGGAAAGAGATAATAAAAGTCAGAGTGGAAATGAACAACATAGAGACAAAAAAATAATAAAAAGATAAATAAAACCACATCCTGGATCCTAAAAGACAAAAATGATCAACAAACTTCTATTTAGACTCATCCAGAAACAAAGAGAGAGGAAACAAATAAAAAAAATCAGAAATAAAAGAGATGAAGTAACAAATAACATCTCAGAAATACAAAGGATTGTAATAAAATTCTTTGAAAAACTATATGCCAACAAGTTGGACAAATTAGGCAAAATGAACAAATTACTGGAAACATACAATCTTCCAAAACTTATTCAGAAAGAAACAGAAAACCCGAATAGGCTGATAACAACTAATGAAATTGAAACAGTAATAAAAACAAACAAACAAACAAACAAACAAATGAATAAATAAATAAAAACCTCCCATCAAACAAAACTACTGGATGGTTGGCTTCATGGGTACATTTTACCACACATTTAAAAAAGAACTAACACCTATCCTTCTCAAACTTTGAAAAAAATTCAAGAAGAGGAAAGACTCCCAAGCTCTTTTTATGAGGGCAGCATTATCCTAATCCCAAATTAAATAAAGATGCTACAAAGAATGATAAGTATAGGCCATTATTCCTGATGAACATAGAAGTTAAAATCCTCAAAAATGTATTAACAAATTGGATCTAGCAATACATTAAAAAGATCATCAGCATGACCAAGTTGGATTTATTATGGAAATACAAGTTCGTTTCAGCATTTGCAAATTGATAAATGTTATAAATCACAGAAAAAATGTATAAGAAATATCACATGAGCATATCAATAAACTCAGAAGAGGAATTAGGAAAAACTGGCACCCATTTATGATAAAAACTCTCAGCAAAGTGGGTAGAGAAGGATCATACTCCAATATAATAAAGGCCATATATGAACAAAATATATCGACATAATACTCAATGGACAAAAATCAAAATTGTTCCCCATAAGATCAGGAACAAGCCAACAATGTCCACTTTAACCACTTTTAGACAACATGGTATTGGAAGTCCTAGCCACAGTGATCATAAAAGAAGAAGATATAAAAGACATCTAAATTGGAAAGGAGGAAGTAAATTGTTATTTGCAGATGCCATGATTTTGTACACAGAAAACCCTAAAGACCCCACCACACACTGCTAAATTTAATAAATAAATTTGGAAAAATATCAGGATACAAAATTAACATCAATTTTAAAAACTAATAAACAAGAAACTAAAAAGAACAAAAAACTTTAAAAAAAAAGCCATTTACTATTGCAACAACAATAACAAAAAGACATCTGGGAATATATTTAACCAAGGAGCTTAAAAAAAAAGTCTGTACTTGGCAAACTATAGGACATTAGAAAAGGAAGTAGAGGAAGATACAAACAAGTGGAAACATATACAGGTGTGCTTGGATTGGAAGAATTAAGATCATTAAAATCTCCATACTATCCTAAGCAAACTACAAATTTAATGCAATCCCAATTAAAACACCAAGAGTATATTTCTCAAATCTGAGCAAATATTCCAAAAAATTCTATGGAACCAAAAAATATTCCGAATAGCCATTGCAGACTTGAGAAAGAGGAGCAAAGCTGGAGGACTTAAAATATTGGATATGAAACTATACTATTAAGCCACTGTAGTCAATACAGCACAAGAACAGGCATATAAATAAATATAAAAGTACAGAGACCTCAGAGCTTTACTAACACCATTAATGTCAATTAATATTTGACAAAGAAGTAAGAGCATAAAATGTAGCAAAGGCAGTTTCTTCAATAAATGTTGCTGGGAAAATTAGACAGGTTCATGCAAAAAAGTGAAACTAGACCACCAAATTACACCATATACAAGAATAAACTCAAACTGAATAAAAGACTTAAATGTAAGTCATAAAATCATAAAAATCCTAGAAGAAAACATAGGCATTAAATCTCAGACCTCTCACAAATATTTTTTGCTGATACATCTCCTAGGAAGAGAGAAACTAAGGAGAAAATAAACAAATGGGACGACATCAAAATAAAGAGCATCTGCACAGCAAAATAAACCATCAACAAAAAGTAAAGAGAACTTACTGAGAACATAGGCACCAACAATCCATCTGATAAGGGGTTAATTTCCAAAATATATAAAGAACTCATACAACTCAACACAGGAAGACAAAATATCCAATTTAAAATTGGGGAAAGGACCTGAGTAGTCACTGATCCAAAGGGGATATACATAGATGTCCAATAGACATATGAAAAAAATGCTCAATGTCACTAATCATCAGAGAGATGTAAATTAAAATGGCAATGAGATATAACTTCACATCTGCCAGAGTGGCAATTAATAAACAATAAGTGCTAGTGAGGATGTGGAGAAAAGAAAGTCCTAGTGCACTGGTGGGAATGCAGACTGGTGGATTGGAAAAACAGTGTGGAGTTTCATTAAGCAATTAAAATGGAACTGCTTTTTGACCCAGCAATCCCACTGTTGGAAACATATATTAAAAATCCTGAAGCACCAGTCATAAAGAAAATATGTACTTATATATTCATAGTAGCATTATTCATAGCTAAGATCTGGAAGCTGTCCAAGGTCTCATTATCAGATGAGTGGATAAAAAATAGTGGTACATTTACATAATGGAATACTATCTATACTAATAAAAGCCTAGGTGGCCCTCGCATCCTCGTGTCATCACAAGGTGTCTGCCCCCTTGTCATCACAAGATGGCCACCCCCATGTTGTCATAAGCTGGCTGCCACAAGATGGCTGGAAGGGGAGAGAAGTTGTGGGTGATCGGGCCAGCAGGGGAGGGAAGTTGGGGGTGAACAGGCCAGCAAGAGAGGGCAGTTGGGGTCAATCAGGCCAGCAGTGGAGTGGTTAGGGAGCAATCAGGCTGGCAGGCAGAAGCAGTTAGGGGCAATCAGGCAGGCAGGCAGGCAAGTGGTTAGGAGCCAGCAGTCCTGGATTGTGAGAAGTATGTCCAACTGCTGGTTTAAGCCCAATCCCACAGAGATCATGCTTAAACTGGCAGTGAGACATTCCCCGAGGGGGGTCCCAGATTGAAAAGGGTACAGACTGGGCTAAAGGACACCCATCCCTAGTACATGAATTTCATGCATTGGGCCTCTAGTCATATATATATGACTGTTACTACCGGTCAACTGAACTGCTGGTTGGTTGGTCTCCATGATGTGCACTGACCACCAGGGGCAGATGCTCAATACAAAAGCTGTCCTCTGATGGTCAGTACACTCCCACAGCCAACCTCCTGTGGCTGGCCAACTCCCTGTGGTTGCTCTCCCCTGGCTGGCTGGCCCTAATCGGGTCTGGGCAAGATGGCCCCAATAGCTAGCCAGGCTGAGGGACCCCACCCATGCACAAATTCATGCAGTAGGCCTCTAGTGCATCTATAAAAGAGAAGGCTATCTTACCCTTTGGAACAGTATGGATGGACCTGGAGACTATTATGTTTAATTAAATAAGCCAGTTAGAGAAATACAAATATCACAATCTCATTTATATAGTGGAACCTCAGTTTTGGAACTTAATTCATTCCAGTAGATTGTGTGAAAGCTGAATCATTTTTCCCATTAGAAATAAGGGGGAGCAATCAACCAAAGGACTTGTATGTATGGATATAAGCCTAACCAATGGACACAGATAATAGGGTGGGTGAGGACATGAGTTGAGGGGTTGAGGGGATAATGAGGAGATAAGGACACACATGTAATGCCTTAATCAATAAAGAAATTTTCAAAATATGTAAATTGAATTAAATGTCCCAGATTCCTAAATAATTCCCATTTTTAATTGTTCTTATATACAGTGCATATCTAATATACTGTTTAATCTATAAACACTTTAAAAACAAAATAACTTGAAATAAAAATTAAAACTTAACAAATGGGAGAGAACTTGGGGGTTAAAAGAGGTGGCCACAGACCCTCAACTCCCCAACCTTGCAGGGGCCTGAACCCTCATACCTTCTGAGGGAGGTCTCCTGCCCCCATGGCTGTTTCGCTTCCCATGTCCAGCTCAGATCGAGACAAAGGTAACAGACAGAGACTTGACTTATAGCAGCTGCTGTATATCTAAATCCAGCTTAGTACCAGGAATGCTCAGGGCCTACTTAAGAATGCAAATAATCTTTTCCACTAATATGTAAACTAAGATTGTTGGTAGAGTATTAAATTTGATAGTAAAGTAATAATCATGTTTCCATATTAATTTAAATAAGTGAATATTAAAGAAAATTTAATTGTACTGGACAAAAAGCTGTCCCTAATGTATTACCTAAAATTTCTATTGGTAGCTCATCTCATGGTAAAATTGCTTAACATGCAATGAACCTAAAGCAGTCATATTTTTGTGCAAAAAAATTAAAATTTAAAGTTATCAAGGCTACATTATAAAATTTACAAAAGCCTTCATTAATAAAAAAAAAAGGATGGGATAATAGGGTAATATCATGTAAGGAAAAATATCCTGTAAGTAAATTACATCTAGAAAAATTTTACTTTACAAATATTAATTTTCATTTGTAATGCTAACAGCAAGACACACATAGAAAACACACATGATGTCAAAATAAGGCAAAGGAAAATCATCTGGCAAAAATAAAAAGGATCCCAAGTCAGTTTTATAGAAAAGACCCCTTTATTAATATTTGGTCGAGCATCTTCCATCTATGGACTGTTTCTCCTCTTGTATTTGTGGTTGGAGCAGACCAAGAATATGTTTGTATATGTTCAGAAAACAACTCCAAGACCATGTGGATTCTGGCAACAGAGAGGAATTGATAGGTCTGCTCCAACCACAGAGACAAGAGGAGAAACAGTCCAGAGATGGAAGATGCTGACGGCGCCTTGCCATGCTAGCAGTCAGCAGCTGTGCGTCGCTGCAGGTTGCCTAGGACCAAGCCAGAGAGGGTTGGACCTGCATTCCCACCATGTGTTCACCATCCAGGTATCATTGCTGACATGTACACATAAGGAACTGTTTGACATTGAAAATGGGACTCAAACTTTTCTTTGTTATTATATGTTTATTTCTAGTCAGCAGAGGCAAGATTTTGTAAAGAAAAGAAATGGGAAAAAATAGATACAGAGGCAAAGAAGCATTGAATAGTCTGTCAAACCACAGCAGGAAGGCAGAGGAGGCTGGGGAAAAGGGGGCTGAAAGAGATAAACCAAAGGACTTGTATGCATGCATATAAGCATAACCAATGGATACAAGACACTGGGGGCGGGGGAGGTGAGGGACTTTACTAGTTGGTAGGGGAGGCTGGGGGGAGCTTAATGGGGGGAAAAAAAGAAACATATGTACTACTATTTGTAATACTTCAAACAATAAAAAATTAATTATTAAAAATTGTCTATTTAAAAAAACAAATAAAAGATTAGATATACAGTAAAATATGTAAATTGAATAATAAAACAGCTACAAAATAAAAAAGAAAATGAAAATATTCACAGCACAATTTCCTGAGATGTTAAAACATGAAATTTAGCAGTAAACTAAGTGATACTCAAGCATTTTCTCCTTTGTCTGTTGTCTGAGTGACATATGACTAGTCATGCAGGTATCAGTGTGAAAGAATTGTTGGGATGACAAGCAAATTATTCAAGATGGGAAACTTTGGAGAATGGAGGTTTGAGTATATGAGAAAGTAATGAACAAGATAAACTGAAGAACAAATTAGGTTCAGAGGAATGGATGCACTGAATTGAATAACAGATCTCAATGAGGAAGTGGGTGGAGGAGACGGAAAAAAGACTAACTAAAGGTCATATATGCATAATCCATGTACATGACAATAGTGTGGAGAAGGCCTGAGGTGAGCTGGGGATTGAGAGAAAATGAGTGACATTTGTAATACTGACAACAATAAAAAAGTTTACAAAGTGAATTCAATTTTCAAGAGAAAGTCATAGATATTCAATACAGGAAAAAAAGATGCAACATATGAACAATAGTATTCATTAAAAAAAGAAATACATCACATACCAAACTGACATCAGTAGAAACAGAAAGTCTAGACTGGCCAATCACCATAGAAAAAAATAGAGAAAATATGTTGGCTTTTGTGTTGGCTTTTGTGTTGGCTTCTTATATTTAGTATTTTGTTTTTCATGTTCACCCACATTAGAGAATATGCCAGTTTTTCTTTCTCTTTTTTAAATTTAATTGTGAAAGAAAGTATAATAGTAACTGTAAAATATGACAAAAATAAACCCAAAAATAAAACTGCAGATTGACCTCATCTTTAAATATCAAAATAAAAATGTTTTAATTTTTGTCAGGGAGTGTTAAAAAATATTTGTAAATAGTATCTCACCATCTTATTAATAAATGAATGATTAAAATACATGTGATTATATTCCTGAATACAGAAAAGCATCTGAAAAAAATTTAACAGCATTTATTTAAAACACTCAACAAAATAGAAATTAATGAATATTTTTAATATGATAAAATATGCTATATATGCTTCCACCTAAAAGCCAGTCACTTCTGGAAATACTGGAGGCTTTCCAATTAAAACCAGGAATAAGACAAGGATACTTACTATCTTTATTTTATCATATTTGGGTGGATATTAGCCAAACCATCCACAATCGTACAGATTGGCAGTAGGGTGTCTTTCCGGAATACATGATTACATATTTATAAAACTGAAAATAATCAACAGAAAAACTATTGAAAACTAAGAACAATTAATACATTTCAGGTGCGTTAGTTTCTATTTCATTTGTAACATGAATGAAATCATGAAAACATAATATCTTAGAACAACAAAAATGTATTATCTTGTGGTTCTGGGTCTCACTAGGTTAAAATCAGGGTGTTGGCCTGTATACATACCTTCTAGGGACTCTAGGAAAATCTGTTCCTTTGCCCTTTCCCACTTCTACAACTCACTTTCCTTACTTTTCTTGTGGCTCCTTCTGTCTTCAAAGCTGGAAACAATAAGTAAGGTCTTTTCTACATCCTACCACTCTAATAAGGATGTTCCTGCTTCTCACTCCCATTCTGTCCAGGCTCATGTAACTACACTGTCCCCCCCCCCCCCCCCCACACCTTGTAACTAGCATAATCTCCTGAAGTTAGGGTCAGTTTAGAGTGAACTAAATTCTACCTGCAACCTTCATTCTTCTTTCTAATTATCCTAACATATTCATAAATCCCAAGGTTTCTAATGCAGCCATCCTTGGGGGGCATGAGGAGGAAATTAGTTGCTTGTGCAGATTATAAAATTAACATATAAGATCAAACATGTTCATATATAAAAGCAAAGTGGGAGAAAAAATAAGAAAAATAGTTTGAGGAGTAGAAAAAGGAAGAGGAGAAGGAGGAAGTAACAAAATAAAAGTCTCAGTTTATCTCAACAAAAAGAAAAAATGCATATATATATATATATTTAATAAGAAATGTATGAAACATGTATGAGAAAACTAGAAATAATCATAAAAACACAAAGCAGACTTAAAACAAATGGAAATTTTAAATGTATTCAAAGAATATTTAACATAAAAGTAGCAGCTCATCTTAAGTTAATTTATATATTTAATATAACTCCAATAAAATCACACACACCCTCCCCCGAAGAAAAGGACAGCCTGAGACATAAAAGACATATATTCCTATATACTATCAGTACAATAGGGAGTCAATTAAAATCTTCACTAGAATCCAAGTTGATAGTGAAGTAGGTAGAAGTCACACTCATCTCCTCCCAGACCAAACTGGAATTACAAATAAAATATAGAACAATCAACCTGGATAACCGACAGAAGACTAGCTGAGCAGACCTCTTACAACCAAGTGTTTACAGAAGAAGCTGCATGGACATGGTAGGCAGGGCAGGCAGATAGGTGAAAAGGGCTGGCCCCACACCCACTTTTGGCAGCTGAGGAACTGAAAGGCTAGCTCAGCTACAAGGACCTGAGCAACATAGAATTTCAACCCAGACTCCTTAAGCCCAGAGCACCAGAGCTGTGAAGAGATGACCACATAACATCAGGTTGTGAAAATCAGTGAGGATTATATCCACTAAAGAGAAATGGGAGTTTTCTCCAAACCCAGACACCCTCCTTAAAGGGCCAATGCATAAAATCTCATTTGCAGCTAATCACAGTGGGCTTAAGCAGAGGAAACATAGGTCAGAGCAAAACTAAAGTTGTTTGGGAAGAGACTGGGTTGTGTGTCTGTGTGGAGAGAGTTGATGGGACAGTCACCAGAGTCCTTGCCCTGAGTTCTTATTCTACACTGTCTATAGACACCATCTTTCCTGGGTCAAGCACATACAGCATCAGGCTGGAGGAATGCAATAGCCTCACCCTCCTAACTCCCTGTCACCCCACTATGCCAAACTCATGCCCTACAAATAAGTCAGTTGCTTGGTTACCTGGTGTAGAGATATGGGCAGAGTCAGCGAGTCCCAGAAACTAATTGTGCGGCTCAGAGACTGAGCCCTATCCCCCAGTTCCTGTGAGACATATCAGTACAGCTTCCACTTGAAAGAGTCTAACAGCCAGTTTCCCAACTCCCAGTGGCTCTACCTTGCCGAATTAAAGGTGTCAAGGAAATCTAGCCAGAAATAGACTGAGTGGCATGACTTTGAGGTGAGGGGCATTTTTCCCTCACATCACTGATTGGGGCAAAGCCCTCATTCACATGGGCAAATATGAGGGCCTGGTGAACTCTGCTGGCCTTACCTGACAACTCCCTGAGACCCCACACTACCACAAAGGTCAGCAGGCACCAGGCACCAGGCAGGTGACACGTAGACTTATTGTCCCCTGGGATCCTGCTGAGTGACCTCAAAACCCAGTGCTGGCACCAACTTTGAATATATCACTCTAATGAACACCTATCATCTCTCCCTGTTGACTCACAGATAACCTACCTCATGCACCTAGAGTATCACCAGGGGTTCTTTCAGCGGCTGAACCTAACAGACAACTGGCAGACAGAAAGCAGTAGCGGGTGGCTCTCAAGGTACATTGGGCCCTTTCTGATCTTCTCCTTGGGCTCAGGGATGGTGGAATCAGCCTTGGTGTATACCTAGACCCTACCCATGCACAGCCAGGCACAGCAGAGGCAGCCACAAACTGTGGATTGCTTTATAGCACCACACATGTAGCCCAAGTCCAGCCATAGGCAGAATCTCACATTCACTTGTATTGGATGTGAGATGCCCCAAATGTAGTCTGTAGGCTTCAGACTACATCAAAGCAGGGCCCAAAAGTTCTATCAGCTGCACACCCAAAGAGAAATCTTAGAAGGCATCAGATATAGCTGAGGCAAATTCAGCTTTGTGTGGTCAGCATCCTCACAGAAGCTTATACAATGTGGTCACACTCAATTTTGACAGTTAGCCATCTATGAATTGATACCACATATGGATGGGCCAGCAGCAACCAAAACTCAACTATGCCAGGGCTGACCAGAAGACCCTGAGCAATGGATGAATAGATTTCTCTGACACACATTTCTGTGATAAGGAGGCCGACGGGCTGGTTTGCATTAAGCAATAAAAGCAGCCCCAATTGCCTGCCTCCTTAGGCTTTTATTGTAACAAAGCTTGAACTAAAATTAACCTCTAGATATAATCAGCAGGGTATCTTGGAGAAAGCACATGTTACTACAATGTTGGGTTTAAAGACTAAACATAGAAAGTCCAATAAAACACCCAGGGGGCTCGGACTTGGAAAAGTCAAAGTAGGGCCTGCCACCTTTGACAAGGTCCCCCCAGAATTCCCCCAACCTTTTGGAGAATCCTCCTTACAGACTTCCCAATAAAGTCCTGTGCTTCCACACACAACTATAACCAGGGAACTCACATAACCTATGCAAGGGACATTCCTGGAACACCTTGCTTACACTGTGCGACTGAGCTCCACTGGATGCCTAATACATACTGGGGGGCATAGTAAATCAACAGAAACGAATACAGAGAGGCAGCCAAAAAGGGGCACCAAAAACCATGTCTCACATGAACAAACAGTAGAAATCCCCAGAAAAAGAACTAAATGAAATAGAGATCAGCAATTTACCAGCTACACAGTTTAAAACAATGGTTATAAAGATGCTCAAGAAACAGGGGAAGAAGAGAAATCTTAGAACTCAGGAGAATTTCAACAAAGAAATAGTAAGTATAAAAATGACATGAAAACCATAGAAATAAAATAGTTGTAAGTAAAGAATACACTATCTGAAATAAATAATACACTAGAAAAAATAAACAATAGAATAGATGCAGAGAATGAAATCAGTAATTCAGAAGATGATTAGAGAAGTAAAAATAATTTTAAAAAATGATGGTAGTCTAATGGACCTCTGAGACAGCATGAAGTATAACAACATCTGCATCAGAAAGCTGCCAGAAAGAGAAGAGAGAGGAAGAAATTGATTGAGAACCTATTTGCAGAAGTAATGACTAAAAACTTTTCTAACCTGGTGAAAAAGGAAGACACATTCATTTCCAGGAAATGCAGACAGTCCCAAACAAGATGAACAAAAAGACCCAAATGAGGACAACATAATAAAATGGTAAAGATTAAAGACAAATGTAGAAACTCTAAAGCAAAAAGAGAAAGAAAGTTAGTTACCTACAAGAAGGCTTCCATAAGACTGTGAGCTGAGTTGTCAATGAAAATATTTCAGGCCAGAAGGAATTTTAAAAATATTCAATATGATGAAAATCAAGGACCTACAAACAAGAGTACTGTACCCAGAAAGGTATCATCTAAAATGAGAGGCCCAATGAGTGGATTTGTGTATCACCAGGTCTCTCTTCTTGGCATGTGCCCTCTCACAATCCGGGACCCCTCCGGGGATGTCAGACTACTGGTTTCAGCCTGATTCCACAGGCAAGGCTGAGGTACCCACTGGTGCACAAATCCATGCACCAGTCATCTAGTATGCATAAAAGATTTTTGGATAATCTCTTTCCACCTTACTCCCTCCCTGCTTACCTCCGAGATTCATCAGTCTGTTCCATGTTTCCAGGCCTACACTTGAGCGTCCTCCCTCTGGTGGTCACTTAGGTTTGTATATATATAAACTTGAGGCCCGGTCCATGAAATTTGTGCACTGGGGTGGGAGGTCCCTCAGCCCAGCCTGCACCCTCTCCAATCTGGGACCCTTCTAGGGATGTCTGACTGCCTATTAGAATCAGGCTTAAATGAGCAGTCAGACATCCCTCTCACAATCCAGGACTGCTGGCTCCCAACTGCTCACCTGCCTGCCTTCCTGATTTCCCCTTACCACTTTTGCCTGCCAGCCTGATCACACCCTAACCACTGCCTTGCCAGCCTGATTGATGTCTAACTGCTCCCCTCACAGTCTGTTTGCCCCCAAATTCCCTCCTTTGCCAGCCTGATCACCCCTAACTGCCTTCCCTTGCAGGCTTAATTGCCCCCAACTGCCCTCCCTTGCAGGCCTGGTCCCTCCCAAATCCCCTTCCCTGTAAGCCTGATTCCCCCCAACATCTCTCCCCTGCAGGACTGAGTCCCCCCACAACTGCCCTTCCCTGCAGTCCCGGTCACCTCCAACTTCCCTCCTCTGCCAGCCTGGTCACCCCTAACTGCCCTCCCTTGCAGGCCTGGTCACTTCCAACTGCCCTCCCCTGCTTAACATCTTGTGTCCACATGGGGACAAGATCTTTGACCACATGGGGGCGGCCGTCTTATTTGTTGGAGTGATGGTCTATCTGCATATTACTCTTTTATTAGATAGGATAGAGGCCTGATGCATGGGTGGGAGCCAGCTGGTTTGCCCTGAAGGGTATCCCGGATCAGGGTGGGGATTCCCTTGGGATATGGGGTGGCCTGCGCGAGGGGTCTATGGTGGTTTGCAGGCTGGCTATGCCCCCCAGTGACCCAAACGAAGGCCCTGGTATCTCGGATTTACTTATCTTCTACAATTGAAACTCTGTAGCCTTGAGTGGAACCAAGCCTTTTGCTTGCTCCATGGTGGCAGCCATTTCTGTTAGAGTTTATTTACCTTCTATAACTGAAACTTTATAGCCTGGAGTGGATGCCGAGGCTGGCCAGGGCAGGCATAAAGCTTGGTTTCCTTCATCGCCGGGGCAACACTAGCCTCTGCTCTCTCCAGCTCCATGGCTGCTGTCATTTTTATTGAGATTTATGTGTCTTCTGTAATTGAAATTTGTAGCATTGAGTGGAGGCCTAGGCTGGCTAGGGCAGGTGGAAAGCTTGTCTCCCTCCATTTCCAAGGATACCCAATCCTTCCTCGTGCTCTCAGTGGGTGCAACCATCTTGGTTGGGGTTGATTTGCGTATTTGCTCCTGATTGGCTGGGAAGTGTGGCTAGTGGGCATGGCTTGTGGATATAGTGGAGGTATGGTCAGTTTGCATATTACTCTTTTATTATATAAAATGAGGAAGAAATAATGAGCTTCCCAGACAAGAAAAATGTAAAAGAGTTCATAACTACCAAATCAATATTATAAAAAATGTTAGACAGACTTTTTTAGTATGCAGAAAGAAAAAAAGAGAAATGTAGTTATAAAAAATAAAAAACTAATAAATGCATGCCTATCAATAATCATTTTAAATGCAAATGACTTAATGCTCCAATTAAAAGATATAATGCAGCTGACTAGATAACAAAAGAAGAAATTTATATATGCTTCCTACAAGAGACAAACCTCAGAACAAAAGAAACACACAGACTGAGAGTAAAGGGGAAAAAAAGGATTTTTCATGTATATAAAAAATTAAGAAAAGCTGGAGTAGCAATGCTTACATTAGACAAAATTACTTTAAATCAAAGGCTACAACAAGAGACAAAAAAACCCCACACATTACATAATGATAAAAGGATCAATACAACAAAAGAATATAAGCCTTGTAAATATTTATGCACTGAACATAGGTATACCTAAATATATATAAAAAAATCTTAATGAACAGAAATAGATCAACAGTAATACAGTCATGATAGGGTATTTTTTAATTAATTGCCATCAGTGGAGAAATCTAGACAGATAATTGACAAGGAAACGGTTGCCTTAGATGACAAACTTGTTCAGATAAATTAAATTGATATTTTCAAAGCATTTCTCCCCAACACAGCAGAATACACATTTTTTTTCAAGTTCACATAAACATTTTCTAGAATAGACCACATGTTGCAACGCAAAACAAGTCTCAATAAGTTAAAGAAGATTGAAATCATATCAAGCATCTTCTCTGACCACAAATGAATGAAACTGGAAATCAATTACAAAACCTACAAAATACATGGAGACTAAAAATCATGTAACTGAACAATGAATTGGTTAATCCTATAGAATAAAAGCCTAATATGCAAATCAACCAAATGGCAGAACAATTGGTGGAATGACCAGTCACACGACTGGTCACTGTGATGTGCACTGACAATGTAGGAGCTGCCCCCAGGCCAGCCAAGGTGGGTGCCAGCGGGTTGCCCCCTATCACTCGACCAGTCACCCCAGCGATCAGCTCTGATCACCTGCCAGGTCTAAGGACCTACCCATTCATGAATTTCATGCATTGGGCCTCTAGTGATAGAATAAATAAACATATACCTTGAAACAAGAAAAAATATAGAATACAAGAACCCCAACTCTATGGAATGCAATGAAAGCAGTCCTAGGAGGAAAATTTATAGAATCACAGTCTTACTGCTAGAAAGAAGAAAAATTCTATATAACAAAAGAGTGATATACAAATTGACCATCACTTCAACACACAACATGGCTGCCCCCATGTAGACACAAGATGGCCAGCAGGGGAGGGCAGTTGTGGGTGATCAGGTCAGCAGGGGTGGGCGGTTGGGAGGGGCCAGGCCTGCAAGGGAGGGCAGTTGGGGCAATCAGGCCTACAGGAGCGATCAGTTAGGCATGACTGGATCAGCAGGGGAGGACAGTTGGTGGGGGGAAGCAGGCCTGCAGGGGAGGGCAGTTGGGGGTGCCCAGGCCAGCAAGGAAGGGCAGTTAGGGGTAACCAGGCTGGCAGGGGAGGACAGGAAAGAGTGACCAGGCTGGCAGAAGAGGGAAGTTAGAGCATCAATCAGGCTGCCAGAGGAGTATTTAAGGGGTGATCAGCAGTTAGGCTGCCAGGCAGAAGGGGTTAGGGGCAATCAGGAAAGCAGGCAGGGGAGCAGTTGGGAGCCAGCAGTTCTGGATTGTGAAAGGGATGTCTGACTGACCCTTTAGGTCCAATCGTTATGGAATGGGACCTAAAGGGTCAGTTGGGCATCCCTCGAGGGGTCCCATATTGGAGAGGGTGCAGGCTTGGCTTAGGGATCCACCTCAGTGCATGAATTTTGTGCATCGGGCCTCTAGTCTCAAATAAAGTACAGAAACTAAAAACAAAACAAAAACAAATAAAGCCCAAAGTGATTGGAAGGAAGGGAATAATAAAGATAAAAGCAGAAATGAAATAAATAGAATCTAAAATAAATAATACAAGAGGTGAGGGAAAACAAGAGCTGAGCTGATTCTTTGGGGGAAAAATGAACAAAGTTTATAAACTTTTAATCAGACTCATCAAGAAAAATATGTAGAAGAACCAATAAGTAAAAGCAGAAGTGATATTAGAAGTAACAATAGATACCACAGAAATGTAAAAGAAATAAAATAAAATTATAAGAAAATATTAGGATCAACCATAGCCAATAAACTGGCCAACCTAAAAGAAATGGATACATTTCTAGAAACATACAATCTTCCAACACTGAGTCAAGAAGAAATGGAAAATTTGAACAGTCCAAATGCATCTTATGAAATACAAATAGTAATTAAATACCTCACAACAAACAATATTCCTGAATTGGATGCCTTCACAGGTTAACTTTGACAAACATTTGAAGAAGAACCAATACCTATCATTCTGAAATTGTTACAACAAATTTAAAAGGAAGGATGACTCCCAAGTTAATTTATGAGGCCAACATTATCATACTTCCAAAAACAGATAAAGACAATGTAAAATATTAATTATAGCCTTTAAAATAAACAATTAATACCTATTAAGGGAAGCATATTATAAAATCAGAAAGCCCAACTTTGTCAGGAAACCAATCAGTGAAGACATCATCAACCACATATTATAATGCATATGGTTCCATTTGGATTGCTAGATTAGTGATAAACAGGAATAACTAAAGTGTGGAATGAGTAGTTATGTGAAAAACATAGGTTTTTAGGCCTAAAAACATGAGGACTAAAACATTAATTTAGGGGACCAAAGGTAGAGCCAAATTTCCAAATACAATGTAGGTTGATTTAGGTCCAAGAGAAATTATATTTAAATTAGAGGCCCATTGCACAAGATTCATGCACGAGTGGGGATGGCCCTCAGCCTAGCATGCACCCTCAAATCTGATACCCCTCCAAGGACGGCTCTCAGACATCCTTCTCACAATCCAGGACTGCTGGCTTCCAACTGCTTGCCTGCCTTCATTCCTGATTGCCCCTAACTGCTCCCCTAGCCAGTTTGCCCCCAACTTCCCTCCTCTGCAGACCTGATTACCTCTAACTGCCCTACTTTGCAGGCCTGATCCCACCCTACAGCCCTTTCCTGTAGGCCTGGTCCCCCCAACAGCCCTCCCCTGCTGGCATGGTCACTATTAACTACCCTTCCCTGCAGGCTTGGTCCCCATTACTTCTTTCCCCTTCAGGCCAGGGTTCCCCACAACTGCCCTCCCCTACAGGCTTCATTGCTCCCAACTGCCCTTCCTTGCAGGCCTGGTCCCTCCCAACTGCCCTTCCCTGCTGACCTGATCACCTACAACTGCCCTCCCCTGCTGGCCATCTTGTAGTGTCTATCTTGTGTCCACATGGGGGTAGGATCTTTGACCACATTGGAGCAGCCTCCTTGTGGGTTGGAGTGATGGTCAATCTGCATATCACTCTTTTATTAGGTAGCATAGAAGCCTGATGCATGGGTGGGGGCCAGATGGTTTACCCTGAAGGATGTTCCAGATCAGGTTGGGGGTTCCCCTGGGGTGTGGGGTGGCTTCGGTGAGAGGCCTGTGGTAGTTTGCAGGCCAGCCATGCCCCCTGTGACCCAAGCAGAGGCCCTGGTATCTGGATTTTATTTAATTCTACAATTGAAACTTTGTAGCCTGGAGCAGAGCCAAGCTTTCTGCTCCCTCTGTTGGGGTTTATTTACCTTCTATAATTGAAACTTTGTAGCTTTACGTGGATGTCTGGGCTGGCCAGGGTTCATGGAAAGCTTGGCTTCCTCCATCGCCGGGGCAACCCTAGCCTCTTGTTCTCTCCAGCTCCATAGCTGCTGCCATTTTAATTGAAACTTTGTAGCCTTAAGTGGAGACCTGGGTGTGTGGAAAGCTTGGATTCCTCCTTCACCTGGTAAACCCAAGCCTCCCTCTTACTCTCAGTGGCTGCAGCCATCTTGGTCGGGGTAAATTTGCATACTGGCTCCTGATTGTCTACTTGGCTTGTGGGTGTGGCTAATAGGTGTAGTGAATTGATGGTTAATTTGCATATTACTCTTTTATTACATAGGAAAGCAATGTTTATTCAAACATTTTAATGTCTATACTATAAACTAGAGGCCTGGTGCATGAAATTCATGCAGAAGGGTGTGTGTCCCTTAGTGTAGCCTACACCCACCCCAATCCTGGTAGGATAGGGTCTAAACGGGCAGTTGGAAATTTCTCTCACAATCCAGGACTGCTGGCCCCCAACTGCTCACCTGCCTGCCATACTGATGGCCCCTAACCTCTTCTGCCTGCCAGCCTGATCACCCCCTAACCATTCCCCTGACATTCTGATTGATGCCTAACTGCTTCCCTTCTGGCCTATTTGCCCCCAACTTCCCTACTCTACTGGCCTGGTCACCCCTAACTGCCCTCCCCTGCAAGCCTGGGTCCCTGCCAATTGCTCTCCCTTATAGGCTTGGTCCCTCCCAACTGCTCTCCCCTGCTGGCCTGATCACCCACAATAGCCCTCCCTTGCAGACCTTTTCCCTCCTATCTTCTCTCCCCTGCCAGCCTGATTACCTCTCACTGCCCTCCTCTGCAGGCTTTATCACCCCCAACTGCCCTCTGTTTCAGGCCTGGTTCCTGCAAACTGCCCTCCCCTGCTGGCAATCTTGTGGTGGCCATCTTGTGTCCACATGGGGGTGGGATCTTTGACCACATGGGGGCAGCCATCTTATGTGTTGGAATGATGGTAAATCTGCATATTACTCTTTTATTAAATAGGATAGAGGTCTGATGCATGGGTGGGGGCCAGCTGGTTTGCCTTAGGGTATCCCTGATCAGGGTTGGGGTCCCCATGAGGTGGCTTTGGCAAAGGGCCAGTGGTGGTTTGAAGATCAACCACACACCCCAGTGACCCATGTGAAGGCCCTGGTATCTAGGATTTATCTTCTATAATTTAAACTTTGTAGCCTGGAGCAGAACCAAGCCTTCTGCTTGCTCAGTGGCGGCAGCCATTTCTGTTGGAAATAACTTACCTTCTATAACTGAAACTTTGTAGCCTTAAGCAGAGGCCTAGGCCAGCCAGGGTGGTTGCAGAAGCTTGGCTTCCTCCATCACCAGGAGCAACCCTAGCCACTGCTCTCTCCAGCTCTGTGGCTGATGCCATTTTTGTTGGGATTTATGCATTTTCTTTCATTAAAACTTTGTAGCATTGAGTGGAGGCCTAGGCTGGCAAGGGCAGGTGGAAAGCTTGGCTTTCTCCATTGCTGGAGAAACTCAAGCCTCTCTCCTGCTCTCAATGGCTGCAGCCATCTTGTTTGGTGTTTATTTGCACGTTCGCTCCTGATTGGCTGGTGGATGTTGCTTGTGGGTGTAGTGGATGTGTGGTCAATTTGCATATTACTCTTTTATTAGATAGGATATTTCGCTGTCTCTAGGATTACTAAGGGATTCCAGATAACTTATTTTGATGTTTTTAAAATGCAAACTAATTTACACATTATTATTGTTTATGAAATTTTGGAATCCTACATTTATATTTTTATTTATTTATTTTTAATATATTTTATTGATTTTTACAGAGAGGAAGGGAGAGGGAGAGAGAGATAGAAACATCGATGTGAGAGAAACATCAATCAGCTGCCTCCTGCACACCCCTTACTGGAATATGCCTGCCACCATGGTACATGCTGTTGACCGGAATCAAACCTGGGACCCTTCAGTCCACAGTCTGATGCTCTATTCACTGAGCCAAACCGGTGAGGGCTACATTTATATTTTTAAAGCTCTATAGATCTGAAGTCCTCAATTCAAAACTTCCTCCTATCTAAATCTAGGTTACATCTCCTGATGTTAGTCAATTGCCCTCTAATACCCTTGATTACATATACTATGTTTACCTAAATATTTTTGTCTCATAACATTTTTTATATACAGCATTATAGGGTCTGATATGCACAAGTGCATCATTAGTTACATGCATCGTGAATCAGAATCATCTGCACACCTGTACCCTTGGTATTACCTGACTTAGGTATGCAGTCAACTTTGAAAATTTAAATAGTATAAAAGACTTGATTGTACATCTAAGCTTTTATTTGCCATATGTTCTTTCAACCATGAATATAGGAAATGTTTTATTTGGAGTCATATATTTGAAAGGTTGGAACCAATCTGACATTGAGATCCTTAAAAAGCTCTGTATTTGATCAACTGTATAAAATTACTTGCTCTATAGCCATAAAGGAGGTTTGTGTGTGTGTAGTAACAATGCTGTCATTGTCATTACCGCTGTAGGACAATTGAACATTAAAAAGTTATATAGTTGAATTGTCACTAGGAAAAATTTAATGTCTTCATCCCCTCAAAAAATATATAAGAATTTTCATTAGTGAAAGAACAGGAACTAAGTAACCTACATGCTAAATCGTAACTTCAAAGAAGTTCTGTAGTCAATGTAATCCTTGCAAGACATTACTATTTCATTATTTATAGCACTAGATATTTAAAATTAGGGATTCATAATGGTCTGGGAGATTTAACAAAATTCTTCTTCAACAACTCAGAACAGACTATATAAATGTACACTTTTTCCTATAAATATTACTTTTAAATACTCTTTTCCTTTTCTGTATATATTTCTATAACCAAGGATGCTAGTCTACTTTATTCATGGCAATGAGAATATATTTCCTAACAAGTGAAATAAAATACACATTTAATCCCTATATTAAGATATAAGGATGTACTTACCAATATTAATGCATTTAAATATATTAGAGAAATAAAAATGTAATATAACAAATTCAATAGAAATAAATTGTTTTAAAAATAAATTGTTTATTTACATGTATATCAATTCAGAAAAGAAAAAAAAATATTTACTACTTATTGTACCAGGTATTTACTTGTATCAGAGTGTCACTAGGAGATATATATATATATATATATATATATATATATATATATATATAACATGTAATTATGGAGTATTATATGTACAATTATTTATTTACTTAAAGGAATTAGCATATACAATAAGCTGGGCCAGTGACTACCTAAATCCAGCCTCAGGAAGGGGTCACTAAAAACTCTTGGATCAGAGCCGATAATATAATCTACAGTGGACAACTTCTGCAGGTCTGATTGAATCAGGTCTACTCAGATTATCTAGGATAATCTTCTTTACATAAAGTCAACTGATTATAGATACTAATCATATCTACAAAAAACCTTTTCAGCAGCATTTAGTATTTGAACAAATAGCTGGCTAAATTGACACATAAATTTGGCCATTTCAATATTGAATACCTTTCTGAAGGAGAACATATTTTCTTTCTACATTTTTGTGAGGGTTGGAATATATTTTAGATTAATACAAAAACTAAATTGTTCATGAATTTGATCTTGCAATGACTTCCAGAAATATGATGTGAAAATTCAGCTTGCCTATTCATGGCATGAGAACCATTAGAGATTAGAGAAAAATTCACTAAACAGGGTATTAAGAACACCCAGTCCTACTCCATTATATGACAGTGGAGACCCAGTGCATGAACTTCATGCATGAGGAGGGGAATCCCTCAGCCTGGCCTGCACCCTATCCAATCTGGGAACCCTCAGGGGATGTCCGACTGCTTCTAGCAATCCGGGACCACTGGTTCCTAACTGCTCACCTACCTGCTTGCCTGATTGCCCCTAAACCCCTATGCCTGACTGCTGCATCATCCCTAACCACCTCTGCCTGCCTGATGGCTCCTAACCACCTCTGCCTGCCTACCTAATCACTCCTAACAGCTCCCCCTAGCCACCTGATTGCCCCTAACTGCTCTCTGTTGGCCTGATCACCCCAAACCACCTCTGCCTTGCCCCGCACGCAGGACCCAGGATTCCCCCCTCCAGCCAGTCACAGGCACCCAGGACCTGGGATTCCCTCCGTCTGGCCAGCTGCAGGCACTCAGGACCTGGGCCAGCTTAGCCTGGGCTGGCCACAGCTGCAGGCACCCAGGACTGCAGGGCAGGGTGGCTTGTCTCTTTCTTGGGCCACAGCCCCAACCACTGGCACCCAGGACTGTGGGATGTGTGGCTTTTCCCTCTCCCAGGCCTCAGCCCCAGCTGTTGGCACCCAGGACCTTGGGGCATGCAGCTTGTTCTTCTTCAGGGCCTCAGCACCAACCACTGGCAACAGGACCACGGGAACCATGGGGGGTTGTATATTGTCACTCTCCAGGGCTGCAGCTCCAGCTGCTGGCACCCAGGACCACAGAGTGGGCAGCTTGTCCCTCTCCTGGGCTACAGGCACAGGTACAGCTGCTGGAGCTCAGGACCATGGGGCAGGCAGCTTGTTCCTATCCTGAGTCACAGCCTGGCTAGTCCCCATTCCTCTCTCCCCAGTGTTGATGGTGTAAGGGCATGAGGGTGTGACAACCATATTAGCTCTTGATTATATAAGATTAGTTCTCTCAGTGATTTTGAGTATCCACTTAACCTGGCTCTCAAATTATCTATATATATAAAAGCCTAAGCAACTGAATCACCAAATGACCTGTCAACCAGTTGCTATAATGCACACTGACCACCTGAGAGCATAATGCTCAATGCAGGAGCTGCCCTCTGGTGGTCAGTGTGATCCTACAGACAACCTCTGTTGCTAGTCCTTCTGCTGCTGGTCCTACCATCTGGCCATCTGGCCACTATAGGCCCTGATAGAGCCAGCTGGCCCATCTCCTGAGGTCCTTCTGCCTGGCTGGCCAACCTCCCATGTCCCCTCCTCCCAGCCAACCTCCCATGGCCCTGATTGGCCCTGATCACCAGCCAGGCAGAGGGACCCCACTTGTGTATGAACTTGTGCACTGGGTCTCTAGTGTTAAAATAGAACAGGTTAACAATCCAAAGCCTCCAACAAATAAGTCAAATTTATTCTGTCAACTGGTAGAGAATATACAAGTGATGCAGATTGTTCATATGAAAATAGAGTATTTCTGCAAATTTTTCAATAAATCCCATTGGGATTTTGCTTTTTGCCAGTGTGCTTTTTATACCTCATGTACTCTCAAGTTCCTTAATCCTATTTTATAAAATACAAATTTTGAAATGTATGCCTGAATTTAAACATAGATGAAATATATAGCTATACCGATAAAGTTATGACAGAATGAGTGACATGTAGGAGAAAATATGCAAATAAACCCAACCAAGATGGCTACAGTCACAGAGAGTGGAGAGAGAAGCATCTATGTTTGGTTACATAGAAATAAATATTTTTAATTAAAAAGTATTAATTATATTTGTAATTAAAATGTAGAAGTGAGAGATAAAAGATTGCCTCATTGAGTTTTCTTTCTAAACACTGAATTCTGTGAAGATCAAGTTTAATCATGATACTTTGGTATTTTTAGTAAGTAGTACACATCAAGGGATACTCCACCGTGATCTAGGACACCCTTCAGGGCAAACCAGCCGGCCCTCATCAGGCCTCTATCTTATATAATAAAAGAGTAATATGAAGATTGACCATCACTCCAACAAACAAGATGGCTGCCCCCATGTGGTAAAAGATCCTGCTTATGTGGACACAAGATGGCCACCACAAGATGGCTAGCAGGGGAGGGCTGTTGAGAAGAACCAGACCTGCATGGGAGGGCAGTTAAGGGTAATCAGGTCTTCATGGGAAGGCAATTAGGGGCAAACAGGCTGGCAGGGGAGCAATTAGGCATCAATCAGGCTGTTAGGGGAGTGGTTAGTGGGTGATCAGGCTGGCAGGCAGAAGCAATTAGGGGCAATCAGGAAGGCAAGCAGGCGAGTAGTTGGAACCCAGCAGTCCTGGATTGTGAGAGGGATGTCCGACTGCCAGTTTAGGCCCAATCCCTCAAGGGGTCCCAGATTGGAGAGGGTGCAGGCTGGGTTGAGGGACACTCCCTCCCCATGCATGAATTTTGTGCACTGGGCTTCTGGTATATACATAAAACCCTAATGTGAAAATAGACCAAATGTCAGAACAACCAAGTAATTGAACAAGCAGTTACTATGACACACACTGACCACCAGGGTGAGTGTGGAAAATGGCAGGCGTTAGTAGCAGGTGGCAGAGTGTGGAGCATGGTGGCCATCGGCTGCAGCATGATGGTGAAGCGGGTGAGTGGAGGCACCATGTGCAGGCAGGGCAAGCCTCTGGTGGTTACTGAAAATTCTCTGCTCCTGTGCACCATGGTCCCACCCAGTGCTCACACCTGCTGCCAGCACCGGCCCTGCTTGCACCCAGTCCTGCCTCCACCTGCACCCGCTACTGATGCCAGAGCCGCCACTCACACCTGCTGCCCGTGCCCAGTGCCTTTCCCAATTGCTTGGCGTTGTCAGCAGGTGCCAGCCCCAATTTCCCTTTAGGGCTTCTCTACCTCTCCTGCTCCTGAGAGGTGATTGGGGCAAGAGCTACCGCTCACACCTGCTGATGGCACTGGCCTCACTCGCACCCATTGCTGGCCCCAATGGCTCCACTCCCTCAGTTGGCACTGTTAGTGCTTGGGAATGGCAGCAGCAGGAGGGGGCCTGCCAGCAGACAAGGGACTGGGGGCCCCCAGTGGGAGGGGCCAGGCGGGGCGCAGAAGATTGGCTGAGACCTGCCCCTGTGCCCACCGCAGCCTCATGGCCCACAGTTCTTTTCAAGGTGCAGGAATTCGTGCACTAGGACTCTAGTATTAAGTAAAGTTATTTCTAACAAAGGAAATCTTAGTTGCAATTCCTAGTGCCCAATGAGTGTAAGTGACATCTTGTGTGTTGGGGAGGCTTCTCTGGGCCTGCCTGTGTGGGGAAAGCCATTCTAGACAAGAGACCGATTGCTTAGTAACTAACCATAGATAGCTGAGAGTCTACAGCTTCAAACCTCACCTATGATCTTTATTGAAATTAAATTTTTGTGGTCTCTTCTCATACAATCTTTTTCCCAAAGTCAATTTGCATAATTTGGTATAATTTGAAATGATTGACACTGATTGCTAATTGTTGGGGTAGAAACTAGACCCTCATAGTAGTTAAGTCTCCAAGGTAAAGGTTAGAATTCAGTAACTGATAATGTGGGTCAAATTGATATTAGTTTAATAATCTTTAAACTATGCAAGAAAATGTAATTGTCCTACATTACCAGGGTAGCCTTTCACTGCAGTTTATTCAAATGTGTAATCTTAATAATTGAGTACCTCTGCATACAATAGAGCATTTTCTCATATGCAAACACCATTTGATAGACAGTTAAATCCAAACAGATGGATAAAAGATGCAAGAACATAATTGGTTTGCTTTTGATTATTTCATTGATACCAGTTTACTTAAAGAGTAAGTGTGGACAAGGTAAGGTTTATAGTCACAGAACATTTGGTTTGACAGAATGAAGTTAAGGAATTCAATAATCCTCTTCCAAACTACAAATGAATTTTGGGTGGAAATGAAATCTTAACCAAATGTTTGGCTTTGTCTTCATTATACAGCTAAAATGTATCTTCTTATTGCTTAAGATTTTAAGGGTTTCTTGGTTTCACAATAGATACAATTCTTTTGAATAGTGGAAGAGCATCAATTAAAAAATAAATGAAAAATAATCATTGATGAATTTTTTAAAAATCAGCTATACTGCCAAGTCTTGGTTAAATTACAATATTTTATGTAACTCTGCATGTTTTTTAATATCCTGACTAAAACCTAAAATTTTGGGTAGTATAGAGGTCAGTGAACCATGTGTACACACAAATAACCCCACACACATAGGAAAGAAAATGGCATCATCTTATTTTACAAATAAGAAACTTAGACTCAAGAAAATTAGTAACTAGTTCAAAGCTGCATAGTAAGCAAATGGTGAACCTGGAATTTGAACTTAATTGTGAAATCTGTCCTCTTTCAGAAGCAATGCTGCCAGTTCCAAATGCTAAAGTTTCTTGAAATACCTGTGTGTGTTATAAATGAACATTTCAATTATTTTTTATTTTTATATTTTTTGAAGGCATACCAGCCAAGGGGTTAAATATTACTATCTTTAAAGCTTATATCCATCCTTAAGACTATGCTCTGCCCTATTTTAAAAAGTCAGTTATATCTAATTGTGCTTAATCCCTTCTGGTAGCTAATAAACACAAAGCTAAAAAATTAAAATATTTATATGTCACTAAATGATTCCTTATATTTATTTGTTTTGTAATAGGGGTTGATGCATTTAATAATAATAAAACGGTAGGGAGATAAACATAAGAATTAAAATAATGTTTCAAGTACTCTCTTTCAAACATCTCACTTTCCCTCCCTCTCAACATATTTTTTTTCAAAATTATATAATACAAATAAAAATCTTTACATAAATATTTACATCAAGCAGAGACTATTGTCCATGCCAGAACTAGAAAATGAAGATTGTGGATTGCAAGCAATACTGACTAAAAAAATACATGTTAAATGCATCTCTTTATTCCTAAAAAATTGTGTGTGTGTGTGTGTGTGTGTGTTTTCATTGAAAAAGTATTAAAAATTATTTCTAACTTAACAAGTATTTTGTACTTGGTTTTTAAAATTATACTACTGCCCTAGCTGGTCTGGCTCAGTGGATAGAGTGCTGGCCTGGCAGCGGTTGCCAACTGGTGTTCTGTGAACCATTGCTGATCTGTGAGGTCTGAAAGGTTGGCGACTGCTGGACTGAAGGGTCCCAGGTTCTATTCCAGCCAAGGGCACATGCCCTGGTTCGGGCTTAATCCCCCCGAGTAGGAAGCATGTGGGAGGCAGTCAATCAATGATTCTCTATCATCATTGATGTTTCTATCTCCCTTCCCCTCTGAAATAGATAGATAGATGATAGATAGATAGATAGATAGATAGATAGATAGATAGATAGATAGATAGATAATAGATAGATAGGTGATAGATAGATAAATAATTATAATACTTAGCTTACTCAGATACACCTGCAATATTTAGCTTATTGCAAAAGTAATCTATGTTTATCATGTGAAATTTGAAACATACAGAAAGGTGAATAAAAAGCGACAACAGCCATGTCACTGATGCTTGAACAACATAGGTTGGAAATGTGTAGGTCTACTTATACGTGAATTTTTTCCACTACACACAGTCATTTCCAGCTATCTGTTAATTTATTATTTAGAGATCTGTATCCGTAGATTCAACCCTTTTATGACAGCATGGATGGACCTGGACATTGTTATGCAGTTTTTCAACTGTGAAGGAGGGGTTTCGGCTTCCTTACCCCCTTATTGTTCAAGGGTCAATTGTATATAAAAATTATTATGCAATGCCTAATTGTATTTCTAAATTAATTCCTCTATTTGCTTGAAAATGTTTAACAAACATTTTATTATAATCATAAATATTTTGTACAGCATCATTTAGTTGAATATGTAGTATTTATTTGGTTCAAATGTAAAACTGACTTAGCTAAACTTCTATTTGTAGAGTTCTGATTGTTATATATGTACATAATCTTATAACTTTCAGATAATTTTCTACAAGTGGAATTTTAGATTCAAATGTGAGTTAATATTTTATGACATTGTATTCACATTGTCAATTTACCCTCCATAAGAGTGTATGAATTTTCACTCTTAACAAGTATATGAAAATTTTTCCAAACTCTTTTCTACATGGACTCTTATATTTTTGTTAGCTCTAACCGATGACATGCTTGTCTCTTGCATTGAGGTATTTACTAAGTAGGTATATAAAGACATGGGCACTCACCTGAAAATTGAGGAAAGATGTATTTATATCCTTAATAGCCATATAATTCTAAAGATGGTCTCCTCCCTTTCTGATATATAAAATCTGAAATCGTTCATAAGCAATACTTTCTGTATCTTTGTCTAACTATATTACTATGCTTGCCAAAGAACATGAACTTCGGGAACTTGTTTCTCTACTACTACATTACTGTGCAATGCCTTGGGGTTTATGTGTATATTTAGGAGATGTGAGTGCATGCCTGTGAGTTTACAAAAACATTTGTGCACATAGTGATACAGTTAAAATAAAATAAATGGACATTTTCTAGTTTTAAAATCTTAGCTTTTAAATGACTGAAAACTACAAGTTAATTACATTTCTAATATTTTACTAGTATACTGAGAACAGACAAATTTCTAAGATGTTGTTTTCTATTTTTACAAGGGTTTTGGGTCTTAGGTATAACAACAACAAAACTAATCATTTTCACCTTTGTTTCTAAAGTTTCTTATGAGCAATTTGTAGGGCTTTTTGGTGAAAATGTTCAAGGGGTTTTATTACCATTAATCTTTTTTGAGGGTGTGTATAATTTATCTCACCAGCCATCAGAATTCCCAGAGGGTAAATTACTCTAGAGATCTCTGTGCCCTCACCCTGTATCAAATTGACCTGCTTCTTGTTTGCCATTTTTGTGTACTACATTGCTTATTTAACAAGAAACAGAATGATTGTAATTCTGAGAAGGTCCTTTGATGGTAGTTTTGACACTCTGCCTGAATAATGACCCTCATTATGGTCTCTGTGACAGGCTCTGAAAGTCTTGATTTATGAATATATCACCGCTTCAGCATTAGAGCTCCCCCTACTCACTTACATCTGATATAGACTAAGATATGAACATAATCCTTTGAAATATAGAGAGGCTGAGATAATTGCATGATTGTGACCATTCAAATCATCGCTTTTCCTGATTTAACAAAGCTCTGCCACTTAATTTTGATTGTCTCTGAAGTTATTAGGAACCTTTAAGAAAAAAGGTTTATTATATAAATGTGTTTCAGGGTAACTGTGCTGGCGATGAAGGTGGAAGTTATTGTGACTTTTCTGTTCCTAAGCCTCAGCTAAATTTCTATTGCAAATACTCATTAATGGTTGATGTGATAATAGACTGTTGGAAGCAGGATTAGCTAAGAGCAAAAAGTCTGTGTCCTTGGTAAAACAAATTACAAGACACTCTGTAAACACTTTTTTGTACAGAATGTTGTTGATTTATTGTTTCCTCTATAGTGATTATTTAAATAAATGTAGCTAATTTAGTTCATTTGCCAAACTGTATAATTTTGTTCTTTGTGAAAGGGTTATATGTAAAAGCCTCAAGGAATCACATCCCCATTAATCTTTTCACAAGCGCAATAAATAAATAAAGAGACATGGTTTAATTTTGCCAGTTAGGAGATATTTAAATAGTAGTGGTGGTAAACTGATTTTTTTTATTCTACTGTTTGAAAAAAGCCATGTAAATGGTTTTTTCTTGTTAGTAGTTTAATGAAATACAAGAAAAACATAGTGCAACTATTTTTATCGAGGCTATAAGCAACGCATGTTTGCCCCTGATCACGTACTGTTCTGTACAATGACCTTTCTTTAAAGCAGATTTGCTCATCTCATGCTTTTTCACTCAGAATGTATTTTAAATATCTTCAGTGCCTATTTAGTATTATGTGGAAAGTTTAATATATTTCAGCAAAAAGCATGAGATATGGTACTGTTCAATATAAGAAATAAATTCATGATTGTTTTTCAACATACCCTTACTCACTAAGAATAAGAAAATACAATCTCCTTATGGTTCATTAGAAGTAGAGGCTAACTGAAGATTCTAGAAACTCTCAGCTGATTCCTTTTGAGATTATCACCAGATGACACATGATTAAAAATACATAGATACTGAGGAAAATGGTTAAAAGTTCATTTTAAATAAAATATGGTAATGACTGGAGTACATTTAATAAGTCATTCATTCCATTGCAAAAGCAGTCACTTAAAACATAGTAAGATAATTCTGAAATCTTTAAGCAAAGTGATGATTGAATTCTCTTTAGCAATATGAACATTTTCAAAAGCCTTTTTACATCCACAAAGCCTTTATTCTTAATTCATTGACATAATTTTAAAAAATTCTATTTCTAAAAGGAAAAGTGTTTGCAACCTCTGTAGTGGAGGTATCATTGTGAAAGGAGGTATTTTGAAAGTTTCATCACCTATTTTATTGTATATGTCTTGTAAAAAGTCCAAAAGTGATTTCTTCTTCCTTTGCTTTCCTTCTAAATCAGGCTCATACGGAAGTGTACTGTGGTTATACAAAAGTATTTTAGAGCATAACAAAACCTTCCAGACTTTAATAACTTTACATGACTGATCTGTCCTCTCCAGCAAGGTTAACCGTTTCTCCCAAGAAGTTAAGTGGCATATAAACTATTGTTCACACCATTTGTGCTGGCACTAGAGGATGACCTCAAACACCACAGTGGCAGCAGAAGGTACCTGCATTCATCAACAAAGGGAAAAGGACCACAGGGGCAGATGTGGCTTTAAGTGCATTAGGACTCTATAACGATAAATGCCTAACCTTACTCCACACCAAAAGGTAATTACAGAGCCATTGTTCCTAGAGTGTTAATAATGTTTTATGGTTCTTTAGAAATACGTGCTATTTAGTTACTGAGTTGACATCTGTACTGTATTATATTTTATACAAAGCACCCAGACTGAAGTGTAGAGCAATCAAATAACAGATAATTTTGCTCTTACAGAAAAATCAAAAACAGATATAAAATATAGATAAAGGAATCCTTTAATTCAGTAGTTATTTTTATACTTAAATTACCTAATTAACAATAGTCTGAACAGTCAAATTTTAGAGCTTTATTCTTTTAAAATTGCATGTTCCATTAGAGTGTATTTCTTTCATATGTATTCACATTCTCTTCTATTTGTAGTTTCATAGTATATCAATTCACTCTGCGTATCTCCCTTCCTGATCTTAAATATTCTAACCTCGGTACGTACATATTTTTAGACATGTGTTAACAAGAAAGAGAGAAGTAGCAAAATATTTGTGTTCACACACACACACACACACACACACACACACGTGCATGTACATAACTATATACTAGTATATCATTAAGAAGTTAAGACAAATGTTAGTCCCCCCTCCAGTAGCATACACATGAAAACTATGAAATGAAAGACATTATTGGGGCAAATCAAATGCACATGTTTACATGTTCAGGTCAGGGGTGATGTTTAGCTTCATAGTCATAAATTTTTGATAATTATTAGAATAATATAAAAGTTGGTTCTTTTAATTAATATCAAGTCCATATCTTCCTCTCAAAGGAACTGGAATAAACATGGCTAGTGTTTATTTCCCCCTAGATGAAGAAATAGGGACAGGATTTGGTTGTGGTATAAGAAATGGTGTCGAGGACAGGGTAAAGGTGGGCAAAGCGTTGGGGGAGGTGGGGGAGAAGGGGGAAGATGTGCGAGGTCTGTTATAGTGTCAACAATAAAAAAATCAGCTATTGTCCTTTTACTAGAATTTTAGGATGGGAATGGAGAAAAATGTGTGTGCCATACTTAAAAAAAAAGAAAAAAAGAAAAGAAAAAGCAGTGCATCTTCTTGACCTGTAGCTGTCTTTTAGGTAACCTAAATTTTCAATGTGTCTAACTCAGTAACTCCTCTCTACTTTGAAGTTTAGTAACAACAAAATACAATATATAATTTGCATTACATTAAATGCTATATATTATTCTAATAATACATAGTATTGCAGTGAAGTTAGGATATTCCAAAGTAACTTTTTATTATATTAGCTATCATACATATTTTATAGTAACTGGTATTCAGATGAGGGAAAATCCAGTGGAAGAGTTGTGCTGAATATTAAAAAATTATTATGTTATTACTATTAAAAAAAATCCTAACCCAAATATATGTTTTCATTGATTTTCAGAGAGGAAAGAAGAGAGAAACATTGGTTGGTTGCCTCCCATATGTACCTCACCCATGGATCAAAACCCCAACCTTTTGGTTTATGGGAGGATGTTCCAACCAAATGATTCACTAGCCAGGGCTTGATGGATTAGTTTTAAAGCATTGATTATTATTAGGAAATGGATAGAAGTTTAGATAAGGAAAAATCAGGAAATCTATGAAAGGAGGCAAAATATATTCTTCAAGGAGATTTCGGTTAATTACAGGTTTAACATCATTTGGAGACATATTTACTTGTGTTTCTGCTTCATGATACTTATAAATGCCTTTGAAGCTTTACACTCATTTAAATGGATTAGAAAGATATATGCTGTTAAGATATAATGGTCTTCAAAAGTAGCTTTTTGCAAAATAAGGTCTTATCCAGCCTTCCTAAGAGCAATTTTCTCTCTTTTCTGCAGTGCAATTTAACTCATTTCAATTTTATTTAGATGCTTTTTATGTGCCAGCACAGTATTAAAACAAGAAGACATACACACACAAACACTCATATATGGGCATATGTTTTTTCTTTTAAGAAGCTCCGTCTGGTAGGGGAACAGACATTAAGGAATAATTATAACATAGTAAGAAAACTAGGAATATAATTACATATGTAAGGTTCAGAAATAGCCTTGAGGATGTATAAATACATTCTGTCAATATACAAAATTCCATATATTTGCATGAGAGAAGGTCAGTGCCATAAAAATGTAACCATCTGCTCTGGAGTTTGAAAACCGAGTAAGAGTTTGCTCTATACGCACATACTAGCAAAGTGAAGAGGACAAGCTAGAACAGCCAGAACAGCACCTGCAAAGTTGCAGGAGCATGGGACAGTCTGCCCTATTGGGGCAACTGCAGACCATTTAGAATTTATTAAATAAACTGCAAACTGGGGAGAGTGATAAGAGATGAGGTTGAGAATAAATGCCAGGACCATATGAAGAGTACTTATTACCTTGCACTTTATCCTGTAGTTGGTAGCCATTGAAAAATTTAAGGAGTGACATGATTAAATTTGTGATTTTAAGAATCAATAGGAAGAAGAACTTGAAGAAGGAAAAATCTAGAGTCAAGGAAACCAGAGAGGAGATAATTGCAAGGTCAGAAAAGAGAAGACAAGGGCAACTTCGAATTCAGGATATACTGTCTTTCTTCTGTTGTAATTCATCTACCCCTAAATGTTCCCAAAATATGGATCTGACTTTGATAGGTCACTATTAATGGATTTTATGATCAGCATGAGATGATCAGATATGCATCATAGTAAAGTCAAAGGAGAGAGCCTGAGGGAAAATGAATTACATATCATCACTTGGCTTCTTCTGCTTCCTCATATTTCATCCATGTTTCAACCATGTTGAACTATTCATCTGGTCATACAATTTGAACTACCTGTTTCCTATTTTTTAAAGGATCTCCTTTCGTTTGGCTGTTTGCCATTCTTTGTCTTGTCCTAAAATCTTTCCTCAATTGCTGTTTTCTCTACTCAGTCTTCCTTGATGCCCATGACATCCCCTCAGGCAGATATGGGTCCTTCTTTTCCCGTGCTGTTGTGCCCATCACACACCTCTATCAAAGTAGATAAATGTACGGTATTGCAATTGCCCTTCAGTCAACAGATTGCATAGTAGGTGATTAAGAAAACTGGTTAACTGAATGACTGGAGAATAATCTTAGCAAAGTAATCGCAGATCGGGATCCATACATACAAAGATGAGCATGTGTAATATTTAGTGTGGCTTTTCTTATATCCTGAATTATCTCTTGTTTGGCTTTAACTCTGTACTGTTTCAGGTTGGGTCTTGCAAAACGGCCCTTAAAAAAAGCAGTCAAACTTTCAGCTATAAGATGAAGAGAGCAGGCTGACAGCTGTTGAGGGGTTAGTTGGAAGGGGGTGGAGGAATTGAGAAAAATAGAGTAGAAAACTCATAAGCTCAGACAGTAGTGTGGCGATTGCTTGCTGGAGTGGATGTGGTGGATGCAGAGGAGCATCACCTGGGGTGATAAATAGTGGTGGAAGCAGACTTCACTTGGGGTGGTAAGCACACAATACAGTGTATAGATGATGTGTTGTGAAATGTGTACCTTAAACCTGTATAATTGTGTTAATCAGTGTTAACTCCAATAAACTCAGTAATAAAAAAGAGAATAAAATGTATCTGATGTATAGCATCGTGACCAAAGTTGATAATACTATATTCAACAACTGAGGTTTGCTGGGAGAATGATCTTAAGTGTCCTCAACAAAGAAAAGAACAGAGGGATGACTCTTTTTCATAACAGGAGGGGATGTACATGCTAATTAACTAGATGGAATAATACTTTCATAATCTAAACATATATTATCATCACGATGCACACTGTGAAAGTTTTAGAATTTTTTTGTCAGTTAAATTGGAAAAAAAGAGCAGTTTTCAAATGGCAATTTCAATGTAAAATAAACAACAAAAACCCTAAGATTAAAAGAAAAGAAATAGTTGACAAACAATAAGACAAAACATAAAACGGATGTGCAGATGTCACCAAAGAGGTGTTCGGGAAGAACCCACATGGTTGGTCTGCCATGATGACGAGGAAAGCAAACAGGTGACCGGAGAAATTGTAGTAAGCTTCAAAGGATCAAGGTGACTGAACAATCAGAGTGGTGGCCAATGATAATGATGAGACTACAAGGCCAGGAAGATATACTACCAGTGGAGACAATTGTGAAGAGTATACTGATTCAGGGGGAAACCATACTGATGTGGTCGTTGTTGTTTTATGATGAAGAAACTGAAAACTTTAAGGAAAATTTTAACAATATGAAAGATATTTTCAGCACCAAATATGGTTTACCAGAGGAAGAGGAAAGTTGATGGGTGAATAGTACTAAGTCACATATATGTACTAGAGAGGGATAAATTGAAAATCAGTAAGGGTAGGAATATGACTTGAGATGTGGCAGATATATTCTCAGGAAATAGTGAAGGAGAGGGAAGGTGGTCCTGTGGGTTTTGTATTTAATGACAGAGATCAGAAATTCTATAATTAAAGAAATGCATAGAACTAACATACTCCTAGATTCAAATCAATATTTTGGCTGCTAAAACTTTATAGCACTGATCACTGTTCTTTTATTACAGAGCCCAGATTTTTCTGAAGTGAGGACTAAACAGGGAGAAGTATGTGGAAATTTAAATTAAAAAAATAGGTTAGCCCCAGCAGGGTTAGCTTAGTGGATGGAGCATTGGCATGTGGACTGAAGTGTGCCCAGGTTTGATTCCAGTCAAGGGCATGTACCTCGGACCTCGATCCCAGACTCAATCCTGGGCCTTGGTCAAGGCTCGATCAGGAGGCGACCAATGGATGTATCTCTCTCACATTGGTGTTTCTCTCTCCTCCTCCTCTTTTCCACTCTCTCTAAAAATCAATGGAAAAATAGCCTATGGTGAAGATTGACCATAATGAAAAGAAAAATAGTTTAACTGAATCTTAAAAAGACTTTTCAAATATAATAATTAACAGATGGCTAAAAGACAGTCACATAGGAATTTAATTGATTAAATTATCCATCCAGACTTTAGCTAAAACCTAACTGCAAATAGAAATAAAATGCTTATTCCCCCTCTAATCACTGCACCACATGATTTTAGAGCCTAGCTAAATTTTTCTCATACATTTTCTATCAATTGCAGGAAAATGAAAAACCATCTTTTTGCAACTTCTCTTTTTCAATGCCATTGATGGGACGCCTAGTGGCCCATCATTTCACACTCTCGTCTTTCATTTATGTTAAAGGGAAATTTACCTTCCATCCCTTGAAGAAGATTTGGTTGCCAGAAATCATGAACTAAACCTGGAATTTTTTTCTACCGTCATTAAGTGAGTCCTCTGCTCCTGCTATCATCTGCACCTTGGATAACTGGCTCTGTTACCCTTTAGTGCTAACTTTGCTGATGGCAGTGGAACTGCCCCTAGGGCTGCTGTAGGGTCAGCCAGCTGACGGCCTGTCTTTTCCTCCCAGGTGTTATTGATGAAGAGTAACCCTCAACTTCTCCTGATTAAAGAGCCAGAGCTGCGATCACTGTATTTTCCTGGAACCCGCATAAGCTGTTAGAATAAATTCCACAGCCATCGTTTAAAAAGAGGGACATCTTTTGAATTCTTTTTTTCCTTTTCCACCAACAATAGAATATACATGTATTTTCTATTAAAATATTATTTAGAAACACTTTACATTGCACAATGTAGTACATTATTTTCCTACTTGTTCTTAGTATAACTTTTCCCCATGTACACGTTAATAGCAGTTCTAAAGCCTTTAAAATAAAAATAAATTAAACAGTGAAAAAAAAAAGATTAGCCATTTACTGCAGATTTCTAACTTATCATTCAGGTAATTACAATAATGGTTGCTGATGGAACTATTTTATGTGAGCTATTTTATTCTTATTATTTACTATTATTAATGTTGCCATTATTATCTCCTTATGCTTCAGTTCACAGAATGTATTTTCTCAGTGAATTTTAATCCCAGTATCTTGCTATTATACTGTACATAATCCTATCAAAGACTGTCCTTCATGCAACATTTTCAGTGATATATCATCACAGAGACTGTTAATAAGTGAGCTTCAGATCTCACTAATACTGTTTTAGATACCATTTTTATTAATTTCCCATGTTGTAATTCTTCATATACTACCTGAGTCATTATTCTATTAAAGCGTGTTTTTTTTAATTTTTACATGGGATTTTAAAGGAAAAAATTAACTTTTGTGCCTTTAAAAATGCATTTACCTTACAAATTCTCAATGATTACATTATCATAATGCCCATGCTTTGTTCTCTTATACTTGTAACAAGTTAATTTGCACAATTTTCCTTTACTTTGAATTCAATTTTATGTTAACAATCAAAATTAAAACAGTAACACTATGACCTTTTTGACATCCAACAGAGGTAAGAAATAACTTGAAAAACAAACCAATTGCACTATGTCCTTTGACTAAGATTCAGACACTATAGTCAAATAAGAAAAATAATTATGTTGACATTTGTACATAATATCTTTAAGCAGTGTTACTTGAAAGTAAAAACAGTCATCATACAGATGTTACTGTGCCTCTTGGAAATAATTTATTTCATTGAAATGCCTTATTTATTTTATTTTAAAGGGATTAATAATGTGAGCAACAAGAAAGCTTTTTGTTTAGCTTTGTTATTATCTTTTTTTTTTCCTTGCCAGATAATTCAGACTACAAGTTGTTGCTATACACAAAATAGTTCTTGTTGAAATTTTTACTTTTGTTTTTTCCCTCGTACTGGAAATATGGTAGGAGGTCTATAGAGAGAATGTAGATAAAATAAGCATAAATTGTAGCTACATTCCTTTGTAATTACATTAAAACATTCTGACAGTATAAAATTAGTGGGCAATATTAAAATGTTCTCAAAACGATGCTAGACATAGAACATGTAAATAAGCTTAGATCCCTTTGAACGAAGATTAAATATACATGTGATATTCTGTAGCTTAGATTAATAGTTAGCAAGAAATGTATTATTATGGTAATATAAACATAACATATTTAGTATGTAGCTGTAACATTCTGCATAAACAAAACACATCCCTATTACTAGTTGTGTTGATGTGCCTCGTTAATCTTTTCAGTGTATGTTTGTTTTTCTATACAGCTCCAAATTTACACACATACACAAAATACATATATACTATGCTAACTGGACCAGTAGTGATTAAGAACTGATTGAAAAAGGAAAAGAAAGGAAGGAAGGAAGGAAGGAAGGAAGGAAGGAAGGAAGGAAGGAAGGAAGGAAGGGAGGAAGGATTTATTAAATCTAAATACTTTAGACTACTGGTTAGTCTAAAATGAAAAACCAAAATACTATAAAAGTTGGCATTGTAAGTTTTCATTTCTGGTCTATGCAATGCAGTTAAGACAATCTTTTGTCTAAGAAATAGTTGAGACCTCCACTTCCACAATTGTAGTGGCACTAAAAAAAATAGTTAACTTTTAGTGAAGCATATTATATTTCAATATTCTTTTTCCATTGTTTACAGGCATTATTATCTCATTTAACCTTAAGAATAACCTTACATGTTAAATAATATTTTACTCTGCTGAAGGTCACACCATCATTATGTGTGAGAGGTTGGATGGTTATAATTTGATTCCAAAGTGAAACTGAACCATGGTGCTAAACTAATCTATTCACCGTCTTTGTGGCCTGTGACCACAGAGCCAAATCCTTTCTAAAGCTCTGATATATATACACACACACTAGTGACCTGTGCACGAAATTCATGCACATTAAAAGGGTATTATTTAGAGGAAATAATTTAATATTGCCATTTTCTCTTTCTATATAATAGAAGTATCAGGGACTAAAGAAAATTAGTAAAATGTATATGAAAACCTTCCTCCTGTCAGAGTCTGGGTCACACCACGGAACCCAGAGTCAAGTCCCCACTCACTCACATGTGCCTTAAAATCACATGAGACCCAGACCCAGCTGCCCCCTGCCTCCGCATTGTGGTAGATACAGACTAGGCCAGTCCCAACCTTGTCAAGCCACCCAGGGCAGGGGGCATTCTCAGGTCCCCTCACCCAGCACCAGGATGGGGGGTGTGGCCTGAGGTCCCCCATCAAGTCCCACCAGGTGGGAGACATGACCTAAGGTCCCCTGTCAAGCCCCACCAGGCAGAGGAGCACAGCCTCAAGTCCCCCAGCCCAGCACCAGGAGGAAGGTGCAGCCTCAGTCCCCTGTCAATTCCCACTGGCACAGGGACACAGGTGCAGGTCCCCTGTGAAGCACCACTGGGTGGAGGGCACAGCCTAAGGTTCCCTGTCAAGCCCAGCCAGGCAGGAGGGGCACAGCCTCAGGTCCCCTGGCCAGGTGCTGGGGCGGAGGGTATGGTCTGAGGGCCCCTAGCCTGGTGCCAGGGTAGGGGTGCAGCTTGAGGTCCCCTGTCAAGCCCTGCCAGGTGGAGAGAACAGTCTGAGGTCCCCTAACCCAGCACCAGGATGGGAAGTGCACCTTGAGGTCCCCTGTGAAGCCCTGCCGGGTTGGGAGTGTGGCCTGTAGTCCCCTGTCAACCTGCACCAGGTGGGAGGCACGGCCTGAGGTCCCCCAGCCTGGAGCTGGGACGGGGGAAGCAGCCTGAGGTACCCTAGCCCAGCACCAGGGTGGGAAGCACATCTTGTCAATATAATTCTGAATTCAAATTTCAAGTGTTCAAAACTCATTTGTTAAAAAAAAAATAGCCCAATGTCTTACTGAAAAGTTTATGAATATAGTGTGCTTTCATATTTTTGTAACCTCTTTTGAAGACCAGTATAAACTTTTACATTTCTTTAAAGAAATGTCTAAACCAAGATGGTTCAGTTGGTTGGAGCATAGTCCTTTACAACAAAAGATTGTGGGTTCAACTCCTGGTCAGGGCACACACCTAGGTTGCTGGTTCCGTCCCCCATTGGGATGCATACTGGAGCCAACCAACTGATGCTTCTCTCTTGTGTTGGTGCTTCTCTCTGTAAAAGGTCAATAAAAACATATCCTCAAGGCAGGAGGGGGGCAAAGGGAGGAAAAATGGGGGACATCTGTAATATTGTCAACAATAATAAAAAACAGCAACATATCCTCCAGTGGGGATTAAAAAAGGAAAAAAAATGTATGTTATAAAATCAAATGTAATAATATAACATGTCCTAAAGTTATATAACTTCTTGCAATATCAAATAGAAGATTATTTAAATCTTAAAGAACATAAGTGTCTCATTCTTGAAAAATAATGTTTGGAAAACAAGTTGACAGTATCTTTTTTTAATATATTTTACTGATTTTTTACAGAGAAGAAGAGAGAGGGATAGAGAGTTAGAAACATTGATGAGAAGGAAACATTGATCAGCTGCCTCCTGCACATTTCTTACTGGGTATGTGCCTCTATATACATGCCCTTGACCAGAATCGAACCTGGGACCCTTTGGTCTGTAGGCCAATCAATGCTCTAGCCACTGAGCCAAACTGTTTAGGGCGACAGTATCTTTTTAAATCACAGGTACATTATAAGATATTTATATTTTCATTTATCATCAGTGGTAATGATTCATATACAGAAATCCCCACATAGCTGCAGTTTTACTTTCCGTGGCCAATTTTAGTTATCCATGATCAACTGTGGTCCAAAAATATCAGATGAAAAATTGCATAAATAAAAATGCCATCAGTTTTAAATCGTGCATCATTCTTAGTAGTGTGACAAAAACCTTACGTCATTCTTCCTTGTCCTGCTTAGGAAAGGAGTCATTCTTTTGTTTGGTGTCGCCACAACTGTATATTCTTCCACCTTAGTCACTTAGTATCTGTCTTGGTGACTAGATCAACACCTGTGGTATTAGTGCTAGTGTTCAAGTGACCTTTGTTTTACTTAATAATGGCCCCAAAGTGCAAGAGTAGTGAAGTTGGCTTCGGATATGTCAAAGAGAAGCCATAAACTGCTTCTTGCAAGCGAAAGATATGTCTGCATTAAAAAAAAAACCTAATATATATAGGGTGACATACTATCTGTGGTTTCAGGAAACTACTGGGGTAGGGGGGTCTCAGAACTTATCCTCTATGAATAAGGAGTGGACTATATATTGCCGTTTCATAGGCATCTTGTCTTTTAAGTGTCAACATTGAAAAAATGTCACCCCATATATATTAACATAAATTAAAATTTTAAAACATTCAGGGAATCCTCAGCTTCTGGATCAGCTAGAATCTTGGCATAAAACAAATGGACAAATCCTGGCAGACTGAAATGGACAATTTGAAAAGAGCTAAATAAAGAGTTCTGTGTTTAGGAAAAAAACAAGAAATGCTGTAGAACTTGCCTTGGGCTAGAAATCTTGGGAGCCACTAATTGGAGGCTTTTAGGGAGAAAAGAGCAGTGAGCAGTGAGCTTAGAGCCCAGAGAGACTGCTCTGTAGAAAGTCATCTGACAGGCGTGAGGACATTTGTGAAAGAACATAGTTAACAACAGTGATTGCAGGAGGTATTTTGGAGAAGATATCCCAACCTCAATCTCTTTTTCTCTACTCACCTCTGCACGTTTTGTGTTGGCTGAACACAGCCAAAAGCTAGAGGGTAAGAGAGCCCACTCAAGTGGTATACACAAGTCATCCAGCAGGGCACAGGGTTGGATATAGAAAGGCGAAGAATATACCCAAAGAGGCAAACAAAAGACACACAGATTTCTATAAATATATCTGATAGATCATTTTAAGAAATTTCAAGTTAATAAGCTTGCTGTGTCTAGGAAGAGTTTTTTTTATTATAATAATGTTTTGAAATCTGAACTGTTGACAATAATTTCCACTATAAAATGCCCACCATAAATAAATTATTTTTCACAGCTCACTCATGTACATTTAGAGTGTTGTCATTAAGTCTTTCTAACTGGTTGTTTTGCTTAACATATCAGAAATGCTGCTTTAGGCTAACTGGAGGTTATATAATCACAATAAGTCTGGACATGGAAATCAATAGAAACATTGAAACCTATGATATTGGAGAAGTGCCTTAAAGAAAAGATCAAGTGCTGAGAATTGAATCTCACATGCACTATTGCACATTATCATGGCAATGAAGGCTTGTTGACACTGTTTTGCTTCTATATCAAGGCAGCTGCAATACAATTTGAAAAAGAGGAAACTAAAGGATTCCCAGGCTCATTAGTGAGGTCTTGTAGGCTGCAGGGGACACCAATGCTGCGGGACAGGTTTCCTTACTCCCTGCAGACTTCGCTAGCATGATTTCTGGATCGTACTGCACAGTGAGCCAGCAGTAAGAAGGTGAATCTAGAAATGCACACTTCCATATCAAGTAGGAATTGCATTAAAAAAAAGGGTGTGAATATACAGGAACCACCGATAAGAAATACGACTTTTGTTAACTTATTGCAAAGAAGCTCCTCCATTTCTTCTCCTCTCAGATGGCTCTTGTCCTGTGATGACACCCGGCTTGCAAAGTCCTCCTGCCACCTGACCAGCCTACCAGTTCCTAGCAAATTCATGTTGTTCTGATATTTCCATTTCCTGTCTGTGAGTTTTTCTCTTGTCTCCCCCAAATACCTTTTATGCTTCTCTTCAGTTTTCATTAATCTGACAGAACACTCTAAACAGTAGCAGCAGCTATGTCTTTTTATTTTTTTAAATATGTTTATTGTTGACAGCATTACAGGTGTCTTCATTTTCCACCCTTTACCTCCCCCTCTCCCTGGCCCCTGCGCCATCCCACGCCTTCACCACACTATTGTCTTTGTCCATGATCTAGGCATTCATGCATGTGAATTCTTTGATTAATCTCTTCCCACCCCCCATACCCTTGCCTTCCCTCTGAGACTCCCCAGTCTGTTTCATGCATTCATGTCTCTGGACCTATTTTGTTCATCAGCTTATTTTGTTCATTAGATTCCACATATAAGTGAGATCATGTGATATTTGTCTTTCTCTGACTTGCTTATTTTACCTAGCACAATAATCTCCAGATCCCTAACTTTTTAAAATAATAAAAATAAAAACAACATGCAAATAATTTGTGTATTTTTATTTTGCATAAGCCCTAGATGGTTTGGCTGAAGGGGTAGACAGTGGGCCTTCAGACGGAAGGGCCCTAGGTTTGATTCTGATTAAGGGCATGTAGGCTCAATCCCAGCTCTGGTCCTGGCCTGTGTGGAAGGCAATCAACCCTGATGTGCCTCTCTCACATCTACATTTCTCTTTCTGTCTCTCAGCCTCCCTTCCATTCTTTAAAAAAAATCAATGGAAAAATATCCTCAGGTGAGGATTAATAGAAACAAAACAAAAAGTAAACCAATATAGTGGTTACCAGAGGGCAAGGGTATATGGGGGGGTGGGGGTTGGTGGGTAACAAAGATAAAGTAGGTCAGATATATTGTAATAGAAGATTTGACTTTGGATGGTGGGCAGATATGCAATAATATAATGAATTCTATATAATTTTATTAACCAATGTCACCCCAATAAATTTAATGAAAAAAGTCTATACTACCCAAAGCATTCTATAGATTTAATGCAATCCCTACACAAATTTCAGTTGGATTTTTTTACAGAGATAGAAAAAAGTGATCATAAAATTTGTACATAGAATTATAATAAAGAAAAAATATATATCAATAAAAAATAGACAAAAAACAAATAATGTCACTATATTTTAATCAGTTTTAGCCACTACATTAAAACATTCATTAATCTAGGACTGCAGGTTTTTTTTCCTTTAACATGTTTTTTCAAGTACAGGAAGATTCTTTAAAGTTGCTATACCAGTCGAAGAACATTGAAAATTTTATATGAAGATAAAAAAATAGACCACCTAAAAGTATACAACTTAAATATTTCTTTGTTAATTAAAATTGAAATTGGTACTACTCCTGGTACAATTGCTTAAAGTGATTTTAAATATTTTAAAAAGTAACTAATAATTTAGCTTTTATGTAAAACTAGAGGCTCAGTGCACAAAATTTGTGCACGGGAAGGGGGTCCCCTGAGCTCGGCCTGCACTCTCTCCAATCTGGGACCCCTCAGGTCCTCTGGCTCCTAATTGCTCATCTACCTGCCAGCCTGATCCCCCTAACTGCTTTCCCCTCACAGCCTGATCGCCTCTAACCTCCTCTGCCTTGACCCTGCCACATGGCTTTGTAGGAAAGGATGTCAGGAAGTACATCTGGAAGGTCATTTGGAAGCTGTTCAGTCTAATTAGCATATTACCCTTTTATTAGTATAGATGCTACCTTGCCCTAAAAATGCAGGTTGTTCCCAGGTTTTCCTATTGTTGAAGGGTAGCTCACAGTAGCATCCAGGGTTCTGACCAGAGCTTATGCATTTGTGCTTTTTCTCAGCAGATGTGGTTCCTAGAAAAAGACTCTTGGATGTACCTTGAACATTTCTATTGAATTTGCCAAATAATCCTCCAAAAATGTTGAACCACTTTAAACTCCTACCAGAAACCATGCATGTGCCCTCCATCCCACATTGATGCCAATATTATTGATTTCTCCCTAGAAGCTTCCCTCCCATCAGCCAGGACTGCTTGATACTTGAGCCAACCTCATTATTTAGCTGGAGACTTGATTTCCTGAGATAGAATTACAAAGGAGGAAAAATAGTTTTCCTCTACCTTTCTGAGTTTAGTAGAGGCCCTTGTAATGAAAGATAGATTACCAAGAGAAAAACAAAAGTTCAATAACATGTGTACCTCGTGTATATGTGGGAGATCCAAGGCAAAAATGAGTAACTCCCCAAGGTGGCTTAGAATGCAGATTTAGCCAAAATCGGTTTGGCTCAGTGGATAGAGGATCAGCTTGTGGACTGAAAGGTCCCCGGTTCAATTCCAGTCAAGGGCATGTACCTTGGTTGCAGGCACATCTCCAGTAGGGTCTGTGCAGGAGGCAGCTGATCGATGTTTCTCTCTTATCGATGTTTCTAACTCTCTATATCTCTCTCTTCCTCTCTATAAAAAAATCAATAAAAATAAATTTAAAAAAAAGAATGCAGATTTAAATACCTTCTCCTTACGGAAAGGGGACAGGAGATATAGGCCTCTTGGAGAAGAGTAAATGATTTTTAGGAACGATGAATGGAGTGAGGGGAGATAGTTTGTAAACGAAGTTAGGGTGTTATGTTAACTTCTACTCTTCTGTCCTATGACAAGAGTCTTCTCTGCCTGATGACACTTCTCCCATCAAGGGGACCTCTGATATTTAAGCTCCTTTAGGGGGGTCCAATTTTAGGCAAATCAGGAGACTTCAGTGAAATCCTCTGCATGAATTTGCTATTTTTCAAGCATTTGCAACTCAAGATCAACAATGTAACAACACAGCATATGTTGGGGTGGCATCTTCTCTGACCTTCAGAATAAACCCAAGAAAAGCTTGCTTCCTCTCTTAGATGATTTGTCACAGTAGCATTAGTCCCTGGAGACTGTATTCTGACCAGACCTTCCTGGGAGTGATCATAACATTACCGTGTTTGTAGAAAGGTGTGGGCCACATCTCACCTAATAATAGACAAACATGTAAATTGACCTACCTCTGCTATGCCCATAGCCAATCAGAGTGAGTATGCAAATTAATCCAACAAAGATGGTAGTTAATTTGCATACATAGGCACCCAGCACCTGTGTCCCAGGAATTTCCTGGCATCCGGGTCACTGTGAGGTAAGCCTTCAGAGCCGAGGGGGCAGGGTCGGAGCCAGTGATCTGAGGGGACTGAGGGTCCCTGACCAAGGTTCCCTGTAAGTCATCGGTAAGACATCTCCTGAGGGCTCCCAGTATGTTTGAGGGGGCACGTTGGGCTGAGGGACCACCCATCCCCAGTGCATGAATTTCATGCACCAGACCCCTAGTCACTAACTAATCACTAAATAATCCAGGGGCAGTTTCCTCATCTTGTGGAAAGGGAGATAAAGCTATGATAGTTTATCTCCCTTTCCACAGGTTTCTTGTGGGTTTGTATCTCAGCTACACCACGACATCCCCCAGCAGCCCCAGCACCTCTGCCTCCAGCCTTGGGGCTGATGGGTGCCAGCCCTGCAGGTTTGTATCTCCAATCCACCCACCCACCACCATCCTCAGGTCTGTGGTGGCTGGGCTTGGGGCTGCTGGGTGCTGGCCTCCCTGTTGGTTTATGTCTCTGACTCAGCCCCCCACAGCACCAGCATGGCCATGGCGGGGCTTGGATCTCCTGGGTTCTGGCCTCCCTGCTGGTTTGTGTCTCTGACCCATCCCCCCACAACCCCACTGCAGCCATGGCAGGGCTTGGGGCTGCTGGGTGCTGGCCTCCCTGCGGGTCTGTGTTTCCCATCTGCCCCAGCAGTCCCAGTGCCACCTAGCTGCTATGGGCCCCGCCATCTTGGTTGGGCTAATTTGCATACTCACTCCTATTGTCTGGTAGCGTAGCAGAGGTATGGTCAATTTGTATGTTTCTATTTTAATAGATAGGATGGAGACCTGGAAATAAGATTAAAGGTTTATTTTCAAAAGTACTTTGTGTGTATTAGATAAAACCCAGATATAAACACAACCAATAATTCATGCAAATATGTGACTCCAGCATTCCAAAAGTTTTAACAGCCCAATGCTATTTCCATAACTTTTCAGTGATAACAACAAATGTTTCACATGGGCCACTTTATTGGCTTTATTTTTAACCACCAGTCAAAAACTAACCATGGAGAACCTATTTTGGAAAAGTGGATCATTTTTTAATAAAATTCAAATAGTTATAAAAACTTATTTTGAAGACACTCCTATTTACATGTGCTATGTTTTACTTCTTCAACAATGTAGAAGAAATGGTTTAATATTTCTGGAATAGCTGAAAGAGAAACAGTACCGTGGTTGAATCTAATTTAATTTGAGGATTCCGTTTTTCTCTTTGTGGACAAGTACTGGTAGTTTTCTTCAGAACAGAGTTTTTAAGTGGATGCAATGGAGAAGGGAGATTAAAGGAATTATTATCAGTAATTGGTATATTTAATTTTATAATTGTGGTGTAATTGAGTACCTTTGAACATTTTTACCAATGTCTCAAAGTTCATAATATGACTGCCACCTGCAACTAGATAATTATTTGAGGCCAATTTTTACAGCATAAACAACCTCATTCTGACTTATTCTGAGATTTTAAATAAGAATATTCATTCTTATCTGGTGCCACTTTATCAATATTTTGCCATTTATAACTATAATGATGAAAGATCATGTTCTTATAAACTTCATGGTTAGATATAAAGCTAATATGTTCATCTATAACTTATAGTTATCTTAAAGAATGATCATGAATTAGGGTAGCCATCCCTTTTTTTGTATTTCAAACAAGAAAACAGCCTCAATAAAGAAAACAAACTCTTAGTAGTTTCTTCAATGCCTAGCCTAAGTTTGATACATTGCAAAACAACATTTATTTACTAAATTTCTACTGTGTCATTGATGGTCATTTTTCAAATTTTTAAGACCAACACACAAAAATAGACATGAGCTATTTTGACTGAGTCAAATTGCAAAATTTTGGAGTTGGAGAAGTTTACAGCATCTCTTAGAATCCTAGATCTTCACACATAAAAATAGAGGCTAGAGTATTCCTCTAAATTCAGCATCCATTCTTTCTCAGTATCACCACACATCACACTTCTCTTATAGGAACTAGGGATTATGATGCAAAGAATATTAGCATACCCAAATCAGGTTTTATAGAAACCTGATACGGGTGTCCAATTGATCATTAAAACCCAAAGTCAAGTAAGTTTTGCATGATTCAAGATAATGCCAAAAAATGAAAAAAAAAATGTTCCTCTATTATCAAAATTCTATCTCACATCTTTCTATTTGCTTCCATTTCTTCACACACACACATATGTGTGTGTAAAATAAATAAATAAACACTGGCCATTTAAAAAAAATTTCTAAAACATGACATTTTCACAGATGAAATCAAAGAAATTGAAAATTAATAGCGAGCTATTTATCTTTTCATCCCTAAGGGGGCCTCCTTTCAGTTTGAGAAAGAGGTTGAGTTTTCCTTTATGTAATATAAATAACATTGGAGCAAGATTGCATCTGTCATAGATGAAAATACCATATTTATGTCTGCCTATAATCCATTCATTGCTTTATGGACCCAAAATCCTCCGGGGAATGCCACAAATCCACATAATGTCCCTGAGTGCTACGTTTTGCACTGGGATCTATGATTTAGCTGACAGATGTGAATAAACACTTGGAGCCAAAGAGCTCTCTGACAACTGCACACGTCTGCAGACTGAAGAGTAAAAATCCATTGAAAATCCTATTAGCTTTTCCTTAACATGCTCTTCTAGGATTTCTTCTTTGCTGATATGGAAATACTCTTTAGCCAATGAAATTTTAAAAGTTATGTTGTGTGACATTTTGTTCTTATTCATCAATTTTTAATAATCAATTAAAATGAAAATGTTATACTTTTTATAGAACCCTCGAATGCTAAAATTTTGAGACATACACTCTAACCATGAAAAGAAAATTCCAATATTTCTCTGATTTTTATAATTTTAATTTTTCGAGAGTAACTGACTCACCAATAACAAGCTCTCCTAGAGTCCATAAGTACTTTATTTATTTGTTTGTTTATTTATTTATTCATTTATTTATTTATCTTTTTAAAATCCTCACCCAAGGATATACTTTCCATTGGTTTTTAGAGAGAGTGGAAGTGAGAGAGGAAGAGGAAAGAGAGAGAAACACGGGCCTCCAAGAAACACATTGGCTGGTTGCCTCCTGCATGCAACTGACCAAAGGTGGGGATCAAACCTGCAGCCAAGGTATGCGAGCTTGATCGGGAATTAAACCCTTCACACTTCGGTCGGCGGAGCCATGCTCTAACCACTGAGGAAACCTGCCAGGAGCCAAACCAGCCAGGGGGTATGAGTTCCTTAAATAACCAGTCTACTTTTCCTCTCCTTTTTTATTTAAAGTGTAACCTGATCTTTCTTGAAGGTCATTGCCTCCCTGGTATGCTCTCCAATGGATAGCGCCTCTTTTTCATTTATTTATGTCAAACACATTATAAAGATATGATGCTGTTGGCATCTCCATTTCATTTTCTGCCTTTTTTAAGTAAGTGACAGTCTTCTGTACATTTTTCCATCATTCAGTGCTTTTAACTTGTTCACATTCTTCCAGGGTTTTGAAGCCTGTTCTATTATTTTCCAACAACAACAACAAAAAATCCCATCTTCCTATGAAGAACATCTTCATCCATCTAGAAAATATTTTTAATACCTAAGCCTCACACATTTTTACTTTCTCAATAATAATGACCTGCACCTTCACTCAAATGCTACCTCTGTCTCAGAGGAACTTGTCATCCCTAACATTTCTCTGTCACTGAATAAAATTCCAATTTTTTCAGTGTTTATTCGGAATACTGATAGTTGCATTGTATTTAATAGGAGTTGTTTATGGTGGAATTTTACTCATGGAAGAATAGTATATATTGAAGGTGAGCAATCAGAGCTGGGTTATTGTATTTTCATTTTTATTTTTTTTTGCAACTTTTCAACACTTTTTAAATAAACTTTTTAAAACAATATATTTTTATTCATTTCAGAGAGGAAGGAAGAGGGAGATAAAGATAGAAACATCCATGATGAGAGAGAATCATTGATTGGCTGCCTCCTACAATTCCCCCACTGGAGTTTGACCCCACAACTTGGGCATGTGCCCTTGACCAGAATCAAACCTGGGACCTTTCAGTTCGCAGGCCAGTGCTCTATCTACTGAGCCAAACCGGCTAGGGCAAAATAAACTTTTGTTTTGAAAAAAATGAACCCTCAGTTATGTTACAAGAATAGTGCAGAATTTTTCTTATATATTTTCTTTGTCTCTGAATGATTTTAGGCATTACAGCCATTTACTTCTAAAAACACTAGTATGCATCTCCCAAAAGCAAAGGCTATCTTTTTTATAATCACAATAATCAAATTTAATAAATTTAACATTGATAGAATATTAACTACCTAATGTATTCCATATTTATATTTTTATAATTGTTTAAATTCTATTCTTCATAGCAATACTTTTTGTTATTTGAAGTCTATTTTATGATTATACATTGCATTTAGTTGCCTGCCATACTTCTAAAATATCCTTCTATTTTTGGGCTAAATTGTGTCACTCCAAAATTGATTTATTGAGCCTCACTCCCAGTACCTTAGGATATGACTGTTTTTTGGAAATAGGATTTGTTAAGTTAAAATTAGGTCATAAACATGGGCCCTCATCTAATATGTCTGGCATCCTTGTAAGAAGAGTTGACTAGAAAACAGAGGGAGGAATATGCAAAGACCAAAGAAGGATGGCCGTCTATAACTCTACGGGAGAGGTCCCAGAGGAGACCAACCCTGACAATAATTGTTCTGGGAATTTTAGTCCCCAGAATTGAAATTTTATTTGTTTAAGAAAACAAATAACTTTTCACTGTTAAAGCCAGTCAGCCTAAGGTACTCATAACTGTAGCAAACTAATGCATCTTATATATTGAAGAAATACTCATGTGTACTATTTTCTCAAAAAAGAAAGTGAAATTCAATTCCCCACTGTCCCCTGAGGCTGGATGTAAGTTCATCACAAAGCCCCATCAATTGTATGAGCTGGAGTGAGGTTTGGTTTAAGAAGGAGCCACATGAGCATGAAGTGTACTCAAAAGTCCATCCTGCAATGCAAATGGTGGCAGAGGCATTTGGCTTTACCAGGCAGAAGTGGTTCTCAGCGCAGCCAGACACAGCAAAACTCAGGCAATTGTTAAATTTGTAGCACGGCAGCAGCAAGGCAAGAGGTAGAATCGAGAGGCCAGGGCCGTAAGGATCAGAGTCTTCATAGCAGGGCAGTGCGGCAGTTGATGCATGCTCCTGGAAGCTTAGTGTTGAGCTTTGTTCTTGAGTCATGTTCTTTTCTGAATAAATCTGTGAGCTCCCGATTTCTACTTAATAAATTCCTCTGGTGAATTAAGCCAGCAACTCCTTCCTTTGCCTGAAATGAAGAACTCTGAATAAAATCAAGTCAGCGAGCTTCCAAAACTTTCTCTATCAATTTTGTGTGGCCTAGGAGCAGAAAAAGAGAAGGCAGATGATTAGGATGATTTACATAATTCAATATGTTAATGAATCATTGTTATGTAGGTAGTAAAGCAAAGCTAAGAAAATCTACCTGGCAAAATATCCTAGCAACAACTTTATAAATTTAACTATTAAAATTGCTAAACCTAACACTAAATGTAATTAAGAAAATATGTTCACCTTTAATAGTATCATCATAACATAGTATTTTATTGATGTCTGTATTTTTTTTTTGGGGGGGGGGTTAACCTTATATATTTTATACTATGGGTCGCTTAATGAGGGGACTGCACCCTGAGAAATGTGTTATTTTTTCATTGTGCAAACATCATAAAGTGCACTCACACAAAACTAGATGGACTAACCCAGTGGTTGGCAAACCGCGGCTCACGAGCCGCATGCGGCTCTTTGGCCCCTTGAGTGTGGCTCTTCCCCAAATATCACGGCTTGAGTGAGTCTATTTTGAAGAAGTGGCATTAGAAGAATTTTAAATTTAAAACATTTGGCTCTCGAAAGAAATTTCAGTTGTTGTACTGTTGCTATTTGGCTCTGTTGACTAATGAGTTTGCGAACAGTGGACTAACCTATTGCACACATAAGCTATGTGGTATATATACAGCCTGTTACTTCCACGTTACATTCCTGTATAGCAGATGATTGTACTAAGTAGTACAATATAGGCAATTTTAACACAATGGTAAGTACTAGTATTTGTGTACCCAAGCATATCTATCATAGAAAAGGTACAGTAAAAATATACTCTAAAAGACCAAAACAGTACACCTGTATAGGACACTTGCCATGAATGGCACCTGAGGACTGGAAGTTGTTCTGGGTGAGGAAGTTGAGTGAGTGGTGAGAGAATGTGGAGGCCTAGGATATTACTATACACGGATGAAGACTTTATAAACAGTGATAATTTAGGCTACATTAAATTTATTTAAAAATTGTTTTCTTTCTTCAATAATAAATTAAACATTTTTGTAGCTTTTTTTAACTTTATAAACTTCAAAAATATTTTAAACTTAGCTTACAACACAGGCACATTGTACAGGTATACAAACATCTTTATATCCTTATTCTATAAGCTTTATTTAATTTTTATTTTTTTAACTTTTAAAACATTTTATTAAAAACTCAGACAAAAGCACACATATTAGCCTAGGCCTACACAGAGTTAGTATTATTGATATCAAAGTCTTCCACCTCCACATCTGGTTGCACTGGAAAGTCTTCAGGGCAAGTCACACATGAAGCTGTCATCCCTACAATAACGATGCCTCTGGAAAACCTCCTGAATGTCCTGCCCCAGGCTTTTCTTGAGGAGGTGTAACTCTTTCCAGAAATATGTCCATGCTTGTTTGGCTGTGGTTTTTTTTTTTTTTTTTTTTTGTAATAGATTTGTTTGTAAGCAGAATATGCACATTTAATTTCCCTCTATTCACTAAAAATTTTCAATGTTGATATCTACATTTTCAAACGTTTTAAGAAGCTGATTGAGCTCAGATAAAGCTTATGGCAAGCCATTCACTGTGAATTTTCTTGGAAGTTCTTTATCTTTTTCTTCTCTTGCAATTTCCTTTTCTCTCGCATCTTCTTCAACTGTGTTCCTGTTCTGATTTCAACAACTCCTCATTATTTAGTTCCTCAGAAACGATCTCTAGGAGCTCCTCAGTGTCATCATTTCACACATTCAGGTTAAAATTATTTGCCATCTCAATCACAGCCTTGTTGATTTTTTGCAACCTTTGCACTAAGATGTTATGACAGCTATGACATCACTTTCTGATTGGAAGTTTTCAGCTCCATTATAATTGTACTAGAGGCCTGACGCACAAAATTGATGCAAGGGGCTCAGCCCTGCTGCCACAGGGACTTCCTTTCCCTCAGCCCCTGCCACCGTGCCTTCATCCAGTCTAATTAGCATATTACATTTTTATTATTATAGACTATAAGTCCATTGCATGAATATTCATGCAATAGGCCTTCCTTCACCTGACTGTCAGCTTCGTTTTCCTCTGGCACCCAGGACCCAGACCTTTACTCTGGCTGCTGCCTTCTGCCTTTGTTCCGGCCAGAGTCTTCACTCACTCTGGCCAGAGTCTACAGTCTTGGCTTCATTCAAGCCGGAGCACCACTCCTGTACCTTCTCTGTCCTCCGTCCTCCCCTTTATAGCAGGCGTCCTTCCCCACCCGGCTGCTCCATGCCTGGAGCAGCTGTGGGGGGACGGCCACCACCATTTTTGTCCTGCTGATTTGCATATTCCCTCCAGATTGGCTGGTGGGCATTGTGGAGGTATAGTCAATTTACATATTTCTCTTTTATTATTGTAGACTAGACCCAGTGCATGAAATTCATGCACTGCGGGGGAGGGGGGGTGTCCCTCAGCCCAGCCTGAACCCTCTCCAATCTGAGAGCCCTTGAGAGATGTCTGACTGCCCATTTATTCATTTAGGTCCTAGATCGGGCCTAAATGGGCAGTCAGACATCCCTCTCACAATCCAGAACTTCTGGCTCCCAACTACTTGCCTGCCTGCCTTCCTGATTGCCTCTAACCACTTCTGCCTGCCAGCCTGATCACCTCCTAACCACTCCCCTGCCAGCCTGATTTATGTCTAACTGCTCCCCCCCTGCCAGCCTGTTTGCCCCCAACTTCTCTCCTCTGCCAGCCTGGTCACCCTTAAACGCCTTCCCCTGCAGGGTTCATTATCTCTAACTGCCCTTTCTTAAAGACCTGGAACCTCCCATTGGCCCTCCCCTGTTGTCCATGTTATGATGGCCATCTTGTGTCTATATGGAGGCAGGATCTTTGACCATATGGGGGCAGCCATCTTGTGTGTTGAAATGATGGTCAATCTGCATATTACTCTTTTATTAGATAGGATAGAAGCCTGGTGCATGGGTGGGGACCAGCTGGTTTGCCCTGAAGGATGTCCCAGATCAGAGTGGGGGTTCCCTTGGGGTGTGGTGTGGCCTGGGTGAGGGGTCTGTGGTGATTTGCAGGCCAGCCTTGCCCCCCTCCCCCCCAGTGACTCAAGCAGAGGCCCTGGTTTCTGGAATTTATTTATGTTCTACAATTGAAACTTTGTAGCCTGGAATAGAGCCAAGCCTTCTGCTTGCTCAATGGCAACAGCCATTTCTATTGGAGTTTATTTAAATTCTATAATTGAAACTTTGTAATCTGGAGCAGAGCCAAGCCTTCTGCTCACTCCATGGTGGCAGCCATTTCTATTGGAGTTTATTTAATTCTATAAATGAAACTTTGCAGCCTGGAGTGGAGGTCTAGGTGCTAGGGCTACAGAAGCTTGCCTTCCTCCATCACTGGGGCAACTCTAGCCTCTGCTCTCTCCAGCTCCATGACTGCTGCCATTTCTGTTAAGAAATATGTATCTTCTATAATTGAAATTTTGTAGCATTGAGCTGAGCGCTAGGCCGGCAAGGGCAGGCAGAAAGCTTGGCTTCCTCCATTGCTGGGGGAACCCAAGCCTCCCTCCTGCTCTCAGTGGCCACAGCCATCTTGGTTGAAGTTTATTTACATATTTGCTCCTGAGTGGCTGGTGAGCATTGCTGGTGGGTGTAGCAGAGATTTGGTCTATTTGCATATTACTCTTTTATTAGATTGGATGGTGCCACTGTCTACATCTTGTTTATTGTTTACCAATACAATATTTGTTATGTGGCACATGACTATTGCACGACAACATTTTATTCTCTATCTCTATGCCAGTCAATGCCCCTGGAGGAAGTAAATGGCATGCTCCATTAGGTAAATTAAAGATCATTCAGTAAAGGAACAATTTATAAAGATGGTTGCTGGGTAAAGGGGAAGCAAAGAGGCAGTGCAGTTTCCCAGGACTAATAACCAAGGTGCTGCTCCCAAGCAAAAACTGAAGAGATAAGGACAAGGAATTGTTACTCAACTCAGAGGCTGAAAGTGCTCTCTGCATAGGAGTGAGTGACAAGACTCCTTGCTTCAGGCTGAGGGGCGCATATGGCTTGCAGTGTTCCTATAAAGAGAGGATTGGAGAATATATACCCAGGCCTTCCTCTCCTTCTCTCTGATTTTCTGCCAGTGTTTCTCATTGCCATGACCAGAGGAAAAGGAAACTTCTGGAAAGTTCCGAGCAGGTTAGCCTCCTGTGAGACAAAGCAGAGAGGATCTGGAAAACAAAAGTGATATATCTTCAGAATCACTTGACAGAATATTATTTTTAAAGATGAATAAAACATTTTTCCTTAGTTACTGTCCTAGCCAGTGTGGCCCCTCTGATAGATCATTGTCCTGTGGACCGCAAGGTTGCAGGTTTGGTTCCTAGTCAGGGCACATACCCAGAGTGAGGGTTTGGTCCCCAGTTAGGGTGCATAGAGGAGGCAACCAGTCAATGTTTGTCTCCACACTGATATTTCTCTCTCTCTTTTCCTCTCTCTCTAAAATCAATAAACACATGTTGGAAAAAATAATTGCAATATTATTATGAACATCTTGGTATGTATTACATTTTTGCTTTGGATAATTTATAACAAATGACATAAAAATTTTATGATTGATTTTCAAAAAAAAGTTTAATGTGATGAATGTTTGTTGTCTTAATTTATATCTCTATATAATAACCTTTAAAGTGGTTAACTTTAAAACAATGTCAAATTTGCATATGGTAAAATGTTTTCAGAGTACTTAGAATATATTTATCACTAAGGAAATCACATATAGGAGAGCAGAAAGAGAATATACTTCCTTTTGAAGGTGAAGAAGCTCAGTTTCAGTAGGGATTGATCTGTGGAGTGAACTGTGAGCAGAAGTTCTAATGTTTAAGTTCTACGCTAAGCAGATGTAAGACAGTTTCAGTTGTGTGAAGCTTTGCTTGTTTAAAACCATCCACTTGACTATCCCTGACACAGCAGACAAACAGCAGAAAGGAGATAGCAAGCAACTTGTATCCAAAACTTATAACCAGAAGATGCATACTAGTATATTGCATCACTAATATTCCATTTGCTATCTTTTCTTTTTATTTTACTTATTTTCAACTAAATTTGTTGCTCTGATATTGGTTAATAAAATTATATAGATTACAAATGTACAATCCTATGATACATCATCTGTATACTACATTGGCTCTTCTGTCAGCATATATTTATTTGACCCCCTTTACCCTTTATTACCTCCTACACATAATCTCTCTGGTAACCACCATATTGAGCAGTTAGGGGCAATCAGGAAGGCAGGCAGGCAAGCAGTTGGGAGCCAGAAGTTCTGGATTGTGAGAAGGATGTCTGACTGCCTGTTTAGGTCTGTGTCTATAAGATTTTGTTTGTTATTCTTGTTTGTTCACTTGCTGCTTTCAGTTTTACACCCCACTTGTGAGTAGAATCATATGATTCTTGACTTTTTTTGTATGATTTATTTCACTTAGCATGATATCCTGAAGCTCCACCTATATTGTCACAATAGCAGTATTTTATACTTTCTTGTGGCTGAGTAGTATTCCATTGTATGTATACACCACATCTTTTCAATGTGATCATGCAGTAAAGGACTCTTGGGTTATTTCCATGTCTTGGTCACAGTGAATAATGCTGCAATAAACATACGAATGTATATATCTTTACAAATAAATGTTTTCCAATTGTTGGGGTACCTACCCAGAAGAGAGGTTTCTGGCTAGATCTTAATCACACACACTCACTTACTTTCAAGAATGGTTGGGGAAATTAGTCTCTACCTGACCATTTATGCTCTGTTAGTCAAGATTCTACTAAATAAAAGAGGGGGTAGAAAGGTTAGTAAGCAGTTATATCAATGGGTTCACCCTCTGACCACCCATATAATACATAATTACATGACACATCTTATATAATAAAGAGGTAATATGTAAATGAACACTCACACCCTCACAAGATGGCTGCCTGCAACCAGGCCGGCAAGGGGGTTAGTGAGGGACAACCAAACGACTGAACAGCAGGCTATGTGGGGTGACCAGGCCAGCAGGGGGGAAGTTGGGGGCAACCAGACCAGCAAGGGGGCAGTTAGAGGTGATCAGGCTGTCGGGAGGGGGCAGTTGGGGGAAACCAGGCTGGCAGGGGGGGCAGTAAAGGGTTGTAGGAGGCAGTTAGGAGCAACCAGGTCAGCAGGGAGCTGTCAGTTGAGGGCGACCTGGATGGCACTCAGAGGCAGTTAGGGAAAATCAGGCTGGCACACAGAGGTAGTGAGGGGTAATCAGGCTGGTGGTGGTGGGGGGGGGGTTAACAGGCAACCAGGCAAGCAGGCAGGTGAGTGATTAAGAGCCAGACGTCCAGGATTGTGAGAGGGATGACTGACTGCTGATTTAAGCCTAATCCGCCTCTAGTAAATACATAAAACATTCTCATTTCTTTCCCAAGGAGAGAACTAGGGTTACCACTAACAAAATATCCTTGCATCCAGACCAAACATAATACTTTTCAGGAAAGAAAGTTCTCCTGAAAGACATGCCTCAACATACAATGATGGGGTAGAAACACTATAAGTACAACAACAACAAAAAAAAACCCTCAAATTAAAAGAAGGAAGAAATAGCCACAAATTGTTAAGTCCTGCTCACTGTCAGTTTTGAAGACTTAATCCTGTGTAAATTCCATGGTTAGCCAGACTATTTGCCATGGCTTCTGGAAATAACTCTTGTTCAGTGTCCTCTGTAGTCCCTTCTTGGCCATCTTGTAATTTTTTTTCCTCTGTAGCCACAAGTGAAAAAGTGGCTGATGAACATGTCCTTGTAGCCTTAAACTGCTGGGGTAGACTTTGAGAAACAAATTGTTTTATAGGTTCAGCAACCACAGGCTCTTGTAGGCCAGCCTTGTGCTTAGCAATGATTTATTTTCATCACTTTGATTGCAGTCTCCTCCATTTAAAGTAACCAAAGTGTGGGAATCTTCCCTGATTATAGTTTTTTATTACTTCAGACTTTCATTTATCTACTAGTTTCTGAAGTCAGACTACTCTCTCATTCACCTCAATTGAATGGCAGTTACCTTTAGGCCATCTGAAACAGTAGTTTGAATATGAGGACAATATCATGAAACTGACTTTTTATTCTGGGTTTCTTCAATTTTCTGATAAAAACATTTAATATGACAGTTTCTAGAAAGTCTCTCTGCCATCCTACTTTCTTTTGATGTTTGGAGTTTGATAATTAGATTTTTTTAGCCTTCTAAGGTCTAAATTACTGAACTCGATCAATTCAGTTTGATTTTTTTTTAATGTAAGACCTTGGTCTTTGTTACAATCTTAGCATTTTAACACTAATTTGTCATACAATAGACATTAATATTTATTTATCTTCTTAAACCAGTTTGGTATCGTCCCTCTTTCTTCCTAATTTACTCTTTGACAATTAAATTATCCAAAAAGTTAGCAGATGATGAGAACAAAAATTGTTTCCAATCAGTCTGTACTCTCAAATTGAGATGGGTTTCTATTTCTAATTTCAATAAAATCTTGACTTGAAAGATCATTATTGTGTGCTCTCTAGTGACGACTGACACTGATTTTATGACACATACAGAAAAAAAAACACTTTCTGTGCAAAAATATCATTTCTATATTTTAAGATCAACTTAACAGAAAAAGAATATTCATTTACAGAATTTTGTTTCCTTATATTTGTGCTTGCAAATTGGCCAATGATTGACTAAAACTATCTCTCTTCAAGTTACTTAATAAAAGTAGAAAAGATTTGCTCAAGTACACCAATATTTTTACTTTTTCTTGCCTCTTACTCTGGAGCTGTAGCTCCAGTAAAGATGTGTCCCACCTCTAAAATTATCACAGGTGACTGTTTTTCTAAATATGTTTTCCTGGCAGAATAAGATCCACCAGCTTATGAGCCTACAAAATATGCCTCCTTGTCTCCCACCACCTGATTGCAAAGCCAATACCACATATTTTAGGTTTTATTATGGCAATATCCCAATTTCAGATATGAATTTTTACATTAGGATATGGGCTACAGTATAATAACAAAGACATAAAAAATACATGATTTAAATAGTACAGGTTTTAAGAATAATTTAAATCAGGCAGGTTTAAAAATATATCATTTAAATAATATGTATTTTAAATACATTGTTCAAGTAATATAGAAGGACTGATTTTCTCTCTTTTAGCTGTACAGAAGAAAGTGACCCATGGCAGGTATGCTGACCTTGCCATTCTCAATACATGGTTTTAATCTCTAGTTACAAAGCAGCTGTCCCACTTATATCCATTCTTCCAGGTAGCAGAAAAGAAAAAAAAGAATTTGAAAATAAGTGTTTTCCTTTTAAAAGATGGGCTTTTGATTGGATGTTGCACTTCTGTTTACATTTTTTTTTTCTTTTTGGTCAGAGTTAGTCATATTGCCACATCTAACTAAAAGGAAAGCAGAGAAATTAGTTTGACCAAGCAACTATTCATGCAATTAAAAGTGAATATGTTTCATTAGTAGTGAAGAAGAGAATGGTTAATGGAGAGAAAAAAAGACCTCTTTATAGTACTGTACACTATACAGTACTCTTTCCATTAAACCAACCTTAAGGAATAGTCTGACATTTGACAAGTCTAAGTTAAGGGACAATTGAATTCAAAGCTTGAGGGAACAACGTAGCTTTGGGGTGCAGGGAATGAGAAAATGCTGTTTTCTCCATTTTTCTTTAGGTTAGAATAGCTGATAAACAAGATACTAAATTATAGATCTGGAAACATTTTTCAGACTTCATCTTGCCTTTAATTTAGACTATACCTAAAGTACCCTAGGAAAAATGTTAGCCTAATGTAACCTTCTGAGATCTCTAAAGAAGGAAGTTTCTAGTTTCTTTTAGCAGGATTTTTACCATTTAATCTGAGAGAGAAGAGCCATGAGATTGCATTCCTCACCCACAACCCCACATTTCTCCAGAGTCCAGTTTAATATGATAGTGAAATGGTGGGGATAGAGTCAGCATGCCTGGGTTCAAATCTAGGGAAATCCAGCTGTGTTTCTAACCAACTTAGTGACTCTAAAGAAATATTCAATCTCTCTAAATCTCAGCTTCTTAATCTATAAAAGGAGGATCATATTTGAAGTTACTTGATAGGGGTGTTGAGAGGATTAAATCCTTTAAATGTGTAAAGGATTTAGAGAAGTGGTTGGTATTTGTTCTATTCTCAGTTAGTATCAGATATTATTATCTCCTTGTATCAATTCTCAGGTCCGAAGATCCCCCAAAAAGAAAAACGAGCTAAATTATAGTAATTGTAACATAAGTTAATCAACATGAAACTATTTTATTTTCTATTATCAAAGTGTGTTGCTCTGGTCAGTGTGGCTTATTTGCTTGGAGTGCTGTCCTATGCTCAAAAAGGTCATTGGTTCGATTCCCAGTCCAGGCACATATTACCCATAAATAAGACCTTAAAAATAGAAATAAAAATTCTGCTCAAAATTCTGGTTGTCTGTATACTTCACAGGAGCATGAGAATACACAGGAAGTCTGTTGAAAAGCAGGCAGAAATTCAAAGGAGATCTATGAGAAACAAGCCCTTGGTGAAATTTATGATTATGTTCACCTTTGACTAAGTATGTTCCTCACAGCTCTGGAAGGTAGAAAGGCAATAGCTTCCTGGCTTGAGGTGTTAGAGGCTAGAATTCATGGCTGGAAAGAACCAAGGAAATTTACAATTACCTTAAGGCCCATCAACCCAATCAAAAGACACAAAAATATACATCTACAAAAAGAGTTAAGAACAAATGTACATTGAAGCTTCATGCACAAGAGCCTGAAACTGGAATTAGCTCAAATGTCTAACAACAAGCACAAGAAATTTGTGTATATCTTTAAAAATTAAGGGCACAAAATGAATAAATTGAACATGAATGAAGACCTATAACACTTGCTAAGTGAAAAAAGGCAGACACAAAGACTATCCTGCAGAAACCAGTTTGGCTCAGTGGATAAAGTGTTGACCTGCAGACTCAAGAGTCCCAGGTTCAATTCTGGTCAAGGCCATGTACCTTGGTTGCAGGCACATCCCCAATAGGGGGTGTGCAGAAGGTAGCTGATCAATGTTTCTCTCTCATTGATGTTTCTAGTTTTCTGTCCCTCTCCCTTCCTCTCTGTAAAAAATCAATAAAATATATATATTTTTTAAAAACAAAGACTACCCTTTCTAATAAAAGAGTAATATGCAAATTGACAGCACCTATGCTACACCAACAAGCCACACCCACCAGCCATGCCCATCAGCCAATCAGAGTGTGTATGCAAATTAGCCCAACTAAGATGGCAGTTAATTTGCATATCCTGGTGCAGAAGATGGTGTAGAAGGAAGCCAAGCGCTGCAGAAGGGACCAAAGCTGTGGAAAAGAAAGCAAATGGGGAAGGGGAGAGGAGAAGGAATGAGGCAGAGGAGATGGGAGGGATCAAGGCATGGAGATGGGAGGGAGCTTTGCTCAGGCCGCAGGAAGCCCTGTTCTAGCAGGAATGTTACTGCAATGGGTCTCTAGTATACTATATGATTGCATTTATAAGAAATCCTTGTAAAGGAAAACCTACAGAAACATAATGCAGATTTGTGTTTTCCTGGGGCTGGGAGTAGGGGGAGAAGCTCAACTTAAAAATGATTTAGGGAGCTGAAGAAAATGTCCCATTTGTTGATGTGATTATATGTTTTACCACACTATTCGTGTGCCAAACCTCATCAAACTGTATGCTTACAATGGGTACATTTTAATTTTATTAAAAATATTTCTCAATAAAACAGCTAAAATATAAAAACTCGCCCATCTTACATTCTACCTCTCATCCCCCAAAGTTGTTTTGTCATACAATATATTGATCAAAATGCTGCTGATGAAAATGGCCTCTGGAAAACATAATGAGCTCTCAGCTCTCCCTTACCCTTCATGACTTGAGAATTTTAACTGATATAACCCCTAGAAAGCTACTGAGGTTAATCTTTGTTTTAGCTTCATGAAACACAATTCACTTTTTTAATTTGAGTAAAATATTTTAATATCCATTAAATTTTCCTGTTTGATTCCTGAAATGATTAGAAATGTATAAGTTTATTTCCAAATATTTAGAGATTTTTTCAGGTATTTTTCTGTCACTGCCTTCTAAATTACTTAAATTTTGTTACAGAAATACTCTTTATGATGCCCATATCTCTTTAAATTCATTGACTTGCATATATTTCTTAGTAAGTGCTACATTTGAGCAACAAAAAACTAGAGAATCAATGCATGAACATTTGTGCAAGAAGTGGCCTTCCTTCCCCTGGAGGCTGGCACCACTTTCACTCTGGCCCGGAGCTGACTTCCCATGCTGCCCAGAGGCCCAGGACAGCTGGGGTGGTGTGGAAGGCCTGTGTTGTCACCATGGCGACAATGCAAGCATCCCTTCCTGCCCCAGGCTGCTCTGTGCCTGTGTATGCAAATTAACCCGCCATATTTGTTGGGCTAATTTGCTTATCCACTACTTATTGGCTGGTGGGCATCACAACGGTATAGTCTGTAACTATTTTCTCTCCTTTCTGCATCCAGCCCGACTAGAGAGCAAGTCCAGTTCCTGAGTAGAGGAGCTGGGGATTAAGAAATAAAAGCAAGAAAGAGACAAGAGACAAAATGGAAGGAAAAAACTGGGAACCAGGTGGGACCACTGCCCTCTTCTGCTGGAGAGACAGTGAGCCAGAGCCAATACAGTGTACTTATTTTATACCCCCACATACCAGGAAGTTTCACCAAAAGTCAAGAAGAAGAAGATTATTTGCATTCTTGAGTAGGCCCCCGCATTCCTGGTACTTGACTCGATTTACATATCAAAACTCACTATCCAATACCTGGGCTGAAATGAAGGTCAAGTTGATAACAACCTTGCCTTTTTAGCAGGCATAGCTTTGCCTGTAGCCTTGGGTTCAGCTGACAATTTAAAGAAATGCCTATGTGCCTCCCAGGTGCTCTCTGCAATGGTCAATTTGCATCTTTCTCTTTTATTAGTGTAGATGAGTCTTATGCTATTGTTGATTGGAATAGTCTTTAAATTTTAATCATCTCAACTTGGTTGATAGTGTTATTCAGGCCTTCCAAATTCTTATAAATTTACTTCTTTCATTTCTTTCATTTTTGTTATTTAAACAAGTTCTATTGTTCAAGTCGCCTGATTATAGCAATTAACCATTCTGTATATTAATTTCTTTTTAAAAAATATATTTTATTGATTTTTTACAGAGCAGAAAAGGGAGAGGGATAGAAAGTCAGAAACATCGATGAGAGAGAGACATTGATCAGCTGCCTCTTGCATGCCCCCTACTGGGGATGTGCCCGCAGCCAAGGTACATGCCCTTGCTGGAATCGAATCCGGGACCTTTCAGTCCTCAGTCCGATGCTCTATCCACTGAGCCAAACTGGTCTCAGCTGTATATTAATTTCTTATACCTGACTGATTTCTCCACTACAATTGAACTCACATTAAGCAAAAATAATGGCTTTTAATCTTCATAAGACCATCGTTAGTATTTTGCTTAGCATACAAGAAGTTGTTTTCAACTGTTTTATGAATGCATACATTATTTAATTGATCAAATAATCAAGCAGCCAATAATAAAAAAACCTTGTCATTAGCAGAGTGCAAATTAGAAATGTATGAAAATCAGAATGCTATAGGCTGAATCATATCCCCACTAAATTGATATATTGAAGCCTTAGCCCCCCAGTATAGACTTGAACATAGTGCTTTTAGGAGTCATTCAAGTTAAAAGAGGTCTTAAGGGTGGGGTGTTAATTCAATAGATTTGGTGGTCTTGTATGAAGAAGAAAAAATTCCTTCTCTCTCTCTCTTCTCTCATGCACTAATGAAAGGCCACAGGGTGATAAGATAGTCATCTGCAAACCTGCAGGGAATGGGGGGACAGAAGAGGGGGTCTTAGCACATGGTGGTAGAGAAGATTTGACTTTGGATGGTGGACACACAGTGCAATATATAGCTCTTGTAACACAGAAACCCACACCTGAAACCTATATGTTCATGTTAACCAATGTCATCCTGATAAATTTAATTTAAAATAAAATAATAATAAATAAATAAAGCTTGAAAAGCCTAAAGGATCTATTTGAATCAATTAAATATATCAGTGAATATCTGCCAATGAAGTAAGACTTTCTTTATTACTAACTATAGGCCAGGTGCATGAAATTTGTGCATGGAGGGGTGTGTCCCTCAGTCCAGCCTGCAACCTCTCCAATCAGGAACCCCTAGAGGAATGTCCAACTGCCCATTTAGGCCTATCCAACTGCTTGCCTGCCTGCCTTCCTGATTGTCCCTAACCACTTCTGCCTGCCAGACTTATCACCGGCTAACCACTCCCCTGCCAGCCTGATTGATGCCTAACTGTTCTCCTGTCAGCCTGTTTGCCCCTTACTTCCCTTCCGTACAGGCCTGGTCACTTATAACTGCCTTTCCCTGCAGACCTGGTCACCCCCAACTTCCCTCCTCTGCCAGCCTGGTCACCCTTAGCTGCTCTCCCTTCAGGCTTGATCACCCCCAACTGCCCTACCCTGCTGGCCTGATCGCCCACAGCTGCCCTACTTTGCAGACCTGGTCCCTTCCAACTGTCCTGCCCTGCTGGCCTTCTTGTGGCAGCCATCTTGTGTCCACATGGGAACAGCCATCTTGTGTGTTGGAGTGACGGTCAATTTGCATATTAGATAAGATGGTCAGGAAAACATGCTACAATCAATCTAACCTACTCACACTGAATCCATCTATAAACTTTTCTGAATATAAAATAAACAGCCCTAACTACTCAGTTCCAAGGATGCTTTTTAAAAGCTATCAAATCTTTTCTATCTCTGTGAAATATGCTGCTTATGTTTGTGAAAATATTTCACACTTAAAATGCTTGAAATAAAAAATACTTTCATTTTAGTTGAACTTTATTTGGAAGCTACATGAATTCTTCTAATATTCAGCCATCAAATCAGTATATCATACCAAAGTAATGTTTAATCTTTAAAAAATAATTCATAGTACTTTATTTTTTAAAAATTTGCCACAATATTAAGATTCATAAGAAAGCTTTGAAATAACCTAAAATTGGGGTAACCTAGATATTTTATCTTTCATAAGCTACGATTAATGAGACCCAAAAGAAAGTTTTCAGATATCAAAACTAATTTTTTAACTTCTTTTGAAAGTTTATTTGTAAGTTTATTTGCATCTTATAATACTAACTGAGAAATAAAAATATAATATGCTATAATATTACCATGTTGTATAGATATTGCTGAACATTAAATTTGTTTCATCTTCTGAAAAAAATCTTAATTTATAATTAGGATTTATAAATGTTTTCTTCTATTCACTTAACTGTTCATTTCTCAGTTGAAAAGCAGTCTCTACAGATTTACCAAAATGGATACTTAAATACCACTGAACATTAGCTTAATACAGAGATCTTTTCCACTTGAGGGGATGCCTTTTCTCACTAAATTGACATTTCGCCTCTGAGATTCATAGTTCTTGACTAAAACTGAAAATAATTGTTTTGTTAACTTTAAGAGAAACATCTTGAGTCAGCAGTTGTGTGGGAAGTAAAGCTTTTCACATTGTGCAGTGTCTGACTGAAACAGAAACCTAAAGACTAAGACATATGATTGGTTCAACTTCTCCTAGCTGAGACAATTGCATTTCACAAGTGCCAGTTGCCTTTAGCCGTCAAAACTCACCCATGGTCATTCATCCCAAGGACGGAGCTATAAACCTATGAGTGGCAGGTTTAAAACAGGGAACAAGATAATAAATAAAATACAGTTATATTTTATGAAGTCTGAAACCAGAACTACACCTAACATTAAAAGGGGCTATGTATACACTTTTCTAACTCAGTGGAGTTTCATGATTTGTTTGTAGAGTTCTTTTCTCTGGACTAGCAAGAGGGCGGGTTGGCAATATATCTTCCTATTATCAGTGAGAATGAGCAGTCCATTTGGTCATTACATGGAAATCCTAAGAATTAGATTCTCTTAAAGGTCACAGGCACCATGAGACCCTGAGTTGTAATTTCAACATCTAAAACCTGAATCCTAGCTCACGATTCAGTAACTATGATAACATCTCACAACTATAAGGGGCTCTTTCCAACAGCCAGAGAGGCTGTCGTCACACCTGGGACTTTCAGTGCTCAAGGTGACTCCCCTCTGGCTTTGTTTGATACTAGTTCTGCAAATATATCCAGTGATTTCACTCATGTTGTGTTGAAAAAAAAAAAAAAACAAAAAAAAACAAACAAACAAAAAAAAAAAACTAGTAGGATACCTGCTAGCAGAGTGTAGAGACTCCTGAAGCAGATTGCAGTAGGTCTATTCTTGAGAGAGAATGATTATAATTTATATTGTTTCTTTCTTTAAAATGTTAAGTATCCGTTGGCCAGTCAGTAATAAAATCCTATTTTATATTACAAAGATTGTTGTAATTTTCTATGGTGGGTTCTGAACTTTTTTTTTTTACTTGCTACGACTACAGTCAGATTGTTGTGTTTTCTTAAAACTACTACCTAGTCTGTTTTTTTTTTCCTTTGCTTGCTTTCATTTCCTTTTGTTTTCATTTATTTATTTTATTTATTTAAACCATGACATGATTGTAATACTGGGCCTGTTGTTCTGCCTCATCATGGGATTCCTTTCTGGCAATACTTGATATGTGATCAGGAAAGGTAGACTAAAATGAGAGAAAGAATCCAGGATCTAAAGTTAGACTATCTGGGTGCTATTCTTATCTATTTCCTTAATATTCTTCATGAAACAGGGAAAGTTACTGTATCACTTTCCAAAAAATGATACATCGTATCTCACCCCAAAATGAAGGTGTTGAAAAGGATGATCCCTAAGGTCTCTTCAGATGCAAAAGCCTTTGATTCTATAAATCCAATAACTCTTGTTCCATCTGGATTAGCTTTGATTAGGAAAAATGTCAAAAAATGTACAAAGCATAAATGTTCATTTACTGGAAAATAAGTGAGATCTCATTATTAATATTGACCTCTCTACTGATAACCTTGATCCATATTGCTATTCCTATGTATAGAGGTTCAATACATTTAATTCTTTTGGTAAATGTAGTGATTATGATCACAGGCTTTGGAGTCAGAAAACGTGGGCTTGAATTCTGAACAGGGTATTTAATAGCTCTGAGATTATAACTATCTTAGCCTTCTTTGTAAATCAGGAATACTTCCTACTCCGTAGTCATTTTACTGAGTATCACATAAACACGTGTAAAGAATCTAGCACAGAATATAATGAACAAGAGAAACCAAGATGGCAGCATAGGTACACACCTAGGCTTTTGCCCCACACAACAATTCTCTAAGACTAGAACTGAAGGACAGAACGGACACTGTCCAGAACCACGGGAAGGCTGGCTGACTGGAAGATGTGAAATTGGAGGGTCATAGAAGTGCACAGGGATAATCAGAGCCTCTGCAAAGCCCAGGTAAGGTGGAGACTCACACACGCGAGAGGACAGGGTGTCTGAGCCTAGCAGGGGTGCTCTGACGGAAAAGAGACAAAAACTCCAGGCTGCGCTGAACTCAGCTCAGTTTGCAGTCAAAACCCAGGGGAACCAGGCCCTTATGGGGAGAACCTGGATTTCGGGCAGAATCCCAGGGGAAGAGCCAGAGGCAGACCTCCATAGTGTGCGTGTGAGTGCCCGCAGAGGGGACAAACGGGTCACTGGCTGTGTCTGTCAGGAGAAAAGAGTTCCAGCCAATGGCGGAGCCCCGGGGATGCGCACAAGTACTCACGGTGAGGGCATTCTATTTGTTGATTGTATGTCTGGCATCCAGTGGAAGGGAAAAGGAGTTCCGATTGCACTGAACCCAAGTGCCAGGCAAAAATCTGAGATTCTGGATTCATTGGGGACTGGATATTCTAGGACACAGTGACCTTGTGGGCTGGGCTGACTGGAAGCCAAGGCTGTCAGCTCCACCCTAAAACTCCACCCCATCAAGAAACTCCGCCCCATCCAAACTGAGCACAGAGACTTTAGCAAGTTTGCAAGTCCTGGCACATAAGGCTATCTCTTAGAGTAGACACAGCTGATCCTCACAGCAAGTTGGCCTGGAGGTCAATTCCTCCCAGTGATACCAACAACAAACAAGACTTATCTGCAACTAGGCTGTATACACAGTCCACAAAGGGGTGCAACAAGAGTGTACACCTCAGGTAACAGGGGAGGCTGAGACACCTAGCACACAAAGCTACCCAACCAACTCAGGGAAGCAGTGAAAACGGGAAGAGAAAGAAAAAGATCACAAACAAAAGAAATGGAGGAAAACAAATGACTGGATATAGAGTTCAAATCCACAGTGATAAGGTATTTCAAGAGGCTCTTAGAAAAAGCCAATAAGCTCAGCGAGAATCTCAAGGATGTGAAGAAAACCCTCAAGGAGATGAGCGAGACCCTCATGGTTATGAAAAAGGACCAACTAGAAACTAAACATACACTGACTGAAATAAAAAATATTTTATAGAAACTCAACAGCAGACTAGAGGAACACAAGAATCAAATCAAAGATTTGAAATACCAAGAGGCCAAAAACGCTTAACTGAAAAAGAAAACAAGAATCCAAAAATTTGAGGATAGTGTAAGAAGCCTCTGGGACAACTTCAAACGTACCAACATCAGAATTATGGCGTTGCCAGAAGAAGAGAGAGAGCAAGATATAAAAAAACATATTTGAAGAAATAATGACTGAAAACTTCCCCCACCAGGTGAAAGAAATAGACTCACAATCCAGGAAGCACACAGAACCCCGAGCAAAAGGAATCCAAAGAAGACCCACACCAAGACACATCATAATTAAAATGCCAAGAGCAAAGGACAAAGAGAGAATATTAAAAGCAGCAAGAGAAAAACAGATGGTTACCTATAAGGGAGCACCCATACGACTGTCAGCGGATTTCTCAACAGAAACGATGCAGGCCAGACGGGAGTGGCAAGAAATTTTCAAAGTGATGAATAACAAGAACCTACAACCAAGATTACTCTACCCAACAAAGCTATCATTCAGAATTGAAGGTCAGATAAAGAGCTTCACAGATAAGAAAAAGCTAATGGAGGTCATCACCACCAAACCAGTATTATATGAAATGCTGAAAGGTATTCTTTAAGAAGAAGAAAAAGGAGAAAAAGGTGTCTGCTTCAAACTAGAGCATGGATGGAACTGGAGAACATTATGCTAAGTGAAATAAGCCAGTAAAAGAAAGAAAAGTATCACATGAACTCACTCATTTATGGATTACAATGAACATCATAAACTGATGAACAAAAACAGATCCAGAGACAGAAAAGCATTGACTGTCAAACCTCAGAGGGAAGGTAGGGGAGGGCGGGAGTAAGGGGAAGAGATCAACCAAAGGACTTTTATGCACGCATCTAAGCCTAATCAATGGACACGGACACCAGGGGGGTGAGGGCATAAGTGATGACGGGGCGAGGAGGGGATTGGAAGGGTAATGGCTGATGAGGACACATATGTAATACCTTAATAAAGAAATTTAAAAAAATTAAAACAATAGCTTCAAAAAAAGAATATAATGAACAACATATACTGATGAACAAAACCATATTCAGAGACATAGAAACATCAATAAGACCATCAAACCTCAGAAGGAAGGTAGAGGAATGTGGGGGTAAGGAGGAGAGAACAACCAAAGGATTTATATGCATGCATATAAGCCTAACCAATGGACACAGACAAAGGGGGGTGAGGGCATTGGGGGAGAGTTAATGGGGGAATAAGGACACACATGTAACACCTTAATCAGTAAGAAATTTTAAAAAGCAAGCAAACAAACAAAAAGACAATCTAGCAAAGGGCATGGAATAAAATATAAATCAAAAATATTATTATTGCTATTGAGTTTTATTCCTTCCTGAAATCACAATTTGGGGGAAAAAATAGGGAAAATATAAAAGTGCTAGATATTAGAGAAGGGTGCCATCAAAGAAAAAAAATAATTCTAAAATTTTAAAAAAATTAATCTGCTACAAAATATTCTGTAAATTAGGGATGGCAAATGGCATGTTAACACTGGCTCATAGCCTCCATGATGGACATCATTAATTATCAGAGCCCTAATGAGCTTGGCCATGACCTCAGAATCCTCCTAGTCTTAGTACTCAAATAGGCACTACCCATTGTGTCATATAGCCCAAGACAAAATCTAATCTGCCATCTCTTGCTCAGGTCTATCATTAGACTAAACCAGTGGTCGGCAAAGAACGGCTCGTGAGCCCCATGCAGCTCTTTGGCCCCTTGATTGTGGCTCTTGTACAAAATACCATGGCCTGGGCGAGTCTATTTTGAAGAAATAGTGTTAGAAGAAGTTTAAGTTTTAAAAATTCTGCTCTCAAAAGAAATTTCAATCGTTGTACTGTTGATATTTGGCTCTGTTGACTGATAAGTTTGCTGACCACTGAACTAGACCCTTTAAAAAATAAATCTGGAAGAGAATCTGCATACACTGGGGATAAAAACTCACAAAATAAATTTAAAAGTTAAGTCACAGGTATTATAATTACCTGATCTGCTTTATTATTGAAGCTGCAGAATTCTTTAATCAACAAATAACTCAGAATTAGTTGCACAACCATTCATACAATAACACTTAAAATCACACTCTGATTGGTGTTTATTGACTGAACAAAAACTTATTGAAAACTTTTTTTAAAGCCACTGTGAGTTTAAACCTATTAAAAATAGGTTATGGAAGAAACTTTTTTGTAATCCTGGATATCATTTGTAGAAAGGAATAAAAGAGAGATATAGCTGCAAAAATGCTGATCTTGTATTTGGACACATTTCCCAGAGAACCATCAAATCAATCTGGACAACACAGCAGATATGTTATGTTTGTATGGTTAATCCAAAATACATTTCAGCATTTCCCTTCTCCGAACACCCCAAGAGCAAATCTGACCATGGAGTATGGTGTGGAATGTTCCCCTGAAGACTGTGTCACAGAGGTAAAGCACTACTAGAATAAGAACATGTTTTAATTAAATAAAATAAAGGGTAACTTGAAGTATCAATTTGTAAGAAAAAATCTGAATCCAGTTTAACCTGTCAACCCTCTCTTTTGAAACAAAATTACATCTTCTTAAACATCATTAATTTATCAACCTCGTTAATAAAGTTTCAATTTGCAGATAATGTTATAGCTTGTATTTTACTGCCTAATACATGTGATGTGAGTGAATAGAATATTTGCTATTTTACAATATATTTTAGAGGATTTAAAATAAATTTTATTACAATCAATTAGACATGATTATCTAAAAAGACACTTGCCATTGTTTTGGATAATTATAAGTAGAAATTTACCAAATTTGAACTTGTTTTAATAGTTAAAGAGTGATTAGAATGTACTTTCTTTTTCATAACTAATTGGAGGTGAACTGCACAGCAAATCCTGATTTTTGACAGTATATTGGATGAGGATATTTTTAATGAAGGTATTTTAGAACAATGATCATCTGGCATGTCAGATCTGGATGGCAGCTGTGAAGTGATTGAGTTTGGTCAGGTGACACAGAATGTGAATATGGCACCTCCGTTTGGGAGAGTTAGGTCAGGATTAGTTATAGCAATAAATGTTCTGCAGTATAATCCTCAGATGTAATGATTTATGTGTGAAAAAGATAAAACGCTTCTACTTTTTAAAGCTTTCTTTATAATGGAACATCAATTAGATGCTAAAACTGTTCATTATTTCTTAGTTTAACTCTTTCACTGATTTGCTCTGGTTGGCTCTAACTGTGTGCATTTTATAGGAATGCAAACTCAAACAGAAGTTTAGAAACTTACTCAAGTGAAAGACCTCATTTTCTAGGATTATGTTCCTGGTTTAGCATATTCCTAACACCCTGACTACCACATTCAACTCCCCACATACTTCAAGTATTCTCTCAAGGGCTTTACAGTCTCCTTTGCCTTTCATACCCTTCCTTTTCATAATGGTACAAGTTCATTCCTGGCTTTAAGGTCTTGTCTCAACTCTCATCTCAGAGAGGCCTCCTTTGCCTACACTATTTGAGTCAGCTCACCAGCCCACTCCGTTTCTTTATAATATCATTCTGAATACTGCCTTTAGAACCAGTTCTTACTCACTGTTATGAGCTGACCTAGGAACCCCTCCCTAAATTATTTTGTTTAAGTCCTAACTCCCAGTATCTCAGAATAAGATATTTTAGATGGACTTTTTAAAAGATAATTAAGGTAAAATTAGGTCATATGAGTGAGCCCTCATCCAACATGATGGTGTCCTTATAAAAAGCGATGATTAGGACACAAGCATGCACAGAAGTGATAGCATGAGAAAGCACCAGAAGAAGACGGGCATCTACAAACCAATCAATGTCTCTTTCACATTGTTGTTTCTCTCTCTGTCTCTTCCCCTTCCTTCCACTCTTCCTAAAAATCAATGGGAAAAATATCCCTGATGAGGATTAACAAAAACAATGACAATGAAAAATTATTTGCTAATCTTTTCCCCCCTGACCTATAAACTGTGATAATACATATACTATATAGGATCATTGAAATAAATTAAATAGTATATGTTAAACATCCTTCAAAAAACATTCAAATGTTGTATAGAAATTATCACTGGAATTGTTATTGGTTTCATTCCTTTGAAGGATAAACAAGTATAAATAAAAGGGAGAAGTAAAGACTATAAAAAGATATATTGAAATTCTATTTTGGGCTTCTCTCCCTGTTAGACTAATGACTGAATCATGGCTCTGTCATTTCCTGGGTAAACTTGGATGTGCTATTTACCATCTGTAAAGAGTGGGGTATTTATTTGATCTAGTTTATGCGCTATCAGACACATTAAAATTAGTTGATATATGTAAAATGTCTAAGATGATCTCATGAATTCTAGATAGTCAAGAAATGTTTGCTACTATTATTTCTTCCAAGCAATTTTTCCTTTTCAAAAATGTTCATGCAATATGTTCACTCAAATGGTCTTTAAAAAGTATCTGATTGTGTATGTGCAAATGTATGTGGATGTGTGTGAATTTAAGCATGCATTTCCTCTTTTAAAGAATGTCTTAGTGTAAGTCAGTAGAAAGAAGCTGATTGTAGATATTGACATATCAATGACACATAACAAGGGTAGGACATTATTTATGGATTTTAGAATAGGAAAATACAGACTTCCCAATGCCTCAGTATTTTTCCTTGGAGAGCATATATTCTCACACCTGCTGATGGCTCTTAGGCTTTACAGGAACACTGACCAATCTGCATTCCATATTGGAAGTGATATAAGAATGGTTTTGTTTCAAAGCATACAAGTTACTGGCTTTATGAGAGTGGGCAAAGCTCTACATTCACTGGGCCTCATATTTAAAGTAGAGATTATTTATTGACTATTCACTACATATCTGGCACTATATTAGTTAAACTCCAAGAGGGTAGAGTTCTTTGTGCACAGACTCATAAGTGCAAAAACAAAGAACTCTACCCTCTTGGAGTTTATTTAAAGTAATAATTATAAATAAGAAAGGTACTTATGAAGTTTATCATGTAAACTTCATAAATAAGAAAAGCATGTAGTATGTTAGAATGCAAAACATTCTTATAAAATTCAAAAAGGGATATCCTGGCTGGGTAGCTCAATTGGTTAGACATTACCTCAATATGCCAAAGTTTCAGGTATGATCCCTAATCAGGGCACACCCAAGGATCAACCAATGCATGCATAAATAAGTGGAATGACAAATCGATATTTTCCCCTCTCAGTCTAAAAATGTAAAATAAAATAAAAATCAATCAGGGAGAGGCTGGGTGGGAGTGCTATGGGAAAAGGAGAACCTGAAAGGAATCAAATATTTAAAAATGATAAGAGAATTAATTAATGGAATATCTGTTGAAATAGTCTTTCAGAGAGAGGAAACAATTGGAGCAAAATCTCTGTATAGAAGCTTGCTCAGTATGTTCTAGGAACAAATAATTTTGTGAAAACCAAATGAAATCCTCTCTAAGTGGGCAATTTGTAGTCTGTTCATAATGTACTAATGCAGATGTTGTCATAGTAGTCCTACTCTGTCACTAAATAACTGTGGTGCTTAGGCAAGTCACTTTCTCTTGGCTCCATTTCTTTAAAGAGGAAGTCTTAGAAGCAAAAAACCTTTCTAGCATAAAAATTATATGACTAAGTATAATATTATATTAATAAAATGTAATTAAACATTTCTTGTGCACTTTCTATAATGAAAGTGATCCAAGAGTTGAAAATGGTTATACGAATTGATGAGAGCACAGAAAGGTTAATACAGAAAGTTACTCATGTAACTAAATACATTTCATTAATTAGTCCATAGTTTTACATTATGTTATTAACTAGTTTCACCAAAGACTGTATATGCTTCAAAATATTATAGTGCCGCAACTAGTTTGGCTCAGTGGATAGAGCGTCGGCCTGCAGACTGAAGGGTTCCAGATTTGATTCCCATCAAGGGAACGTACTTTGGCTGCGGGCACATCCCCAGTAGGGGGTGTGCAAAAGGCAGCTGATCAATGTTTCTCTCGGATCGATGTTTCTGACTTGCTATCGCCCTCCCTTCCTCTCTGTAAAAAAAAAAATCAATAAAATATATGTAAAAATGATAGTTATTAAAAACAAGGAAGAAATATGAGAATGTCAAAGTTTATAAGAGCCATGACAAATGTAGAGTGTTATCTTGGATTTCACCCTGGAATAAAAAAAAAACTGCTGAAATCCAAATAAAGTCTATAATTGAGTTAATAGTTCTGTCCCTATGTTAACTTATTAATTTTTATAAAAGCACTATGGTTATGTAGTATGTTAACATTGGGGAAAGTGGGTGATGGATATATAGAACTTTCTGTACTATGTTTATAACATTTTATTTAAATATAGATGGTATAAAATATTATATTAATTTAAAGTGTACAATATAATGACTCAACACCTATATACCTTACAATGAGATCACCACACTAAATCTACTAATTATGTTACCATGCAACTTATCACAATATTAGTGACTATATTTCCCTTCACCTTTTTTTTTTACCTATATCCTCTCTCTACTATCAACCACCAGTTTGAAATCTGTTTCTATGAGTCTGTCTTTTTAAAATTTTATTTGTTCTTTTGTTTTGTTTTTCAATATTCCATCTATAAGTGAAATATGGTATCTCTATTACTGTTTGCAAATCTTTTATTTTAATATTGATTTAAAATAAAATGTTGTGTGTTTCTTTTTAAGTGTATATAGAGGATGGCAACAGACTAAGTGGAAGTTACATTCAACTCTTCCCAAAAACAAACTAAAATTACAACTAAAATAGGAAAAATCCATTTGAATGTCCAACTGAAGACTAGCTGAGCAGAAGTTTCATAACCCAATATTTACAGAAGAAGCCACATCAAGACTGCTAGGAAGTATGGAGACACAAAATGTTCTGAATCTATGCCCATAGGCTGTGGCTGAGATTCAGGTAGATATCTCAGCTGCAAAGGTTCCCCGTGAGTAATATGAAGTCTTAACTCATATTGGGCTCTCCAGCCCAGAGCAGCAGAGCTGGAAGAGGCACCCACATGACATCTGGCTATGAAAATCAGTGGGGATTCTGTCTGCCAGGAGAAATAAAATTCTGCTAGAAGCATGGTGTCTTTTAAAGGGCTAAGACACAACATCTTGCTCACAGTTACTCACGCTGGGCTCTGGGCTCTGGCCGAGGGAGTAGGTCTGAGACTTGTGGCTCTGGGGAGAGAACTGAAGGGATAGCTGCCCCTATTCCATACCACCTGAAGACATGAGCTTTCTCCTCCACAGGCATCAGGCATGGGAAATGCAGTACACAACTCCCCAACTCCATGTTGACTCACCCTGCCAAACACGCAACTGAGAAGAAAGGTGCCTGGGTCCCTTGTGTAGAGATCTGGGCAGACTCTGGGGGTTTCAGAGAATGAATTGCATAGTACTGGAACAGGGGCTATTACTGCCCTTTCTCAGTAGCCTGAACAGTGTTGCCGCCTTCCCCACAAGGGAGACCCCATAGCCTCACATTCCCAACTCTTGGCAACCCTGATGTGCAAAGTTAAGGCTCTTAAGAAGGTCTGGCCAGAAATAAGACAGACTGAGTAGTATGACCTGAGGCAGTGGCCATTTTTCCCTTGCATTCTCCACCAATGTCACCTTTCTTGTGCATAACTCTCCCTTCACAAGGCTAAATCTTGGTCTCTCTGAGCCTCATAAACTCTACTGGCCTCACCCTGATAACTCCCTAAGACCCCACCTCACCACAAAAATCCATGGGCACATGGTGGGTGGCAAGTGACCTTAGTGTACCCTGGAATATTTGCTGAGTGGCCTCAGACCCAGTACTGGCACTGAATTAGAATATGTATCAGTCTGTTGATCACTACTCACCCCTACTCGTGTACCACCAGAGACCCTTTAAGAGGCTGAGTCTAATAGGCAGCTGGCCAGTGGAGGCATGCAAAGTCAGATCTCAAGCTGTCCGGGGCATTTTGTTTATCTGCCCTTGGGCCTAATGCTTGTGGAATTTGGCCTCAGGACACACCTTAGCCTCTTCCAGGCACACTCTAGCCCAGCAGAGATAGCCACAAATTGTGGCTCATGTTGTAACTCCAAAAATATTACCCAGGGCCAGCCATGGGTAGTTATTTTATATTGACTGCACACAAGTCCCTTCCAAGAGGCTTCAAATTCAATATACCTGGTGGTAGACTTCAGAACCACATTTCAACAACCGAAATAGATCTAAAAGTGGCACAGGCAAGACAGGCAAGGTAGTTCTCAACTGGCAGCAGACCCTGTTGGGGCCAATTGTACTTCATGAGGTCAACACCAATACATCAGCTCATACACTGTGGCCAGAGTCAGCTAGCCTGAGATTTAACCCCATTTTTAATGGGGTCAACAACAATCAAAAGACTCAGCTACAACAGAAGGGCTCACATAACAAATACTTTTGTGGGATAATAAGACAGACTTTGTTACTGAGACCATACAAAATCTATTGTATAAGGCCACTCACTATACCAAGATTGGGAGACAGAGAAGATCTACCTGTTACACAGAAATAAATACAGAGGCATGACCTAAATGGGGACACACACACAAAGGCCAAATAAAAGAACAGTAAAACCTCCAAAAAAAACCTACTTGAAAGGGAGACATGTAATCTACCAGATACAAAGTTCTAAATAATTGTTGTAAAGATGCTCAAGGAACTTAAAGGAAAAAAAAAAAACAAACAGATGAACTCTGTAAGAACTTAAAAAAAGATAATAAACATAAAAGAGGACATAGAAACCATAAGAGCCACTCAGAAATAAAGAATACAATATCAGAAGTGACTAGATGGAATTAATATTGGCTAGATGAAGCAAAGGATCAAGTCAGTAATTTTGAAAACAAGGTAGTAGTAAACATCCAATCAGAATGGAAAAATAATTTAAAAAATAGAATGGTCAAATGGACCCATTGGATAACATAAAGAATAACGACATATGCATCATAGTGGTACTTGAGAAGAGAAAGCAAGGGATTGAGAAGCTCTTTGTAGAAATCATAACTGAAGGGTTCCCTAACCTGGTGGGAAAAAGACACATGTCTTAGAAATATAGAGAGTCACAAAAGAATGAACCCAAAGAGGCCAACACCAAAATACATTTTAATAAAGATGGCAAAAGTCAAATAAAAGAAAATATTTAAATATTAATTAAAGAAAATATTAAAAGCTATAAGAGAGCTACTTATGGGAGGTCCGCAAAAGGAGCTCCCATAAATATGCAAGCTAATTTTTCAACAGAAACATTCTAGATAGGAAGAGTTTGTCATGAAATATTCAAAGTGAAGAAAAGCAGAGACCAACAACAAAGACTACTTTATCCAGCAAGGCTATCATTAAAAACTGAAGAAGAAATAAAGATCTTTCCAAACAAACAAACAAAATATTGTAAAAAATGTTAAAGGGCCAGTATTGTAAGAAATGTAAAATAAGATTGAAAGAAAATAAATATATAGAGAGAAACAGTTAAAAATAATAAAATGGCAATAAATACATATTTATTAATAATCATTTTAAATGTAAATTACTTAAATATTACAATTAAAAGACAGGGAAGCTAAATGGATAAGAAAAGAAGACCTGTATATATATATATACTACAGGTCCGGTGCACAAAATTGGTGCACAGGGGGTGTCTCTCAGCCCAGCCTGCACCCTCTCCAATCTGGGACCCCTCGAGGGGTGTACAGTAGAATTGGGCCTAAACGGGCAGTTGGACATTCCTCTCACATCTAGGACTGCTGGCTCCCAACTGCTCATCTGCCTGCATGCCTGATTGTCCCAAACTGCTTTCGCCTGCCAGCCTGATCACCTCCTAACCACTCCCCTGCCAGCCTGATTGATGGATAAATGCTCTGTTGCCAGCCTGAATGGCCCTAAGTGCTCTCCCCTGCTTGCCTGGTCACCACTAATTGACCTCCCCTGCCAGCCTGGTCACCCCTAACTGTCCTCCCCTGAAGGCTAGGTTGCCCCCAACTGCCCTGCCCTGCTGGCCTAGTCACCTGTAACTGCCCTCACTTGCCAGTCTGGTCAACCCCAACTGCCCTCCCATGCTGACCTGGTACCCCCAACTGCCCTCTTCTGCCATTCTGGTTGCCCCCAATTGCCCCCACTTGCAAGCCTGGTCCACCCAACTGCTCTCGTCTGCTGGCCTGGTCACCCACAACTGCCCTCTCCTATAGGCCTGATATCCTCTAACTACCCTCCCCTGCTGGCCATCATGTGGTGGCCATCTTTGACCACATGGGGGCAGCCATCTTGTGTGTTGGAGTGATGGTCAATTTGCATATTAAGCTTTTATTATATAGGGTGTGTATGTGTGTGTGTGTGTATGTGTGTGTGTGTGTGTGTATCTCCTATATAATATACATACAGTGAGTGGCCAGTTTATTGTGATCTCCGAACACATAATAATCTGGCCACTCAGTGTATATCCTATATAATAAAAGACTAATATGCAAATTGTCTCCTCGACCAGGAGCAGCAGGCAGGCCAGCCAACTGTCCATGTCCCCTCCTCTTGGCCAGGCTGGCTGGCCCACACCCATGCATGAATCCATATACCGGGTTTCATATGTATATATATACACACATTGAGTGGCCAGATTATTATGCATTCAGAGATCATAATAATGATCAGTGTGTGTGTGTGTGTGTGTGTGTGTGTGTGTGTGTGCACGTGTGAGTGTGTGTGTGTGTGTGTGTGTTATATACATATATGTATATATATAACACCTAACTGTGATATATATATACACACACACACACACACACACACACACACACACACACCTATATATATATAAAACACACATATATATATATATATATATATATATATATATATATATATATAAACCCTGGGTCCATCACGACCTCCCAAAGTTAGGTCAGTCCTGCAGTCAATGCTGGGTTGCCATGGCAACCCAGCACTGACTGCTAGGGAAGCAGACACAGTGACCCAACACTAACTGCTGAGAGGGCTATGAACCAGGTCCAGAGAGAGGCCTGAAGAGAGAAGCAGAGCTTTATCCATAGCTTCTGTGGCAGTTGTTGATCAACATTTGTCTCTCTCTTTCTTTCCAGGCCTGGACAACAGCTGCACCTCCATTTCTCTCCAAACTTCCACCAAGGATGCTAATCAGCCTCGTCTTTTTTACCAAGACCAATCGATAGGCCAAGAGACACTGACTGGCATAGAAACCAACCAATCAGAACCAAATGGGCCTGCAGAGAAGGGCAGTTGGGGGCAAAATCAGGCCTGAAGGGAAAGGCAGTTGGGGGTGAGATCAGGCCTACAGGGTAGGGTAGTTCGGGTTGATCAGGCAGGCAGAGGCAGTTAGGGACAATCTGACTAGTAGGCAAGAGCAGTTGGGGGCCATCTGGCAGGCAGGATAGGGCAATTGGAGGTGAGATCAGGCTGGCAGGGGAGGGCACTTGGGGGTGACTGGGCCATCAGGGAGCAGTTAGGTGTTAATCACGCTGGCAGGGGAGTGGTTAGAGGGGATCAGACTGGCAGAAAGGCAAGTGGTTGGGAGCCAGCAGTCCTGGATTGTGAGAGGGATGTCTGACTGCTGATTTAATCTAACAGTCGGACATCCCCTGAGAGGTCCCAGATTGGAGAGTTTGAGAGGGTGCAGGATGGGCGGATGGACAAACCCCCTTCCCCCAGTGCATGAATTTTGTGCACCAGGCCTGTAGTGTATACTATATATATATATATTATCTACAGAAGACCTATTGCAGAAAAAGGTCACTCAAATACCAAAAGTAAAGAAACAGAGAAAGATATTTCATGCAAATAAAAATTTTTAAATACTTGGTATAGCAATACTTATATCAGAAAAAAATATATATTTTAAAATAAAGTCTACAATAAGAGACAATGGATGATACTACATACTGATAAATGGAACAATCCAAGAAGAGTATGTAATCCTTGTAAATACGTATGCACCCACCATAGAGTCACCTAAATATCTAAAGCAAATATTGATGGACTTAAAGGAAGAGTTTGAGAGTATTGAAGTCATAATAAGGGATTTTAACACCCCATTGATATTGGCCAGAAAATCAACAAGAAAACAGCAATATCAAATGACACAATTGATCAAGTGTTTTAATTTATATCTTCAAAGCATTTACTCCCCCCAAAAAAATTTTTAAGTGCCTATAGAACTTATTTTAGGATAGCACATATTAGGAAACAAAACAAGTCTCAATAACTTTAAAAAGAGTGAGATCATATTAGGTGTTTTTTCTGACTACAATATTATGAAACTATAAATTAATTACAAGAATAAAAAAAGGAAATCATACAGACTTGGAGGATACATAGCATGTTACCAAATAAATGGGTTAACAATGAAGTAAAAAATAAAATCAAAACACCTTGAGACAAATGAAAATGAAAACTAAACAACCCCAAACTTCTGGGAAACAGTAAAACCAGTCTTAAGAGAAAAGCTCACGGCATTACATTCCTTCTGTACGGAATAAGAAAAATTAAACAATCTAAATTTACACATAAAGAAATAAAAACAACAACAACAACAACAACAACAACAAAATAAACAAACACAGCATAACGTGAATTTAAAAAAAAGATATAAAATCAGAGCTAAAATAAACAAATAATATTAAATTAAAAAATATAAAATATTAATGAATCCAAGAGTTGGTTTATTATAAAGGGAAACAAGATCAGATTATATCAAACTAAAATGTTTTTGCAGAGCAAAGAAAACCATAAGTAAAATAAAAAGCAACCCACTAAATGGGAGAACATATTTGCTGATATATCTGATAAAGAAGTTAAAATTCAAAATTTATAAAGAACTGATAAAACACATGAGAAAAACAAATAATCCAACTTAAAATTGGACAAAGGACCTCACTACATACTTCTCCAAAGAGGAAGTGCAGATGCCAATCTCTCTCTCTCTCTCTCTCTCTCTCTCTCTCTCTATATATATATATATATAGATAGATATATAGATATATAGATATATAGATATATAGATATAGATATATAGATATATAGATATAGATATATAGATATATAGATATAGATATATAGATATATAGATATATAGATATATAGATATATAGATATATAGATATATAGATATATAGATATATAGATATATAGATATATAGATATATAGATATATAGATATATAGATATATAGATATATAGATATATAGATATATAGATATATAGATATAGATACACACACACACACACATACACACACACACATACTAAGGTCCAGTGCACAAAATTCATGTATGGGGGCAGGGGGTGTCCCTCAGCCCAGCCTGCACCCTCTCAGAATCCAGGGTTGCTGGCTCCCAACCACTCGCCTGCCTGCCAGCCTGCTGGCCCTCTAACCACTTCCTTGCCAGCCTGATCAATGACTAACATCTCCCCTGCCCACCCAATTCACCCTAGCTGCTCTTCCCTGTTGGCATGATTTCCCCCAACTGCCCTCCCCTGCTGGCCTGGTCGACCCCAACTACCCTCCCCTGCTGGCCTGGGCACCCCCAACTGCCCTCCTCTGGCAGCACAGTCATTCCTAACTGCCCTCCCCTACAGGCCTGATTGCCCTCAACTGCCCTTCCCTGCTGGCCATGTTGTGGCAGCCATCTTGTCTCCAAATGGGGGGGTGGCCATCTTTGACTACATGGGGGTGGCCATCTTGTGTGTTGGAGTGATGGTCAATTTGCATATTACCTGTTTATTATAAATTATATATATATATTAGAGGCCCGATGCACAAAATTTGTGCAAAGGTTTGGCTCCTGCTATGGCAGCAGCTGCCTCTGGCTCAGCCCCTGTGGCATCTCTGCTTAGTCTGGAAGGTCATCTGATCTAATTAATATATTTATGCCTAATATATTAATTAGATTTTCATAGTAATATGAAAATTGATCATACCTCTGCAACACCCATAAGCCATGTCCACCAACCACACCCACCAGCCAATCAGTAGCAAATACGCAAATAAACCCAACCAAGATGGCTGCAGCCACAGAGAGCAGGAAGGAGGCTTGGGTTTCCCCAGCAATGGAGGAAACTAAGCTTTCCACCTGCTCTTGCCACTCAGGCCTCCACACCAGGTTACAAAGTTTCAATTATAAAATCCTAACAGAAATGGTGGCAGCCATGGAGCTGGAGAGAGGCAGAAGGCCAGGGTTGTCCGTGGAGATGGAGGAAGTCACACTTCTGCATCTTTGGCCGGCCTAGGCCTTCACTCCAGGTTACAAAGTTTCAATTATAGAAGATACATAAATTGCAACAGAAATGGTTGTTGACATGGAGTGAGCAGAAGGCTTGGCTCTGCTCCAGGCTACAAAGATTCAATTGTAGAAGATAAATAAGTCCCAGATACCAGGGCCTTCCCTTTAGTAGCTGGGGGTATAGTTGACCTGCAAACCACCACAGGCCTCTCGCCCAGGATACCCCATACCCCAAGGGAACCCCCACCCTGATCCAGGACACCCTTCACGGGTAACCTGCTTGGCCCTACCTATGCACCAGGCCTCTATCCTATCTAATATGCAGATTGACCATCACTCCAAAACACAAGAGGGCTTCTTCCGTGTGGTCAAAGATCCTGCCCCCATGTGGACACAAGTTGGCCACCACATAATGGCCAGTAGAGGAGGGCAGTTGGGAGGGACCAGGTATGCAAGGGAGGGCAGTTGGGGGCAGTAAGGCCTGCAGAAAAAGGCAGTTGGGGGTGACCAGGCCAGTAGAGAAGAGCAGTTGGGGGTTACCAGGCCTGCAAGGGAGGGTATGTAGGGGCAAGCAGGCTGTCAGGGGAGCAGGTAGGCATCAATCAGGCTGGCAGGAAATTGCTTAGGGGGTGATCAGGCTGGCAGGCAGAAGTGGTTAGGGGCAATCAGGAGGGCCTGAAGACAAGTAGTGGAATTGTGAGAGGGATATCCAACTGCCCATTTAGGCCTGATCCTGCTGGGATCAGGCCAATATGGGCATTGGGATGTTTCTTGAGTGGTCCCAGATTAGAGAGGGTCCAGACTTGGCTGATGGTCACCCCCCTCCTGTGAACAAATTTTGTGCACCAGCCTCTAGTCCTATCTAATAAAAGAGTGATATGCAAATTGGCCATACCTCCAATCAAGCCATGCCCACAAGCCACGCCCACAAGCCAATCAGGAGCTGAGGCAGATCTGGCCAGTGAGTGCCCAGCCTGGGCTGGGGGTCAGGGCCGATGAAGCCAGCACCCACTGGCCAGGGGGAAGGTTGGGGGAGCAGAGCCAAGGTGACCAGGGCCAGGGAGGCTGGGCTGAGGTGGCTAGGGCTGGGGGGTTGGGGCCCAGGTGGCCAAGGCAGTGGGGCGGCGTGGCCAAGACAGCCAGGCCATCAGGGGGCGGAGGAGAGGTGGCCAATGCCCTGAGGGGTAGGAGAGAGGTGGTCAGCACATGCTTGCCAGGGAGAAGGCCTGGGTCAAGGGGTGGGGCCGAACCCCAAGCTAACCGGGCACAAGCTGGGGGTGTTGGGGCTGGGACAGAGCCAGCCGTCAGCCCTATTGCGGGGTCTTGGGCAGCCTGGGGGTGAGTGGTCAATAGGACATCTCCTGAGGGCTCCCAGTATGTGTGAGGGGGTAGGTTGTGCTGAGGGATCAACCATTCCCCAGTGCATAAATTTCATGCACCAGGCCGCTAGTATACATATAAAAGCCTAACCAACTGGTCTATCAATTGTCTGGTAGCTATGATGTGCACTGACCACCAAGGGGCAGACACCCAATGCAGAAGCTGCTCCCTGGTGGTCAGTTCACTTCCAAAGCAGGAGCACCACTCAGCTAACCAATGGTCACCAGACGCCAACCTCATGACTAGCAAGACCGCAGAGGGGTGGTGGCAGTACGCTCAGTGGGGCAGAGATGAGTGGGAGCAGTGCAGTGTCAGGCCTAGGCTCAGGCTCCTTCCCAGCCACCTGCTGCAGCCCAATCCCCTCAGGCCACGCCAAGGGACCAGTGCAGGAATCCATGCACCAGGCCTCTAATATACATGTAAAAAGATGCTCAACATCCCTAATCATCAGAGGAATACAAATTAAATCAAAAGTGAGATATCACACACTTGCCAAAATGACTATAATCAATAAACCAACAACATAGCCCAGTTTGGCTCAGTGGATGGAGTGCCAGCCTGCAGACTGAAGGGCCCTAGGTTTTATTCTTGTTAAGGGCACACCCTGGGCTGTGGGCTCGATCCCCAGTAGGGGGCATGCAAGAGGCAGTCGATCAATGATTGTCTCATCATTGATGCTTCTCTCTCTCTCTTTCTCCCTTCTTATCTGAAATCAATTAAAATATACACTGAGTGTCCAGATTATTATGATTTCTGAATGCATAATAATCTGGCCACCCAGGATCGATCTAATCTATCTATCTATCTATCTATCTATCTATCTATCTATCTATCTATCTATGTATATAAGCATCTATACCTCTCTCTCTCTCTCTCTCTATATATATATATATATATATATATATATAGAGAGAGAGAGAGAGAGAGAGAGGTATAGATGTTTATATATATATATATATATATATATATATACTCAGTGAATGAATTTGTGCGTGGGGTCCGGCCAGCCTGGCCAGGGGGAGGGGACATGGCTGGTTGGCCGGCCTGCATGCTGGTCAAACTCCTGGCCAAGGGGAAAATTTGCATATTAGCCTTTTATTATATAGGATATATACTGAGTCACCAGATTATTATGCATTCAGAGATAATAATCTGGCCGCTCAGCATATTTTTTAAAAAATCAACAAACATAAAGTGTTGGGGCGGATGTGGAGTAAAAGGAACACTTGTGTACTGTTGGTGAGACTGCAGATTGGTGCAGCAACTCTAGAAAACAGTATGGAGTTACCTCAGAAATTTAAATAGGGAACTGTCTTGTGACACAGCAATTCCACTTTTGGGAATTTATCTGAATAAGTCCAAGACACTAACTCAGAAGAATATATGTTCATTGAAGCATTGTTTATAATAGGCAAAATTTGGAAGCAGTTCAAGTGCCCATCACTAGGTGCGTGGACTAAAAGCTGTAGTGCATTTACACCGTAGAATGTTGCTGGAAAGGAGGCAAATCTTGCCTTTTGCAGAGGCATGGATGGATCTGGTGAGTATTGTCCTGGATTTGGGGGGCCAGTCACAGGGGGACAGATGCCATGTGATTTTGCTTATGTGTAGAGTCTAATAAACAGAAGAAATAACTAATATAATAAAAAATATAGGCCATTTTGTCTTTCAAAAACAAAACATAAACAATGCTTCTGCTCCATTTTATTTATTCTACAATGCATTTATCATGATGGATTAATAACTTAATAGAGAGCAATGTGGTAAAACAGAATGGCCCAGGGATTCAAAGTCAAAATACCTTTGTTTGAGCCCTGATTTTGCCATTTACTAGAAATGTGACCTCAGACAATTGATTTGATAGAGCTGCCTGTGTTTCTTGCTGTGCATACCTCTTGTTGGAATAAAAGGGGGTAATGTCTGTGAATGTGTGCTATACCCAACAACTGGAATGAAATAGCCTAAAGGCTGTCCTCTGAGCTTCTGCAGCCAAGGAGAGTGTTTAACAGCACCACGCAGGTGTGTCACAGGACTGCCTAAAGGAGAAACGGGTTTTCCACTTAAGCCTCAAAAACAGCTACTTTTCAATCTAAGAGAGTACAAATACTACTCTCCATGCCTCACTGTGGCAGAGAATAACAGTGGATGGGTGCATTTTCTCCTGACTGGGGAAAATAGAAACACCACTCCGAAAGCATTATATCAATACAGCAGGCATAATCTAGTATAGTTAGGAAAGAATAAACTGCAATAAAAATCAATCTAAAATAGACTATGTAGTAGAAATAAACTATGGACAATGGTAACAAAGGGACTAGAGGACGTTACCAACTGTTAAGAACTGTGACTAAAAAAATGATCTTTGATATACATGGAACAAGAACGTCATCATGGTGGTGAGAAGTAAGGGAATTTGAAAGATAGGAAATCCACAACAAATCAGAAATAAAATTTATTTCCCTAGTTTGTATGCATTGTATTTGTGTGTGTATTTAATACAAATGTAGACACAAAAAATATATAAAACACATCCTATCTAATAAAGAGGGAATATGCTAATTGACCATCACACCCTCACAAAGATGGTGCCACCCACAGCCAATAAGGAGAAAATATCCTAATTGACTGCCACTCCCTCAAAGATGACGGTGACCACAGCCACAAGATGGGAGTGGCCAGTCCCCTCAGCAGCCCAGGGCTGGCCCAAGGTGCAGGCAATCCTCGGATGATAGCTGCCTAGCCACCTAGCAGGTGGCTGGGAAGGAGCCTGAGCCTAGGCCTGACACTGCACTGCTCCCACTCATCTCTGCCTGAAGTTCAGGTAACCAGGGCCGGCTGAGGATTGCACTGCCGGCAGTGGCAGCAGCAGAGATGTGATGGGGCATTGCCTTCCCCTGATCACTGGGTCACCTCTCAGCCTTGAAGGCTCCTAAACTGTGAGAAGGGGCAGGCCAGGCTGAGGGAACCCCCTCCAGTTCATGAATTTTCATGCACTGGGCCTCTAGTAAATATATAAAACACATAAGAATCATTGTATAGTAAAAGGCACACACATTTTATTCCAGGGACCAGTCAGTCTTATACACAATGTTTTCTCTCCCCCAAATTTCTGAGGTACCTAAAGAAGGCTTTGGATGGTGTTACAGGATGTTAGCTATACTTGGAAGGGGAAAACTTCACCATATGTCAGCTTGAATATTGGAATTCCAGTTGCATAAATCTCAGTAAACAAACTTATTTACTGAACTCTGACTGTCTCTATTTGTCAGTGCTGCATTTAATACAAATGTAGACACACACACACAAAAAAAACCAATAAAATATATTTTTTAAAGTTACTGTTCAATTTTGTTTGACCTCTCATTGCAATCTGGTTTCTTTTTGGAGATATTTTTACACTGAGGCAGCTATGTGCCTAATTACACTTTAAAGCATGGGAGACATTTTAATAAATTCCCTATAATGTATAGTTTTTCAGATATAACATTGTAATTTGTGTATTTTTGTATTTTCTAGTCAGTAACCTTTTGCTTCAACAAATCCTGGTACAAAATATTCAGATCATTGTAATGGCCCACTAATCCAAACAGCATTAGTCCTTTTCCAGACAGTATTTGGTGACAATAACTCCAAGAACCTACCCAGTTTGGATACCAATAGAGTAACTGCATTCCTTAGGAGGGAAATAGTAAGGCAGCTTTCCTTTGCATCATCCGAAACTGTTCTATAAATTTGTATTTGTAAAGACACTAAATTGAGAAGAATTTACTTTGCACTGTAAACTAAATTATATATTGTTAACTCAGAATGTCTCCATAAACGATGTATGAAAAACAATGAAGAATATGCATGTGATTCTGGTGCTGTGTCAGACAGCCAGTGTGTCTTCTCCATGTTGGGTTGTAGGCCTCCTCTCAGCCTTCTTGTTTTGTGTTGTCAGCCCTTATTGCTTTCCACTGTGCTTCACAATGACCTGGTTTTTTTTTTAAAAGTCATTGTTGAGAAATGAATTAAAAATACATAAATACACTCTGCCTTCAAATGGCCATAGTTCCATTCATAGAGTATAAGTTGACATTTTTTTGCCTCAAATATAATTTTACATTTCTGTTTCAATTGTTCTCAATTTTTCTATTTCTGCTTATAATTGATATTCTTCAAATCTGTACAAATTAGAAGTATAAGTAAATGTATTTCTACAGAACTTACTTCTACAGTGAATGCACAGATCCTGTGATTTTAAAGAGGAATTCCGTTGTCTAAAAGCTACTTGGGAAATGCTCTTTTATGAATAAGAATTATTAATACTTATTGAATGCTTATTATGAGCCAGATGCTCCTGTAAGCTTTTTCCATGAGTACTTTATTTTATTAGTCTTAATATCCCTATGAGAAAAATATTTTCCTTCAGAAGTCGAAAAACAGGTTCCCAGAAAGACTGTGTGACTTGTACAAGATCATACAATGATGGGACAGAGTTTTGAACCCAGGTGTTTCTCTGACTTCAGAGTCATTATTATTAACCTGTTGTCTTTAAAATATCTGTCTTCCATAGTTGCTTCCTATATTCCCTAACAAGTGATCTGCAGTGAAATGGTCTGTTTCTGGAACTGAAATTTAGCATAGCAAACTGATCCAGGGATTTGCTGTTTAATTGTCTGATAAAGATATTGATCAGTTAAAACCCATGACTATCCAGCGCCACTTTAGGTGACACCAAATGTAGCTTTTTTATTTTCTCCTGCCTTTCACAGAAGCCTAAGTTGATATTAAAAGCTTGAAACCTGCTTTCAGACAATCAGTTTAAGTCACTGGCTCTTCAATGTTATCCTATTTATACCAGTTCATTATATTGCACTTAATATGAAATTACAATGAGTCACTTCATAAGTGCGCCTTTCTTAGACTTAATTAGACACTGAAGAATTATTAAACATTTGATAGCATATTGTACATTTGAACTCAGTATTGAATTCTCATTCATGTTAATGCACACACAATGTAATAGCAGGTTTCTCTGTGAGTTTATATATTTTTTCTCAATTTAACAGCTTTTCAGATTCCCAATTTTTTCAGAAGTTTGGCACATAAATACTTTCTAACAGGTTAGATGCTGACCTTAATTAAAGATAAGGAATTTGGTCAAGTAAAGGACAGCATAAAGACCATTTTAAAGAGGGAAAGTCATCTGGGTTCTAAATTTCAAATCTGTCCCTGACTATGTGAAATATTTGAGGTGTGTTACTTAATTGTACCTGTTGCCTCATCTCTAAAAATTAATGTATTAAGCAAGATGTTTTCTGTCTATATTTAGCTCTAAAATATCTAACAAAATGTTTTTGGAGATTTCATTATAGAAAAGGCTGTATTACTTAATCAGATGTCTGATATCACCAAATTCAAGTACCTTATAGTTCTTGTCAACTTGCTCATTGTAACAGGCAGATAATATACATTATACTTTGGTCAACTTTATGATAGTTTTCTTATTTACTAAAGTCTTATAACTATTTCCTATAAAACAATAAGAAAATGGATACATTGGAAGCAAATAAACTTTTAAGAGAATTAGAATCTGTATCCAAACATTAATTTAGTAATAACTAAACAATGCTTATACTACTTGAAAGTATATAGAAAACCTGTAGAAGCAGCACAAGGACATGTAAGTATTTAGTTCAGCTCCTACCAAGTTTCAGCAGCACCACCAGCAGGGCATTCTGCCCTCTGGAACAAATCTTTTAGTTTAAACATGTTTTTAAGCTTCTTGAATTTATTAGATGAAGAAATGATTATTAGTAGAAGAAAAATAAATGTTAACTTTCCACAATCTAATCTGAAATCATATACAAATGTAGCATAATAAACTGTTTTTATTACAATTTCATCATCTGAATGGGAATTATAGTGTTAGCATTTTCAAGAGATTGTTCTATCTGCATGCACAGAGCAGGAAAGTGCGCATAATGGTCTGTAAGGCATATCAAATTTATTCTATGAGGTAGATAAAGGTCTCTTAAAGGTCTTACTCCACTTGTGGAATGAATTTCTTATCATGTATGAATTCTGAGAGTAACATATTCTTACCCTCTGAAGTGTGGTTTGCTTTCAAAGAGAATTTTACTACTGTATATTAGAAAAATATTTTAATTAATGATAAATTATACCTTGAATGGTTATTAACACTAAAAGTAACTACGTATTCATTATACAGAAAATATATGAATACTCAAAGAAGGAAGGAAATATAACTAAAATTTTACCATCAGAAATAAAGCTACATTTAGATTGTTTTAAATATTGGGAGAAAATGGGCACTTTATTTTTTCCCTCTCTGGAACATTCAAGAGATAGGTGAAAAGATATACTAAAAGTACACTTTTTATTGCTGTTCATTTATAACAATGTTTTAAAATATATTTTTAAATGAGGTTATTAAATTGAGCATCTTGTGCCTGGAATCATACAAATATTTCCAAAGACAACATATGTTGCTCTTCAAAACTATATAAATGGTGGTAATATTAATATTATTATTACTAGTGGCCCGGTGCATGAAATTCCTGCACATTAAAAGGGGATTAATTAGAGGAAATATTTTAATATCATTATTTGTCTTTCTCTCTAATAGAAGTGTCAGAGATGAAAGAAAATTAGTAAAATGTATATGAAAATCTTCCTCCTGTCAGTCTGAGGCATGCCAAGGAACCTAGAGTCAAATCCCCACCTCCCCGTGGTGCCTCAAAATCATGTGAGACCCTGACATAACCAGACTCATCCCCATTGGACACGATACAGACCCAGCCAACCCTACTCCCATCAAGCCCTGCCAGGCAGGAGGTGAAGCCTCAGGTCCCCTGGCCTGGTGCCAAGTGGAGGGCACAGCCTCAGGTCCCTTGTCAAGCCCCGCTGGGTGGGGGACATGGCCTGAGATCCCCTATCAAGCCCTGCCAGGAGTGGGGGGGGCAGCCTCAGGTCCTCCTTCAAGCACCCCTGGACAAGGAGTGCAGCCTCAGGTCTCCTGGCCCTTCACCAGGAAGGGGGCACAGCCTCAGGTCCCCTGTCAAGCCCTGTCAGGTAGGGAGCACAGCCTGAGATCCCCCTGTCTGGGATACGGGGAGCAGCCTGAGGTCCCCTGCCCAGCACCAGGGCAGGGGGTGCACCTTGTGGTCCCCTGTCAAGCCCTACTGGGTGAGAGTTCTGGCCTCAGATTTCCTGGCTCAGGATAAGGGAGCAGCCTGAGCACCCCCCCCCCCCGCTCCCATCAAGCCCTGCTTGGCAGGGGGCACAGCCTGAGGACCACAAATCTGATGCCATGGTGGGGGGACATGGCTTGAGGTCTCCTGTCAAGCCCTGTTGAGTGGGGGGCTTATCCTGAGGTTCCCTGTCAAGCCCTGCCAGATGGGGGGCATGGCTTGAGGTCCCCCAGCATGATGCCATGGCAGGGGGCACGGCCTGAGGTCCCCTGTCAAACCTCACCGGGCAGAGGCCACATGCTCAAGTCCTCTGCCCTGGCCCAGCACCATGCAGCCTCAGGTCCCTGTTGATTGCTCCTTAAAACTCATTATGGGCCGAGACCGATTTGGCTCAGTGGATAGAGCGTCGGACTGAGGACTGAAGGGTCCCAGGTTCGATTCCGGCAAGGGCATGTACCTTGGCTGCGGGCACATCCCCAGTAGGGGGCGTGCAAGAGGCAGCTGATCGATGTCTCTCTCTCATCGGTGTTTCTGTCTTTCTATCCCTCTCCCTTCTGCTCTGTAAAAAATCAATAAAATATATTTAAAAAAAAAAAAAAAGCTCATTATGGGACCTTGGCCTCCGCTGTGGGTGCAGCCATCTTGTGTTATGGAAACACCATCTCTGCTGTGGCACTGCCATCTTTGTGATGGTGTGGTGGTCAATTTGCATATTCTCTCTTTATTATATAGGAATATTACTATTATTAGTAGTAATACTGTATTTCTGTATTTGAAATTATTCAGGAACATTAAAATTGAATACTTTCCTTTTTTTGCATACTTTATTGATTTCCTTTCCTTTATTGCATACTTTATTAATGAAGAGGAACTGTCATTAAGAAGATAAAATAGGAAAAATAAGCAAAGAAAATAACAATTATAATAAAAATTGATGACATATAAAATAATTTAATAATCCCAATGCTAGTCATATAAGAAACATAAATTCAAAAAATTTTATTGTTGATAAAACCATTTCTACATTTCTTGATGCACTAAAATACAACTGCTATGTAGCAAAATTGTTTGCTCTATTTACTGCTGTGCTCATAATGCCTGGAGTGGAACCCAGCATATAATATAATCCAAAACATGTTTTGTTGAATGAATTAAGTGTTGAATAAAAGTATTTATTTATTTATTATTCCACTTCCCCACTTTAAAAAGAGAAATCAAATGTGCCTATTATGGTTTTTTGTTTATAAAATGGGTACAGTCCAAAGTTGTTGAATACCTGAGGAAATAAAACAACCATGATTAGTTGAATGTTTTATTACCAATTAGGAAGCTTTATACTGATTGATAAACCTATGGGTGAAGTTATTTTCATCTTCATCTTTACCAGATTTGATCAATTTTCATCATTGTAATGATGTAAAAATATATTGTCTTAAAACATAAATTCCCTTATTTTCTGTGTTTCAATATTTTAGCTACATTTTATGGCTATTTTAGTTATCTAGAGTATTGTAACTGATATTTTTTCCCATACATTTTTTCTTACCATGTTTGACAACACTGTGCCCTTTGAATATATCAACAAAGTTAAAATAAGAATTAATGGAAAGAAATAACAAACAGAAATAAAAAAGAAGAAATATATTTCAGAGAAACACTCTGATACTTAAAAATACCGTCTACATAGAGAGGTATCATTTGCTATAAACATTTATATTGTCTTTTCAAAACCAAGGGAAAAAATAGGTTAATTCTTTGAGTTTCCAAAAAGTTTGAGTTAGTTGAAGAAGATAAATAATTGAAAATTTGAATTTCTTATCAATGGTAATATAACTGAGAATAAAAGATACTCTTAACTTCCTAATATACCTAATAATTTTCTTTAAGTTTATTTATAACACTGTTCCAGTAAGTAAAAAAAAATAAAACTGCCATTTGGAAAAGCAGAGTTGTTTTTTTTTTAATTGTTATTATTACCTTAAGTCTGAACTCTGCTTTATGCTCCTTGGAGCTAATGAATATTATTAGTCAATGAAAGTAAACAATCCCAAATTTAAGATATATACCCTATCATCAAACAGTGTTGCTATGAACATCTAATTTATGTTCACCTAGAATATGATAAGATTGGAATCAAATATCAACTCTCAAAAATCATCATCTAAAAAAAATTCCAATTTATATTTCGACCATATTGTTTCAAAATTCACATTTCTTACCTTTTGATAATACATGCTATTATAAGACTTTTTCTTTCTTGATATATTTTAATTGATTTCAGAGAGGAGGGGAGAGAGAGAAATAGAAACATCAGTGATGAGAGAAACTTATTGATTTTCTGCCTCCTGCATACCCCCAGCCATGTGCCCTGATAAGGAATCAAGCCAAGGCCTTCAGTTACATAAGTCAATGCTCAACTACTGAGCCTCACCACCTGGGCTCACACTTTTTCTTTTTCATTAGTATGATATTCAAAAAACATATTTTGCATTTTACTGATTACAAGTGAATTAAACATGCTTAATATTAATCAATAAGGTATGTTCACTTTCTGAAAAAAATTTAGATTCTTTAATTTCTTAAGTATTTTTTGTATTTTTCTTATCATTAGTAGAACTTATTTATATTATTTGAATGTCAATTGCTTTATTTATTCCATATATTCCAAATATTTTACCTAGTCTACTATTTGTATGGTATTTTTATTTAGTCATATGTGTACATACGTTTCTTCATGGCTTTTGTGTATACAAAAAGACCTACTATTCCAAGCTTTCCAAATTATTTTCTAAATATATATGTAGCCTGGTGCACGAAATTTGTGCATGGGGGCAAAAAAGTGTCCCTCAGCCCAGCCTGCACCCTCTCCAATATGAAACCCCTAGAATCTATCCCTCTCACAATCCAGGACTGCTGGCTCCCAACTGCTCACCTGTCTACCTTCCTGATTGCCCTTAACCATTTCTGCCCACCAGCCTGACCACCCCCTAACCAATCCCATGCCAGCCTGATTGATGCCTAACTACTCCCCTGCCAGCCTGTTTGCCCCTAACTGCCCTCCTCTGCATGCCTGTCCCTCCTCCCCAAACTGCTCTCCTCTGCAGGTCTGGGTCCACCCATGCTGACCCTCCCTGCAGACCCAGTTACCCACATCTTCCCTCCTCTGCTGGTCTGGTCACCCCAACTGCCCTCCCCTGAAGGCTTGATTGCCCCTAACTGCCCTCCCTTGCAGGCCTGGTTCCTCCCAACTGCTCAGCCCTGCTGGCTATCTTGTAGTGGCCATCTTGTGTCCACTTGGGGAAAGGATCTTTGACCACATGGGGGCAGCCATTTTGTGTGTTGGAGTGATGGTCAATCTGCATATTACTCTTTTATTAGATAGGCTATAAGCCTGGTGCATGAGTGGGGACCAGGTGATTTGCCTTGAAGGGTGTGTCAGGTCAGAGTGGGGGTTCCCTTAGGGCATGGGGTGGCCTAGGTAAGGGGCCTGTGATGGTTTGCAGGTTGGCCACACACTCCCACTACCTAAGTGGAGGCTCTAGTATCTGGGATTTATTTATCTTCTACAATTGAAACTTTGTAGCCTGGAGGGGAGCCAAGCCTTCTGCTCAATCCGTGGTCATAGCCATTTCTGTTGGGATTTATTTACCTTCTATAATTGAAACTTTGTAGCCTTAAGTAGAGGCCAAGGCAGGCCAGGATTGTGGAAAACTTGGCTTCCTCCATTGCCAGGGGCAACCCTAGCCTCCTGCTCTCTCCAGCTCCATTGGCTGCTGCCACTTTTGTTGGGAATTATTTATCTTCTATAATTGAAACTTTGTAGCATTGAGTGGAAGCCTGGGCCAACCAGGGCATGTGGAAAGCTTGGCTCCCTCCATCACCAGGGAAACCCAAGTTTCCCTCTGGCTCTTTCTTCCTTTGGCTGCTGGCACCAGCTTCCCTCCAGTACCTGGGACATGGGTTTCCCTCCTCCGGCCGCCCATAGGCACCCAGGACCTGGATGGCTTCCTTCTGGCCCTTGCTCCAATAGGAAGGACATCCAGAATTATGTCCAGAAGACATTCAATCTAATTATTATATTACCCTTTTATTATTATGGATATTCTTAATTATAAGCAGTATACAGGAACCATCCCCAATCATTGCTACTCCACGTCCCTAATACTGCCTAGCACTGCTAACAGTTTGTTATCCTGCTGTGAGGGGCTTGCTAATGAAAGCAAATCATTACACATACTCTGATTCAGCTAAGTTACCTCACTTTACACATGTTTTTGGTTTCATATTATGATTTTCCGGATGAAAAAATATTACATTAATGTACATTGTGGTGCAAGTTTCTTATCTCATCATTTTTGTGTTGATATTTGTAATTCATTTTTATATTTTGGATATTAACAACATATCAGATTTATCACTGGCAAATATTTTCTCCCATTCAGTGGATTGGCCTTTCATTTTGTTGATAGTTAACTTTGCTTGCAAAAACTTTTTAGTTTGATGAAGTCTCACTTGTTTATTTTTTTCTTTTGTTCCCGTTGCCCAAGGAGACATATCAGAAAAAATTAGTGCTAAAAGAAATATCTGAGATTTTATTGCCTATATTTTCTTCTGGGATTTTTATCGTTTCAAGTCAAACATTTAAGGCTTTAATCCATTTTTAGTTTATTCTTACATGTGGTATAAGAAAATGGCCTTGTTTCATTTTTTTTGTACTTATCTGTCCAATTTTCCCAACATTTATTGAATAGATTATCTTTAACCTATTATATGTTTTTGCCTCCTTTGCCAAATATTAATTGACTCTAAAGATGTGGGCTTATTTCTAGACTATCTATTCTGTTCCACTGATCTATATGTATGGTTTTTAGGTTGTTTTTTATGCTAATACCATGCTTTTTTTAATTAGTAGTAGTATGGCTTTGTGCTATAGTTTGATATCATGTGGTGTCATTCCTCCAACTTTGTTCTTCTTTGTTAAGATTGTTGCTGTTTTCGGGGTCTCTGGGAGTTTCATATAAATTTTTTGAATATTTGTTCTAGTTCTGGGAAATATGACATTGGTATCTTCATATGATTTGCACTGAATCTGTAGATTTTTTTTGGGGTAGTATGGACATTTTCATGATGTTAATGCCTCCTATCCATGAACATGGTATATACTTCCACTTAAAATTATTTTCTTCAATTTCTGACATCAGAATCTTATAATTTTTCAAGTGCAGGTATTTTATACCCTTGTTTAAATTCATTCCTACCTATTTTCTTGTTTTTAAAGCAATTGTGAATTGGATTTTTTTTCCTTTTAGTTTCCCTGATAGTTCATTATTGGTGTATAAAAATCCAACAGATTTTTGGATTTTTATTTTGTATACTGCCACTTTACTGAATTCATCTATCAGTTCTAGTTGATTTTTTTGGTGGAATTTTTATGATTCTCTGTATGCGGTATCATGTTGTCTTTAAATAATGACAATTTTACTTCTATTTGAATTCCTTTTATTTCTCCATTATGTCTGATTGCTGTGGCTAGAACTTACAGTTCACATTAAAGTGCTGAAAGTAGAAATTCCTATCTTATTCAAATCTAAAGGAGAAAACTTGTAGTTTTTTGCACATTGTTGCCTTTAGGATTGTCATATATAGCCTTTATTACATTGAGGTATGTTCCCTCTATTTTCACTTTGCTGAGAATTTTCATCATAAATCTGAGCTGGATTTTATCAGATCCGTTTTCTACATCTATTACTATGATAATTTTAATGTTTATATTGGTTTTAAAGAGAGAGAAAGGGTGAGGGAGAGAGATGATAGAGATAGAAAGAGATAGAAATAGAGAGAGAGATAGTTGATATTTTTTATTTTAATTTTTATATATTTTTATTGATTTTTTGCAGTATAACTTATAATTAATAGTAGTACATGTTTTCCTTTCCCCCTGCCCCTTATCCTCCGCCAGCCTCTCCTACCCCCCAGGACATATCCCCAGCTTCCCCCCCTCCCCGCCCCAGTGTCTTTCATTCATTGCTTATGCTCATATGCATGCATACAAGTCCTTCAGTTGATCTCCCCCAGCATCCACCTCCCACCCACCCAAGCCTTCCCTCTGTAGCTTGACAGCCTGTTCAAGGCCACCCTGCCTTTATATCAATCACTCTCCCCTGTTTCTTTTCTTCAAAAATATCTTGTCTCTGCATACTAGAAATAAATGTATAAGAACAAAAAATGTTTCAGTCTCAGTTTCAATGTCCAACTGTTCTGAGTCTCAGTTTCAGTGTCAAATAATTATTTATGTGTACATGTCAGCAATAGTATCCAGATGGTGGACACATTGTGGCAATGCAAGATCCATCCTCTCTGGTTTGGTCCTGGGCTGCCTGCAGACATGCACAGCTGCCGACTGCTAGCATGGCAAGGTGTCGTCAGTGTCCCCCATCTCTGGACCGTCCTCGTGACTGGAACAGATCCGTCAGTTCCTCACAATCGCAGGAACCCACATGGTCTTGGAGTTGTTCTCTGAAAACACACAAACACATTCTCGACCAAAAGTTAACAAAGGGATCCTCTATGCAAAATAGACTTGGGATTCTTTTTATTTTTGCCTAAATGATTTTCCTTTGGCTTATTTTGACACCATGTGTGTTTTTTCATGGGTGTCCTGCAGTTGGTTTTACAAATGGAATTTACTTTACTGGAGTAAGAATTATCTAGATGTATTTTACTTACTCGATATTTTTTTCCTTACATGATATTACCCCACTGCCTCCTCCCCTTTTTTGATTAATGGGGGCTTTTGGAAATTTTATATTGCAATCTTGGTAATTTTAAATTTTAATTTTTGCACACAAATATGACTGCTTTAGGTTCTTTGGATGTTAGGCAATTTTACAGTGAGATGAACTACTAATAGATTTCTTAGTTGATGTTTTAGGAAAAGCTTTTTGTCCAGTACACTAAAATTTTCTTGAGGATTCACTTATTTCACTTGGCCAATTTAAGTTAATCTGAAAACTTGATGACTGTTTTCCTGTCAATTTTAATACTCAAGCAGAAATCTTAGTTTACCCTGTAAATACTAGTGGAAAGGAATATTTGCAATTTTGAGAAGGTCCTGAGCATTTCTGGTAATAGACTGAATTTAGATATAGAGCAGCTATTGCTGGCCGAGTCTCTGTCTGCCACCTGGGTCCCGGTATGAGTTGTGCGCGGGTGGCGAAGCAGCTGTGGGGGTAGGAGACCTCCCTCAGGAGGGGTGAGAATTCAAGCCCCTGCAAGGTTTGTGGTTGAGGTTGTGTGCCCCACCTCTGTTGACCTTTTACCTCTCTCCTGTTGGCACCTCTGCAACTGTGCCTGTCTTAGGTTGTTCCTTCCCTGAGGAATCATATCAGTCTCTGGCTAACCAGCCATCCTCCGGGGCCAAACAGGGTGATGTGAGGTTCAGTTCTGTCTCCTTTGTAGTCTATGCCCCCGTTGCCTCCATGTCCAGTACCTGCCTTGGGGTCCCCTCGCCTGCTGGCGGGGTCCGGGTACTGATCACATATCTCGGGGGACCCAGGTTTCTTCTCCAGAGAGGGCCCAGCTCACACCATTGGTCGAGAGACAGATCCATGGAGCCAGCTGCCCAGAGGCTTCAGCCACAGCTCGAACTGAAAACTCAGGCATCAGCTGTGTGTATTTGGATAGTAAGAAGAAGGTCCCTCTTGGCAGAAAGGGCAAGAAGGCCCAACATAAAATGCTCAAATGCCTTCCCAGTGCCTTAATTCATTCTGAAAGGAATTAATCTCTTTCCTATCCTTTTCTAAGTTGCTGCCCAACATTCAAAGAATTAGTTTGTAAGTTTATTTGGGATAATTGGATAATTGTATAATATGCTGTTGTCAAATATCAAATATTATAATGACATTGTAGAATAATATCATGTAAGGGTATTATGGTGTCACAGGAGGTTAAGGAGGGCCTAGCCTAAGGACTGGTGTCCATATGATATGACAAGCTCTAGGCCATGTCAATTCAATCTCAAACTAGCTGCCATTTTTTTATAACTTTATATAAACTATGTCAGGGATGTAAAAACACAAATCACTTACCTTAGTTCAAGAGTTCAAATATATTGTCTTTTCCATTTACTCCCACCACCTGCCACTTACCCTGAGGTTTGACATTCTGATGTACTTTTCTCAGTCTCTGGATCCATTCTTGTTCATCAGTCTATGTCATTGATTGTATTCCTCAAATGAGTGAGATCATGTGATATTTGTCTTTCTCTGCCTGGCTAATTTCACTTAGCATAATGCTCTCTAAATCCATCCATGCTGTTACAAATGGTAGGAGCTCCTTCGTTTTTTCCGCGGCGTAGTATTCCATTGTGTAAATGTACCATAGTTTTTTAATCCACTCATCTGCTGATGGGCACTTAGGCCGTTTCCAAATCTTAGCTATGGTAAATTGTGCTGCTATGAACATAGGGGTACATATATCCTTTCTAATTCGTGTTTCTAGTTTCTTGGGGTATATTCCTAGAAGTGGGATCACTGGGTCGAATGGGAGCTCCATTTTTAGTTTTTTGAGGAAACTCCATACTGTTCTCCACAGTGACTGTACTAGTCTACAATCCCACCAGCAGTGCACGAGAGTTCCTTTTTCTCCGCATCCTGACCAGCACTTGTCGTTTGTTGATTTGTTGATGTAAGCCATTCTGACAGGTCTAAGATGGTACTGGATTGTCGTTTTCATTTGCATCTCTCGCATAATTAGTGACTTTGAACAAGTTCTCATATGTCTCTGGGCCTTCCTTTTGTCTTCTTTCATGAAGATTCTATTTAGGTCTGTTGCCCATTTTTTATTGGATCATTTGTCCTCCTTTTATTGAGTTGTGTGAGTTGCCTGTAGATGCTTGAGATTAAACCTTTATCACTGATAACATTTGCAAATATGTTCTCCCATACACTGGGTTTTCTTGTTGTTTTGTTGATGGTTTCTTTAGCTGTGCAAAAGCTTTTGATTTTGATGTAGTCCCATTTGTTTATTTTCTCTTTAGCTTCCATTGTCCTAGGAGCAGTATCATCAAAGAAGTTCTTTTGGCATATGTCTGAGATTTTTCTTCCTGTAGATTCCTCTAATATTTTTATGGTTTCCTGTCTTACGTTTAAGTCCTGTATCCATTTTGAGTTTATTTTTGTGTATGGTGTAAGTTGGTGCTCTAGTTTCATTTTTTTGCATGTATCTGTCCAATTTTCCCAACACCATTTATTGAAGAGACTGTCTTGACTCCATTTTATGTTCATGCCTCCTTTGTCAAATATTAATTGAGCATAGTGGATTGGGTTGATATCTGGATTCTCTATTCTATTCCATTGATCTATATGTCTGTTCTTGTGCCAGTACCAGGCTGTTTTGAGAACAGTAGCTTTGTAATACAGCTTGAAATCTTGTATGGAAATCCCACCGACTTTGTGCTTCTTTCTCAGGATTGCTGTGGCTATTCGGGGCCTTTTTTTTGTTCCAGATGAATTTTTGGAGAGTTCTTTCTAGGTCTGTGAAATATGCCATTGGTATTTTAATGGGGAGTGCATTAAATTTATAGATTGCTTTGGTTAGTATGGACATTTTAATTATGTTTATTCTCCCAATCCATGAACATGGTATGTTCTTCCACCTGTTTACATCTTCGTCTATCTCTTTTTTTAGTGTCCTGTAGTTTTCCACGGATAGTTCTTTTACCTCCTTAGTTAAGTTTATTCCTAGGTTTCTTAATTTTTTTGGTGTGATGGTAAATGGGATTGCTTTTTTAGTCTCTCTTTCTGTAAGTTCACTATTAGTGTATAGAAATGCCATAGATTTCTTGGCGTTGATTTTGTAGCCTGCTACGTTGCTGAACTCATTTATTAAGTCTACTAACTTTTTTATGGAGTCTTTAGGGTTTTTTATGTACAATATCATGTCATCTGAAAATAAGGATAGCTTAACTTCTTCTTTTCCAATTTGGATGCCTTTTATTTCTTCTTCTTGTCTAATTGCAATGACTAATACTTCCAGTACTATGTTGAACAGGAGTGGTGAAAGTGGGCAACCCTGTCTTGTTCCTGTTCTTAGGGGAAATGGTTGTAGTTTTTGCCCATTGAGTATGATGTTTGCTGTGGGTTTATCATATATGGCTTTTATTATGTTGAGGTATGATCCTTCTATTCCTACCTTCTTGAGAGTTTTTATCAAGAAAGGATCTTGGATTTTGTCAAATGCTTTTTCTGCATCAATTGATATGACTATGTGATTTTTATCTCTCAATTTGTTTATGTGATGTATCACATTTATTGATTTGTGGATATTGTACCATCCTTGCATTCCTGGGATAAATCCTACTTGGTCATGGTGTGTGATCTTTCTGATGTACTGCTGGATCCGATTTGCTAGAATTTTATTGAGGATTTTGGCATCTATATTCATGAGGGATATTGGCCTGTAATTCTCTTTCATTGTGTCATCTTTATCTGGTTTTGGTAGTAGGGTGATGCTAGCTTCATAGAAGGAGTTTGGAAGTGTTCCATCCTCTTGAATTTTCTAGAATACTCTGAGGAGTGTAGGTTTTAGTTCTTCCTTGAATGTTCGGTAAAACTCCCCTGTGAAGCCGTCTGGCCCTGGGCTTTTGTTTGCTGGAAGCTTTATGATGACTGCTTCAATTTCTTCCACAGTTATTGGTCTATTGAGTTGTTTAGATTCTTCTTTATTGAGTTTTGGGAGGTTATATTTTTCTAGAAACATATCCATTTCCTCCAGGTTGTCCAGTTTGTTGGAGTAGAGTTGTTCATAGTATTTTTTAACAATCCTTTGTATTTCAATGGGGTCTGTTGTTATTTCACCTCTTTAATTTCTGATTTTATTTATTAGGGTCCTCTCTCTTTGCTTCTTGCTGAGTCTGGCTAGAGGCTCATCAATCTTGTTTACCCTTTCAAAGAACCAGCTCTTGGTTTTGTTGATTTTCTCTATTGTTTCTTTGGTCTCTATGTCATTTATTTCAATTCTGATCTTTACTGTTTCCTTCCTTCTGCTTACACTGGGCTTTTCATGTTGCTTTCTTTCTAACTCTTTGAGTTGTTGGGTTAGATAATTTATTGCCGCTGTTTCCAGTTTTTTTGTTTGTTTGTTTGTTTTTTGCGGTAAGATTGTAGAGCTATGAACTTCCCTCTCAGAACTGCTTTCACTGTGTCCCATAGATTTTGGATTGTTGTGCTATCATTGTCATTTGTTTCCATGATGTTTTCTATCTCTTCCTTGATCTCTCTAGTAACCCAGTCATAGTTTAATAGCATGCTGTTCAGTCTCCATGTGTTCGATTTCTTTGGATTGTTTCTATTGTAGTTGATTTCCAGCTTTATGCCACTGTGATCTGAGAACATGCTTGATATGATTTCTATCTTCCTGAATTTGGAGAGACTTTGCCTATGACCCAACACATGGTCTATCTTTGAGAATGACTAATGGACACTTGAAAAGATTGTATATTCTCTGGCTTTGGGGTGAAATGATCTGAAGATGTCAATTAATTCCATCTGGTCTAATGAGGCATTGTGGATTGATGTTTCTTTACTGATTTTTGTTTAGAGGATCTGTCCAATGGTGATAGTGGGGTATTAAAGTCTCCTACTATGATTGTATTGCTGTCTATCTCTCCCTTGATGTCCTCTAGGAGTTTTTGTATGTATTTGGGTGCTCCTGTATTGGGTGCGTATATGTTTACCAGAGTTATTTCTTCTTGTTGGATTGCTCCCTTTAGTATTATGAAGTGGCCTTCTTTATCTCTTGTTATGACCTTCACTTTGAGATCTAATTTGTCGGATATAAGGATGGCTACCCCAGCTTTTTTTTCATTTCCATTTGCCTGAATAACTTTTTTCCAACCTTTCATCCTCAGTCTGTGTGTGTCTTTTTACGGAGGTGGGTTTCTTGTAGATGGCAGATACATGGGTTGTGTTTTCTTATCCAGTCTATTACCCTATGTCTTTTGATTGAAGCATTTAAACCATTTACATTTAAAGTTATTATGATAGGTACTTACTTATATGTTGCCATTTTTGTTCTTTACCTCTGTGTTCCTTCTTTGCTTCCTATTTCTTTTTACAGCGGATCATTTAGCATTTCTTGCATTGCTAGTTTGGTGGTGACGAATTCCCTTAGTCCTTTTTTATCTGTGAAGCTCCTGATTTGATCTTCAATTTTGATTGAGAGCCTTGCTGGGTATAGTATTCCTAGATTCAGACCCTTCCTTTGCATGACTTTGTAAATTTCATTCCCCTGCCTTCTGGCCTGATAGGTTTCTGTTGAGAGATCACTTGTTAGTCTGATGGGGGTTCCTTTGTAGGTGACTTTCTGTCTCTCTCTAGCAGCTTTTAAGATTCTTACTTTGTCATTGGTGTTTGCCAATTTAATTATAATGTGCCTTGGCATAGGTCTTTTGGGGTTTATTTTGCTTGGGACTCTGTGAGCTTCTTGGATTTGTTTGGGTTTTTCCTTTCCTATACCTTGGAAGTTTTCCAACAGGTTTTCTATTCCTTGCTCAGTTTCCTATCCTTCTGGAAGCCCAATTATATGGATGTTGTTTTGTTTCATGTTGTCCCAATGTTCCCTTAGGCTCTCCTCCTGCTTTTTAATTTTTTTTTCTAGAAGCTGCTCTACTTGGTTATTTTTTACTACCTGATCTTCTAGCTCACTGATGCGATCCTCTGCTTCTTCTAGTCTATTCTTGAAACTTTCTATTGAGTTCTTTACTTCAGCAATGTCACTTTTCATTTCTTCTTGGCTCCTCTTCATTTCTTCTTGGCTCCTCTTCATTTCTTCATGGCTCCTCTTCACTTCTTCCTGGGTCTTCCTCATTTCCTCTTGGTTCTTACTCATATTATCAAATTTGTCTTCCATTCTTTTCAGCCACCTTATGACCATTTCTCTGAATTCTTTCTCTGACAGGTTGTTAACTTCCATTTCGTTTACCTCCTTTTCTGGTGAGCCTTGTTTTTCTTTCATATGTGGGCTCTTTCTTTGTCTTCCCATGGTCTCTCTTCTCTGTGTATCTGGTTATGTAGTTCTCACTCTCCTGTGTTGATTTAAAGGCACAAAATATAGCACAACCAGGTGCAACGCACCAGGCACTGAACCGGAATGTAGTCACAGTAATGGTAATTCCAAATAAAGGTGATCGCCAGAGAAAGGCAAATTCGGTGATAGGTGAGAAAAAAGAAAGAGAACCTCCCCCAGACACACACAGACACTCACACACCCATACTCACACAAAAAGAAAGAGACCCCCCACCCCCACACACACACACTCACAAAAAAGAAAGACAGGAATGCCAAAATGATAATGGGGAAAGGGGAAGAAGGAAAAAAAGGAGTAAATTATAAATGTGGGGTGAAAACTCCTATAGGACAGCCACTTATCCGAACCAAAACCCACATCAAGTACCTGGAGATTGATACAAACTACATACAACTACTAATATCAAGGGAGGTGAGGGAACACAGAAGCAAAAATCTATCTAAAAAACAATGCAAATGAGGACAACAAAACAAGAAACACCACCAAAAATAAAAATAATCCCTCCTGCAAGACAAACCAAAATAAAAAAATAAGCAAATCAATCTCATAAACCCGCTTAAAAAATCGATATAATCAACAGTCAAGTAAACAGCAACAACAGGACAGGGATAAAAACACTTTAAGATAGTGAAGTCAGAGAAGCTAGAGGTATATATGGACTTAGAGTAGGTGGTTGGAGATTAGATATATAAGTGGGGTGAAATTTTAACAGGGGGTAAAAAGAAAGAATTAAGGTAAATCTAAAGTGGGAAAAGCGTAAGGGAAACAAGGCACTAAATAGGGAAAGGTTAGCAAGAGAGTGGTGGTATAAAGGTGAAGTTGAGGTAGAGTAAAAGATACTAAAGAGTAGATGAAAATAGACTATATTCCCAAGGTCAAAGAGAATATATAATCAATTCCCTGTGTCACACAAGAGTCAATTTGTGATTTGGCCCCTGGGTGGCAGTGTTTCTAGATTGACTTCTGGGTCTATTGGTCCTCTCTATCCTGAACTAAAATTTTGCTGTCCCTGTGATATTCAATACTGCCTCTCTAATGGTGACTGCTGTTTTAGCAGCCAGGACCCTCCCAAAATCTTCCGGGTCTCCCTCCTCTGTCAGGTCCAAATTGGTTGAGCTCCAGGGATTAACTCTGCCACTAGCTCCAAGGGCCCTCTCCCACGTTTACCAGCTCCAACAGCCACAGATTTTATTTCAGATGCAGATCTCCAGGCTTTGAGTTCCAAAGTGCAGATATCCCAGTCTGCCACCCCCCTCAGTTTCAAGCCCAAAGTACCCCCAGGGAAATCTGACCTTTCCGTGCTGGAGTTTAGAGCTCCCTGGACTCTGCACGCATCCGAGCCAACTGGGTGCCGGTGTTCCGGGAGTCTCAGCCGTCCAGCCAGTACTGCAGCTGTATATTTTCAGGTCCTTCCCCTTCAAGATGTCGTGGTCTGCCTCCGCGCGCCTCCTCGCGCAGTTGGCTCAGGGAGAGAACTCAGCAGTACTGGGGCCGCTCAGGCTGGGGAGGCCAGCCCAGCAGTCCCCTATCTTCTCCCAGAGCACAGCTGTCCCCCTACTCTCCAACAAACACTCCCTGCGCGACCTTCATCTGCTCCCTCCTTCTGCCCTGTGAGCAGATTCAGATCGCATCCCTCAGTTCCACCGCCATTTTTTTCTCTCCAAGAGAGAGGCATTTTAGATGAATATTTTGAAACCCTTACAATCTTATGTCTAGAATAATCTTTTTAAGAGATAAAAATGTAAAGGCATTGCTCTGAATGTAAAAAAGAGTATTTTAAAAGTTACAGTAAAGTGTTATTTTAGTGCTAAAAGGCAAAAAAAGCAAAATAAAACCACAATATTTTTCAGTGTTTCCTTTTATAATATAGATAAACATTATAAAATCTGTGGTCACTCTGAAGAAATAGTCAAGACGGGTATTATCCTTTAACAAGGGAAATATCTAATAATTTTCATTACTATTTTATTTAAATCACATTCAATTTTATAACAGATGGCAACTAGAGCTTTGTGTTTTAATTAAATATTAAGTTCCTATATAATGAAGCAGGCAGATGCTTTCTGTATAGGGGAAAGTGATAAAGTATTAAAGAAACAATGAAAGGCAATCTGAATTCAAACATACTATGAGGTATAAAAGCATCAAAAGAAATCTATTGTTGACCCATTGCTTTTCTAATACTTCACTGACAAAACTCAGTCCTGACATTAAGCAGTCAACTAATAAAATGTATAGTGTCATTTCTTTTATAAAAAGAAATTTTCTTAAAATTTTGGAAATAACATAATGTTATCTTTAAAAAATACTTTAATTATCTGTTTTATAAAAATTTTTAGGGTGCTGTTTTTCAACTATGTTTGTTCTTTTTGTTATCTTCCATTAGAAAACAAGGACCTATTCTCAGATGCAGGTAAAATAAAATAGGACACCTATCATATTTTAATAAATGCAATCCAGATTTAAATTTACTGTAAAAATGCTGCTTACATTATTTTTAGAATGTAATATTACAATTTATCTGTGTAGTGTTATCAGGATATTGCTACTACTAAAATGTTGAGAAGAGTTTTAGGTTTTTCTTTTCAGTGCTTCAAAAAAAAGCACCTATTTTGATGATACATCTTCTAAAAAATCTTGTCATTATAATTTTCCTAAAGTACCTAAATGCATGACCACATATGAAGTGCCATTACCATAACTCTATTTGTCTATAAAGAGAAATATAAATAGTGGTAACCTCTGGAAAAGGATGGAGCCAGTCAAGTTAATTTTTGTCACTTTCAGCTGTTTCCTTTACATATTTTAAGTGTCAAAGAACTGAAAGCTATTCTCAATGGAAAATATACATTTCCTTGGCTCCATCCTTCCACGTAGGATGGAGCCAAGTACAAGTAAACAATCTCTTCCATCCTCCTCCATTCCTGTACCATCAATGCTCACACCACTCTGCCAGTGAGGATGCGAATTGACTCTTTGTTACCTACACTTAGAAATTATATTTCAACAGGAGAATATTAGTGATGAAAGACTTAAAATGTAAATTCCCAGGACATTCTATAGAAATGAGTTTCGGTCAAAATGCTATTAACAAGCTGGTAGTCATTTTCTGCTGCCTTAAGCAACCAGGGAAATTAACATAGGTAAAGGGGATTCACGGATCCTTCAGGAGACTTGGAAACCATGGGAATAACAAAATGAAAGATCATGAATGGAGCAGAATCATAAAAATAATAATCATTGTAATAATAATAACTAATACATAATGCTTAATTTGTGTCGGGTATTGTTTTAAGGCTTTGTATAGTTATTTATTCCTCACACTGTTCTTCTGAATCATGATGTATGATGATTCCCATTGTACAGCAGGCATAAGTACCTTGCCAAAAGTTATAGCTTATATGACTATTTCTTGTACAGATTAGATATATCAGTTATTGGAAATAAAATTTAAATAAAACAATCTTTTATTTTCAGTTTCTATAATGTTTATGGGTAATAAGGATGATTACTAATTCATATATGATTTCAAAGAAGAGTAGAGTAATAATAAAAGCTAACATTTGTTGGAAACAGACCCTATGACAGATGCTTTTTGTGAATTATCTAGTTCAAACCCCATGACTACTTAAAAAATAGTATTATTAGGAGAACCAAGAAGGCAGCATAGGTAAAACACCTATCTTGCTGTCATACTCAACAATTTTAATACTACAACTTAACGAAAGAACAAACACCTTCCAGAATCACCAGAAAGCTCGCCGAGTGAAAATTCCACAAATAAAAGTGAAAAGAAGACACTGTGACTCAGAGGAGCGGCGGTGGACAGCGTTGAAAGATTTGAACGGAGTGAGGTTTGGAGCGCGCGCCAGCAGAGAGGGCGGGTGGCTGAAAACCAGCCAGTTTTCTCGAACTGGGAGACAAACACGTCCCACTGGACTGATTCTCCAGCACTGGGCGAAGTCCAGGGAACCCACTATCATACGGGGTGAAAACTGGACAGTGGGAGGGCACGCCGAAGCTCGGGCACTGCCGGGTCTGCTGGCTTGTGGAGAAGGGAGCTTGAGCGTGACCTTGGGAACAGCGCAGCTGCATGACCGTGCAGAGAGCGCTCTGCGACTTGCTCTCTCATTCGGAAAACCGTCAGTCTGCTTTGTTTTACGACCCTCGGTGAGACATTGAGTGTGCAGAGTCATTGGGGAGAGTCTGAATTCCCTGGCAGCCAGTGGAGCTCGGCAGCGGCTCTCTCTCAGAGGTGCTGGCAGCCATTGCCCCCGGCACAGAGTCCCTGGGGCCACATAGGGTGGAGCTAATGCTGTCTGCTTGGCCGGGAGACTCCGCCCATCCAACTTGAGCACAGCTGAACTTCACAGACAATTGGCCTGGAGGTCAGCCCCTCCAAGTGCTAACAACGATTAACCTGAGCTTAACTTCAGCAAGACTGTGCAACCCATATCCACCTCAGGTAACTGGGGAAGCTGAGCCACTGTCCCTAGTAGGAAGTCTACCACACAAATCTAATTGACCAACTCAGGGAAGCAGCTACCATGCAGAGACATGGAAAGAAATCAGATGTGAAAGAAATGGAGGGAAAAAAACGACTGGACTTGGAATTCAGAACCACGGTTATAGGGTTTTTCAAGAGACTCCAACAAAAGGTCGAGGCCTATAAGGAAATAAGCGAGACCGCAAAGGAAATAAATGAATCCTACAAGGAAATGAACGAGACCTGCAAGGAAATGAGGGAGACACTCAAGGATATAAAGGAGACTTTCAAGCATATGAAAAAGGACCAACCAGAAATTAAGCATACACTGACTGAAATAAAAATATTATACAAAGACCTAAAAGTGCTCTGGAGCACCCCAAGAACCAAGTTAAAGATTTGAAATACAAAGAAGCAAAATCCACTCAGCTGAAAAAGCAAGAAACCAAAAGAATCCAAAAAATTGAAGATAGTGTAAGGGGCCTCTGCGACAACCTCAAGCATACCAACATCCGAATTATAGGGGTGCCAGAAAAAGAGAGAGAGCAAGACAATGAAAACCTATTTGAAGAAATAGTGACCGAAAACTTCCAACACCTGGTGAAAGAAATAGACTTAGGAGTCCAAGAAGCGCACCGAACGCCAATATATAGGAACCCTAAGAGGACCACACCAAGGCACATCATAATTAAAATGCCAAGAGCAAAAGACAAAGAGAGAATATTAAAAGCAGCAAGAGAAAAACAGTTAGTTACCTATAAGGGAGCACCGATAGGATTGTCAGCAGATTTCTCAACAGAAACGATGCAGGCCAGACGGGAGTGGCAAGAAATATTCAAAGTGATGAACAGCAAGAATCTACAACCAAGATTACTCTATCCAGCAAAGCTATCATGCAGAATTAAAGGTCAGATGAAGTGCTTCACAGATAAGAAAAAGCTAAAGGAGTTCATCACCACCAAACCAATATTATATGAAATGCTGAAAGATAGTCTTTAAGAAGAGGAAGAAGAAAAAGATAAAAGTGTAAATTAGGAACAACAAATACACAAATGAATCAAAAAATCAAGTGAATTAATAAGCTGATGTACAGGATAAACTGGTGAATGTAACAGAATCACGGACATAGAGAGGGAATGGACTGACAACTCTTGGGGAGAAAGGGGGCGTGGGAAGTGCAGCAAGAGACTGGACAAAAATCATGCAACTATGGGAGAGGACAGTGGAGGGGGGTGAGGGCGGAGGGTGGGATGGGTACCAGGTGGAGGGGAACTATAGGGTGAAAAAAAGTGGAATAATGTAATTAATATACTGAACAATAAAGATTAAAAAAATAGTATTATTATCCCATTTTTATTGATGAGACAACAGGAGATGGAGATTAATTACTTTGCTCAAGATTACACACTTAGGCCCACAGCTGTGTCTCTGTGCCGCTATGCTGTGAAGTATATAAACTAGACGAGAAAAGAGAAAAAACTAATGTTTTTAATTGTATGAAAGTAATAGCAGTTATTAACATTTATATTAGCTGCTTATTATGTAGCCTTAATTACTAGAGATAATAATGACAATTATGTGTATTAGTTCATCAAAAAATTTTCGTAATATTTATTTGATTAACAACATAAACTCTATTTGTGAAAAATTCAACCTTTATAGTTTGTACCTGTTTCATCATGTCTACCCATTTACAACACAATTTCTAGGATCAAAGATGTTGCTTCAATAATAATGGTATTTCCAGATATTTGATTGGCAACTTGACTAGATCCTATTAATCTGCAATCCCTGTCTATCTGGGCCCTCCTAAAGTAAGAAGCAATAATTACTGAGTAACCCAAGTATACATCTCTCTTTAAAGCAAGTCTTGATCACCCATCCCATATTCTAAAACTTGAAGTCATAAAGCACTTTTGATAGTTATTTACCATCTATAAGTTGCTCATTCAATTTCATTATAAATTCTTTAAGGATAAATAATGCCTCATATGTCAGTATTTCTCCTCTACTATTTTTAATAAATTGCATTCTAAATAGTTGGGCATTCATATGTATTTTTCTTACTCTCTTAATTAATGATGGATTGGTTGGTGAAAAACAGGGCTTACAGGCTGGGATGTTTATTCTAGGTTTAATTTTTCTAGTTATTTGATAGGCACTGTGGTTCTTAAACTTGACTACTTCTAAAATTCTTACTTAATTAGTTTTGGGTAGAGTTAAAATTTAACCATTTTTTCAAAGCTACTGATGTGATTTCAATGTTCAATCAAAATGGAGAACCACAGAAATCAGAGCTTTGTAATTTCCCTGTATCTTGTATCTATTTTATTATATTTACACATATTTTATTTGGGGAGGTGTTAATATAAATGGCATTGTGCTTATAATTGCAAATTTCCATTGTTCATTGCTAGTATATAAAAAATAATTTGACTTTTGCATATTAACCTTATATCCTGAAAACTTGTTATAATGACCTATTAGTTCCAGGACATTTTTGCTGATATTTTTCAGATTGTCTACCTTGAAGATCATGTTATCTGTGAACAAAAAGAGTTTTATTTCTTCCTTCCCAATCTGTATATCTTTATATCACTTTCCTGTCATTGTTTTGGCAAGAACTTTCAGTACAATGTTAAAAAGGAGTGGTCAGAGGGGACATGCCAATAATTTTAGAGTCAAAATAATGGAAGTAGTGGATTCTCAGACAAATCAGGTGTCCTCTCATAGGATCACTTTCTTTGTGTCGAAATTAGGTGATAATGCAAACTCATCTGGATTTTGCTGACTGAATGGCAAAAAACATCTAAGAAGCATGTGGGTGCTCAATGATTGTAATCAACTATTGTTTTTAAAAATAATTTTAAGGCTTTCTATGATAAAATAATATATTTTATTTGGAAAAATGAAGAAACATTTACAAAGAAAATAAAAATCACTCGTATTTATATTTTCTTGTTTATAACTATTTGTTGGAATCCTGTTTACTTCAAGGTAAAATGTAAGCTTCTCAGCATGGCCTTCAAGTCTCTGTATGATCTCTGGTCCAATTAATATATATATCTTAAAAGTTTTCTAGTTTTCAGATATGCCATGCCACGGACTGCCACAGGACTCAGTTCATATGCTGCTTATCTGTGGCACTCAAGGCAGATTAAGTCCCAAGGAGCTTCCTTGGCACCATGACACTCTATGTTGTAATTAACTGTTTGCTTGTTTACTTTCTCTCAAAATTTTAAACTCCTGGAGGAGAGAGGTGAGGTTCTGCTCACTGTTATATCCTCAGCATTAGTAACTACAGTGTCTGTTTACCACCAGGACTACCTGTCTTAACAATATGAGATATTTCTTCTTTGGTTTTGTATGCATTCTATATACACAGATAGCTTGACAGATCATAATTATAATTTCAAAATTCTGAAGACAGGAATGGTGCAGTTCTGACCTAACTAAAGTACAGATATTTTAAGAAGGATTCTGATCAATATTTCATAGGGTCACATTGTCGAAAAGACACCATAGTGAACTTGTCTTTTCTAGGGAATCCATAAACAACAGAAGTGCTTTTCTTTAATACTGCTTAGAAGGATATATGGGTTAGATTCTCCTTTTAACTGTTAATAACAAACTTCAAATATCTGGAAACAAAAAACATTAAACATTTCTCATATTGGCTATACTTTTTTTCCCTCTCTTTCTCTTCTCTTTCTCTTATACTAAATGTGTTTCCCTTTTGTTGGATAAAGTCAATCTATGGATTTATCTGCCTTACATATGAGTAAAAAACATGCTGGTATTGAATTTGCTATATTGGACACAGCCTTTTTTCCTTTTGTTACTTGATTTATCCTAGAATGATAATGATAAATAACAATGACTAATGCTTGCGTTCTATTACTTATTCCATTTCAAATAGTTTATTATTTATATCATTCCTTGGCAATTTTTGTTACATAAATATTCTTAGCTATTATAGGACTACCTAAAAGATTATGGTATAGTTTATCTAATATAAAAAAAGACATTTTGATTCTTTTTATAGTTTGTGCCTTGAATTCTATTTTGTCAGACATTGGCATTGTATCTACCAATTTATTTTGTGGGTTTTTTTTGGAGGGGAGTGAATTTTGTTGTCTTTTATTTTTATTGAATATATAAGGATGACATTGGATAATAAAATTATATAGGTTTCAGTTATACAATTCTATAATGCATCATTTGTATAGTGTATTGTGTCTTCACCATTCCAAGTAAAGTCTTCTTCTGTGATCATTTATTTCCTATACCCTTTTCTACAATTCCCCAGCCCCCATTCACTCTGGTAATTGCCAAACTGTGGCCTGTTATGAGTTTGTGTATTTTGTTTGTTTGTTTTTGGTTAATTTTTTCACATTTTCTCCCAGACCTCGAATACCACTCCCCAGTGATAGCTGTCAGTATGTTCTCTATCTCTGAGTCTGTGTTGTTCTTTTAAAATGTTGTTTGGTAACTTACTTTGTTCATTAGGTTACACATGTGATTGAAATAATATGGTAGTTGACTTTCTTTAAATTGCTTATTACTCTTAAAATCATGCTCTTGGGGACCATTCATGCTGTTGCGAAAGGTAATATATCTTAATGTTTTAGGGCTGAGTAGTATTCCTTTGTGTAAATGCACCAATATTTTATCCACTCATCTACTGATGGACATTTGGGCTGCTGCCAAATTTTGACTATTTTAAAGAATGCTGTGGTAAACATGGAGTGCATTTTTCTTTTGAATTAGTGTTTGGGACTTCTTCGAATATATTCCAAGAAATGCAATTACGGATCGAAAGTCAGTTCTGTTTTTAGATTTTGAAGAAACTTTATACTGTTTTACACAGTGTCTGCATAGGTCTCTATTTCTACCAGCAGTGCACAAGGATCCTGTTTTCCCCACATCCTCACAAGCACTTTTTGTTTGTTGAATTATTGATGATAGCCATTCTTACATGTGTGAGATGTATCTCATTGTGATTTTAACTTTCATTTCTCTGGTGATTAATGAGGTTGAGCATCTTTTCTATGTCTATTGACTATTTTCAGATCCCTTTGGAGAAACCCTTGCCAATTAATTGAATTATTTGTATTATTCAGGTTGAATTTTATATGTTCTTTATAAATTTTGGATATTAATCCCTTATCAGGTCTGTCAATGCTAAATATGTCCTCTCATTCAGTGGATTGTCTTTTTATTTTATTGACATTTTCATTTGATGCAGTCCCATTTGTTTATATTTTCTTTTGTTTCCCTTGCCCAAATTGATATATCAGAAAAAATATTGCCATGAGAAATGTCCAAGGGTTTACTACTTATGTTTCCCTTCAGGATTTTAAGTCTAACATTTAATTCTTTAATCTATTTTGAGTTTATTCTTGTGTGTGGTCTAAGTAGGTGGTATAGTCATTTGCTTTACAGTTATCTGTCCAGTTTTCTCAGCACCATTTATTGAATAGGCTGTCTTTATTCTATTGTGTGTTCTTTCCTCTTTTGTCAACTAATAATTGACCAAAAATTGTGGGTTTATTTATGGGCTCTCTATTCTGTTTTATTTATCTATGAGGAGCCCGGTGCACAAAATTTGTGCACTGGGGGTGGGTGGTCCCTCAACCCAACCTTCCCCCTCTCACATACTGGGAGCCCTAAGGGGATGTCCAACTGATGGCTCATGCCCAGCCTTGGGCACCCAGCCATAGCCCTGCTCAGCTCAGCCCTGGCTGCCTGCGACCACCCAGCCCCAGGGGCTGGACATGTGCTGCCACTTCCACTCACAGTGCCCAGGGTTGGGCACTCCCTACCGCTGCCACCACTGCTGCTGCTGCTGCCACTTCCCCTCACAGCGCCTGGGGGCTGGGCACTCACTGGCACCCCTGTTTCATCTCCACCCCCAGGGCCCGGAGCTCATGCCACTTGGCCCCACCCTCACTCGTGATCAGCTGGTAGTATAGCCAATCAGAAGCTAATCATGGTCAAATTTGCATGTTTTTCTTTTACTATATAAGATGTCTATTTTTATACCAGAATTATGCTGTTTTGATTACTATGACCTTGTAGTATAGTTTGTTACCAGGTAGCATATTTTCTCCAATTTTGTCCTTCTTTCTCAAGATTGCTGTTGCTATTCAAGGTCCTTTGTTATTTCATATAAATTTTTGCAACATTTGTTCTAATTATGTGAAATATGCCATTGGTATATTGATATGATTGTAATTAATCTATACATTGCTTTGGATAGTATAGGCATTTTATTTTTTATTTTTTTAAACATTTATTATTGAGAATATTATAGATGTTCCATTTCCACCTCCCCCACAGCTCCTTCCTCCCAGTTCCCACTCTACCCCAGGCCTTCACCACCCTATTTGTATAGGTAATGCAAGTGTATATATATAAAAGGCTAATATACAAAATGTCTCCTCGGGAATGCATTTGGGAGACCAGGAGTTCGATCACTCACTATGACATGCACTGACCATCATGGGGCAGTGAGAATGCAGGAGGCTTTGGTTAGCAGCCAGAAGGCCCTGATCAGCCCTGATCTCTGGCCAGGCCTAGGGACCATATCCACGCATGCATTTTGTGCACCAGGCCTCTAGTATGCATATAGAATCTTTGATTAGTCTCTTCCCACCTCCCTATCTGCTTACCTCTGAGATTCAATCTGTTCCATGTTTCCATACCTCTGATTCTATTTTATTCATCAGCTTATTTTGTTCATTAGATTTGTTGTTCTAAATAAATGAGTAAGAAATCTAATATGTAATACAGACATTTTAGTGATGTTAATCCTTCCTTCCCATAAAAATAGAATATGCTTCCACTTATTTGCTTCTTCTTCAATTTCTTTTTCTGTGTCATAATTTTCTGAATACAGGTCTTTTACATCCTTAGTTAAATTTATTCCTATCTCTTTTTACTTTTGAAGCAATTATAAATAAAATTGTTTTCTTAGTTTCCATTTCTGAGAGTTCATGATCTATAATAATAAAAGCCTAATATGCTAATTAGACTGGACAGCCAAACGACCTCCCGGACAACCTTCTGGTTGAAGCCATGGTGACGGAGGCAGTTAGGGGAATCACGTAGGCAGGCAAGCAGTTAGGGGCAATCAGGCAGGCAGGCAGAGTGGTTAGGGGTGATCAGGCAGTCAGATGAATGGTCAGGGGTGATCAGGCAGGCAGACAGGAAAGCTGTTAGGAGCCAGCAGTTCCGGATTGTGAGAGGAGTGTCCAACTGCCAGTTTAGCCCTGATCCCTGCATGATGGGGCCTAAACCAGCCATTGGACATGCTCCATAGTGTCCTGGATTGCAAGAGGGTACAAGCTGGGCTGAGGGGACCTCCCATCCCCATGAACAAATTTAGTGCATCAGGCCTCTAGTTGGTATATAAAAATGCAACTAATTTCTAAATATTCATTTTGTTTCCTGCTACGTTATTAACTTCATTTATCAATTCTAGTGGTTTATTGGTGGAGTAATTATGGTTCTCTATATACAGTATCATGTCTTCTGCAAATAATAACAGTTTTATTTCTTTCTTTCCAATTTGGATGCTTTTTATTTCTTCTTGTCTGATTGATGTGGCTAGGACTTCCAGTCTATTCTGAATAAGAATGATAAAAGAGGACATCCCTTTCTTGTATGTCCTCTTTGAATTTTTGGTAAAAGTTACCTGTGAAGCTTCCCAGTCCAGGAATTGATTTGTTCAGTCATTTTTAAATTATTCTTCAATTTCACTATTTGTACTCTGTCTATTCACATTCTTTTATATTTCCTAATTCAGTTTTAGGGAATTATATATTTCTAGAAATTTATTCATTTCTTCCAGATGGCATATACTTTTGGCATATCATTGTTTATAATATTTCCTTAACAATCCTTTGTATTTCTGGGGTGTCAGATGTTACTATTCCATTTTTGTTTCTCATTTTATTTATTTGGGTCTTCTCGCTTTCTTTCTTGATTAGTCTGATTAAAGGTTTGTTATCTTCTTTAGTCTTTCAAAGAACCAGCTGTTGGTTTTTTGATATCTTGTATTTTTTAGATGATAATTCATTTCTGCTCTGACCTTTATTATTTCCTTCATGCTACTGACTTTGGGCTTTGTGTGCTGTTCTTTTCTACATTCTTTTAAATATAAAAGTAGATTGCTTAGTTGAGATGTTTCTTGTTTCTTGAGATAAGCCTGTAATGGTGTGAATTTCTCTATTAGAACTGCTGTCACTGTGTCCCACAGATTTTGGCTTGTGTTCTCATTTTCATTTGTTTCAATGTATCTTTTGATTTCTTGCTGATTTCATTGTTAACCCTTTCATTGTTTAGTAACATGTTAATTAGCCTCCATGTGTTTTTGTGTTTTTCAGTTTTTTCTCATGATTGATTTCTATTTTCATACCATACTTATCAGAGGAGATGCTTGACGTGATTTCAATCTTCTCAAATTTATTGAAACTTGTTTTGTGTCCTAATATGTGATCTTTCCTAGAGAATGTCTCATATGCAGTTGAAAGAATATATATTCTGTTTTGGGATTAAATGCTCCAAAGATATCAATTAAATCCATCTGATCTGGGGTGTCATTTAAGTCCCTTATTTTCTTGTTGATTTTATGTCTTGAGGGTGTATCCATTGATGTCAGTGGTGTGTTAAACCCCTTAATATGAGATTATTACTGTAAATCTCTCCCTTTATATTATAAAGATTTGCTTTACTTATTTATATGCTTCTATTTTAGATGCATAAATGTTTATAAGGGTTATGTCCTCTTGTTGTATTCCTCCCTTTATTATTATATAGTTTCTTTGGTTTATTTTGTTAGATATAAGTATTGCTACCTCAGCTTTTTTTCCTGTTCATTTGCATAAAATATCTTTCTCTAATCCTTTACTTTTAGGATATCTTTCATTCTGATGTGAGTCTATTGTAGACAGCATTTATATGGTCTTATTTTTTCTTCATCCAGCTTCCTTATGCCATTGATTGGAGCATTTAAGATTTTACATTTCATTTTATTCTTTTAACTAAGTTCCTCCATTTCTTCTTCTCCTTCTTCTTCTCTGACTTCTCCTCCACCTTCTCTTTCTCCTTTTGCTTTAAGCAGGTTTTTTAACATTTTTTATAATGCTGGTATGGTGGTAATAAACTTCTTTAGATTTTTCCTGTTCATTTATCTTTCATTTTCAATGATAGCCTGTCTGAGTAAAGTAGTCTTGTTGTGGGTCCTTGCTTTTCATCACTTTCAATATCTTATGCCAATCTTTTCTGTCCTGAAATATCTATATTGAGAAATCAGCTTACAGTATTATGGGAGCTCCCTTGTAGCTTTTATGATTGTCTTTTTGTCATTAACAGTTGCCATTTAACCATAGTTCATCTTGGTTGGGACTCTCTGAACTTCCTAGACTTGTGTGTCTTTCTTTTTCTATTTTATCAATTCAGGGAAGATTTTGTTAATTATTTCTTCAAATAGGTTTTCAATCCCTTGCAATGTCTTTTCTCTATCTGATACCCCTGTGATGCTGATGTTGTTACACATTATGTTGTCCCAACGTTCTCTTAAACTATCTTCATTTTGTTAAATTTTTTTCTGCTCTGATTGAGTGTTCTTTTATACTTTGTCTTTCAAATTGCTGATCCAATCTACTATTTATTCTTTAGTAAATACCTTCAGTATATCTTTCAATATATATATTCTAGAGGACCCCTGCACAAAATTCATGCAGGGGGGCAGGGGATGTTCCTCAGCCCAGTCTGCACTGTCTCTAATCTGGAACCTCTTGAGGGATATATGACTGCTCTTACAGGCCCAATCAGGCCTAAATGGGCAGTTGGACATCCCTCTCACAATCCAACTGCTTGCCTGCCTGCATTCCTGACTGCCCCTAACCACTTCTACCTGCCAACTTGATCACCCCCTAACCACTCTCCTGACAGCCTGATTAATGTCTAATTGCTCCCCTGACAGTCTGTTTGCCCCTAAATACCCTCTCCTGCAGGCTTGATCACCCCCAACTACCCTCCCTTGCAGGCCTGGTCCCTCCAAACTGCCCTCCCCTACTAGCCATCTTGTAGTGGCAAACTTGTGTCCACATGGGGGCAAGATCTTTGACCACATGGGGACAGCCATATTGTGTGTTGGAGTGATGGTCAATCTGCATATTACTCTTTTATTAGATAGGATAGAGGCCTGGTGCAAGTGTGGGGGCCAGCTGGTTTGCCCTGAAGGGTGTCCTGGATCAGGGTGGGGATTCCCTTGGGGCATGGGACAGCCTGGTGAGAGGCCTGTAGTGGTTTTCAGGCTGGCACATCCCTCCCTCCCCCCGCCCCCCAGTGACTCAAGTGGAGGCCCTGGTATCTGGGACTTATTTATCTTCTACAATTCAAAGTTTGTAACCTGGAGCAGAGCCAAGCTTTCTGCTCACTCCATAGCAGCAGCCATTTATATTGCAATTTATGTTTCTTCTATAACTGAAACTTTGTAGCCTGGTTTGAAGGCATAGGCCAGCTAGGGCTGCGGAATCTTGGCTTTCTCCATCTCCAGGGACAACCCTAGCCTCCTGCCTCTCTCCACCTCTGTAGCTGCTGCTATTTTTGTTGGGATTCTATAATTGAAACTTTGTAGCCTGATGTGGAGACTTCAGTGGCAAGGGCAGGTGAAAAGCTTGACTTCTTCCATTGCCAGGAAAACCCAAGCCTCCCTCCTACTCTCTGTGGTTGCAGCCATCTTAATTGGGGTTTATTTGCATATTCATTCCTGATTGGCTGGTGGGCGTGGCTTGTGGGTGTGGCAGAGGTATGGTCAATTTGCATATTACTTTTTATTAATAAGGATATTAATTTCAGAGAATAAGGGAAAGAAAGAGAGAGAGACATCCTATCTAATAAAAGAGTAATATGCAAATTGACCATACATCTGCTACACCCACAAGCCACACCCATCAGCCAATCAGAGAAAGTATGCAAATTAACCCAACCAAGATGGGAGTTAATTTGCATATCTGGGCACAGAAGGAAGCCAACCACTGCAAAATGAAGCAAAGCTGTGAAGCAGTAAGCAAGCGGGGCGGGGGCGAAGGGAGGGGAGCATGCAGGTTGTGGAGAATTAAGAGAAGCAGGCAGGGCAGGGAGACAGGAGAGAGGGAGAGAGGGAGGTAGTGGAGAAAGGAGGGAGTGAGGCAGCAGAGAAAGAGTGAGGCACTGGAGACAGGAGGGAATGAGGCAGCAGAGAAGGGAGAGAGCTATGCTCAAGCCACAGGAAGCCCTATTCTTAAAGGAATCTTCCTGCAATGGGTCTCTAGTCAATAATAAAAGTGAATCATTGATGGGCTGCCTCCTTTACACTCACATGGGGGATTGAGCCTGCAACCTGGGCATATGCCCTGACCTGGAATTGAACCATGACATCCTGGTTCATAGGTCATTGCTCAACCACTGAGCCATGCCAGCCAGCCTTCAGTGTGTTTTTTATTTCAAATATTGTATTCTTCATTTCTGACTCACTTTTTATGGTTTATGTTTTTTTCATGCTATTTAGCATCCTTATAACCATTACTTCAAACTCTATATCTGATAAATTGCTAGCCATTTAGTTCTTTTTCTGGTGATTATACCTATTTTATTTGTTACACCTGATTCTTTTTCTTCCCGTTTTGGCTCCCTTTTTGTGTTTGTTTCTAAGTATTAAGTAGATTTGATATAACTCGGAATCTTCGTGGGACTGCCTTATAGATGAGTAGTCGTGTGGTGCAGTCTTCTTGATCACCTGAGCTAGGTGCTCCGGGAAAGCCTCTTCTGTAGGTTAGGTGTGCCTCAGGGTTGTAATTGACTTTTGACTGCTTTGTGCCTGGGATGGACCCTAAGGCTGACTATCTGTAAGGCTCAACCCTAACCATATTTTGAGAGCTGCTGCAGGTGCAGACCATACAAATCAGAATTCACCTCAGCAGGGATCGGTGACTGCTGACATCTCCCTTTGGATATATGAAGCTTATGGGATCCTGTTCTGATGTTATCAGAAGCCAGCCACAGTATGTGTTGGTTCTGGGTCTTTTGAGAGAGACTCTGGTGGAGGCCACTATCAGCCACTATCTGTGACTGGTCATTGGCAACCTGTTTGGAGCAAGAGGTAATCCACAGTTGTGTCTCCCTTTGCTGGGCATAGGTGCATATGCAAAGATCATGCTGTGTATCAAGGCTAGTTTTTACCAGCGTGAGGCCCAGGGGCAGGACAGCAAAAATCCCACTGCACCTAAGATCTGCCTCCCTTGCCACTGCCCACCAACTGCCTGTTAGGTTCAGTCACTAAAAGAGCCTCTGGTAGTACTTGAGTTTCATGAGGTAGGTTTAATGTGGGTTGCAAAGTAGAGGCAAGAGATTGCCCCATGATGGGGAGGTGCTGTCAAGGCTTCAAGAAAGGTGGGGTGTGTGGCCCTTGCCCTAGAGCCACACAGCTGTCTGTCTTAGAGTTTGTACCACCTTGGCAGATCAGGGCCACTACAAGTCAGGTGGGTGGGGTCTCTAGAACCAGGAGGGTAGGTCTTCTGCAAGCCTGGAAGGTGTTTCTCACAGACCTCCCATGAGAGGGAATATCCAATCAGGTTCATGGGAAAGTGGGGGGTGTGGTGGGGTTTGTCCCCCATCTCAAACTCACATGCTCAGTCACTGACTTTCCCTGAGTAGGTCCAAATCTCTGCACTCTGGCCAAGGCAGCAGACTCCTCAGCAAAGCTCAAGCTCTGCAGGGTGGAGTGAAATGGAGTCCAGAAGGAGGAACTATTGTTTTTCTCCAGGCTGATATCACAGGTAGGGGAGTGCTCTACTCAAAAAAGATGGTGTTTATGGTGTGTGAGAATTACTCAGCACAGGGATCTGGTTGGCTGTTCCTTCAGCTCTATGGCTACAAATGCCAGACCCTCCAGATGCACCTTTCGTCCACTCTGTCCTTGCTCCACTCTTCCTCCAGGAGCCCAAGATGAGCAGCTGTGAATGAAGTTTTATGCATTGGCCCTTCATGAGGATGCCTGTATCTCGATCCAATTTCTGCACAGAAACTGCTTTTCACAGTTGGATGTTATGTGGGCACCGCTTTCTGGCCCTAGTGCTCTGGGCTGGAGAGCCTGGCTTGGGTTTAGACTCTATGTTTCTGAGGGGGAACCTCCACAGCTGAGCATCTCAGCTGCCATATATGGGACCAGGGCCAGTTATTTTTGCATTTCTACCCTTCCTACTAGTCTTGATGTGGCTTCTTCTAGAAACCTTTTATTATAAGACTTCTATTCAGCTAGTCTTCACCGGTTATGTCACCATCTTGGATTCTTATTTTATTTTTCTACTTACTATGATGTTCTTCAAACATTACTTTAGTTACTCTTATTTTTTATTTGTATTTTAAAATATCTTTAAATATAATTCATGAGTGGTTTTACATACTTTAACTTTGAATATTTAGTGCTCTTGTTTCAAAGTATAAATTGTATATGGTTGAGTGTATTTTTATTTTTTTCTTTTGTCTCAAAGGGTGTTTTCTTTACATTCAGATTTTTCTCTTATTTGGAAAATAATTTTTCTGCATTTGACTCAAGTAAATTTGAAAACCTTTATGTAAAATGTAAAATTTAGTAAGCTTTTACTTCTTCTACAGTCAGTTCAGCAGGTCTTTACTAATATTATTAGGAGTTATAGATATTGTTTATTATTAATATTGATTTTTTATTTTATAACTTCTATTTTAAGTGTAATTTTACCATGAATTTGATGGTCTCTCCAAATAGAAACAATTACTTAGACAATCTATATATACAATTTTTGTTTATGTTCAAAATTGCTTACATCACTAATATTCTCGTTTTTATATTTGCTAATTTTTCTTTCATTTAACTTTTAGCATTCAATCCTAATTAAACTTGGATGTAATATTTACTAATTACTTGCATATTGGACTAAGTATTTTGTTTCCTTTATTCATGAATGGCATTTGGGTGAATAATATTACATTCAGTTCTCTAAAAATTTAAAAAATATTCATTATAACTTTTGAAATTCTTAATTATTTGAAGAGAAAACTTAAATGCACAATATATTTTCATATAATAAAGGTCAACAAATGTTATCCTATTAAATACCTACATCACCCAGTATTTTATACTTCATAATAATATATTTTATATGTTTATAAAAATTATCATAATCTTACTTAGACAATGAAGAATAAACTATAATTTTTTTCTTACAATCTCAAGTATTGGCTTTTGAAAGTAATGTATTTGCAAAAAATATTGTATGTTTATAGTAAAATGTTATGTTTACAATTTATATAAGCATAAGTCAATAGAGATCAATTCTTTCTAGATTAATTTTGAGGTTAAAATAATTACTTTTGCACAAATATAAGCATTTACAGTTTTGTAAAAATGCAGTTTTACAACAGTTTTGTCTCCACTTTCTCATTTAATGCTGATGGCAACCACGCTAAGTGATCAAGATTATCATACTCATTTTACAGAAGAGGGGACCGGGTATCAACACATGTGAGGGATTTGTGCACACATCCCCGTGTCTGCACACATTTTAAGTGGCACAGTTGAGGCTAAAACATTGGTTTTCTGTCTCCAGGTATAGCATTCTAATTCTGCAAAGTATACTTTCCAAAATTTTATTTAAGGAAAAGCTTTCTAAGAAATTAATAGTCTCCTAGTACAAATAATAATCCTATCTGAGTACAATTAAATTATAGATCCTTGAAAACAAGGTAGTTCAGTTTTAATGGGAAGAAAAGGGATATGGTTTTGAATGTTGACTCTAAATAGATAAAACTAATCTATTTAGAAAGATCTCCTCCCCTCAAAATTAATATGTGGACAATGAAAAGCAAAACAAAACTGGGACGAACAAGGGGATCAAAAGAAGCACTATAACCTGGTGGGATATGATAACACTTCCTGTTTTCATTGTCCTAATTATGTCTCACATTATAAAAGCTAATGTTGCAAAAAGTCATTTTAAAAATCATAAAAAGCATTCACTTTAGTGCATTATCCAGTTAAATCTTTAAAATAAAATAAAAACTCAGTGTTTTAATAATGCCAAGGTATATTTTAGAGAGTTTTACTGTAAAAATTCAAATTTTTCCCGAATGCTGTTGTTTATTTAATTATGTAATAAAAATGATATGGTAATATTACAATTACAAAGTTATTCTCTATTAAACCTATAGTGCATGGTATTTTAACCATAATTACTGTCTTAAATAAGTCATTGAATGCTGCAAAGCCAAATATTCTCTAACGACTTCTACCATTCCTCCTTAAATATTCCTGATGATGATCTCTGTTTATTTTTTAGACCATTTTTCTTTTCTAATTCTACTATGTGGTCACTAAATTTCCCACCAATTACATGGAAGGGGGATATATACTTTTATCAGGTTAAGAGTGATGCCATTACCCTACTGAACTTCCTTTAAGTATCTTTCCTATCACAATGATAAAGTCTCTCAAAATTGAAATGGCAGGCTGAGATTCTTTATGATCGACATGATGGGCAAAAGAGTATCACTATCGTCAATCTTTCCTATCTCTTTGAGGGTTATGAGTAGAAAAACTAGTGAAAATATTTTCCCAAGTCTCTCCATGAATAAGTCTGAGAAGGCTACAGGATAAGTATGAGTCTTTTATCCTGTAGCCTTCTCTTTCATTGTGTGTCCAACCACAACTGCTGAATGCTCCCTTCAGTAACAAGAAAATAGCTCAAATGAGCCCATAGAAAGCATCCAAAGCCGAGAAGAACACTTTCGGTGAACTATGACATGTTGAGGATCTCGCTCCTTAGGTTTTAAGCTATTGTTATTATTCATTGAATGAGTGAGTGAATGAGTGAGTATTGAGTGTTTGAAATGAACAAAAAAATTACACAAGCAGGCACACAGGACCTTCTCTAGCCCCTCACAACCTCAAACATATTCAGCTAAAATCTCTTTTAATAAACTCCATTTTGGAATGTCTGCAAAAAGTGGCTTCAGTTGAAATCAACAAGTTCAGTTCTACTAACATGTTTGATTTTATCACAGACTAAGTATGAAAAAACATTTTTAACTTGCCAAAATAAAAATAGCTACAATTTAGTGTGTGTCAAGAATCTTAAACATATTATCTCACTTAATCCTTAGAAAGATTCTTTAGAGAAGATATTATTGTCTATCCTATATAATAAAAGTGTTATATGCAAATTAATCAAACAGCAGAACAACCAGTTGACAGGCAGTGCCAGGCCAGCCAAGGCATATACCAGCGGGCAGAGGGAGGGGTTGGCAATGGGGCTGGAAGGGCGACTGTAGCAACCAGCAACAGCTGAGAGGTGATGCCATCCACTGATGTGGGGGTGCCATCCCCTGATCAGCCACCTTGTTGCTTCCCACAGAAGGAGGCCACTGGCAGCAACAGTGGCAGTAGCAGTGGCAGCAGCAGCAGCGGGGTAATGGGGGCAGCGTGGCCCTCTGATTGGCCCACCTGGTCGCCTTCCACAGAGGGTGGCCAGACTGCAGGTTAGGCCTGCTCCCCAGAGGGAGCGGGCCTAAACCATCAGTAGGACATCCCCTGAGGGATCCCAGACTGTGAGAGGACACAGGCCGAGCTGAGGGACCCCTCCGAGTGCATGAATTTTTATGCACAAGGCCTCTAGTTTTACATACGAGAATATAGTGAGTTAGAGATTAAGTAATTTGCTGGAGTGACACCATTAGTGAAGTGGTAAGATGCCTTCATGAAGCCTAGGTTCCTGTTAGTCCAAGTCCCCTTCTCTCAATTGTCCCAAAAGTTTACTTTCGAGGTTTTGGAGTCAAAAGGGGAGACTAATGCTGAAAACCAACGAAACAAAAATGGAATAGCAAACTTCACATCATAAAGGGTTAGGTTTCATTTTGTGATTTTGAAGACTTCCTTTAGAACGTATGCATAATTATTTGTGGAGAATAAATAGGAGGGGGTATTTCCATGCCATGGATAAGCTTACTCTTGTTTGTTAATTTCTATATACTAAGCAGTGTATTCCCTCTCAGGTTTATATTTTAGCACCACTAAACTTTTCTTTTTTATTTCCATGCACATATTATGATCATTCTATAATCTACGCCTACTATGACATCATGTCTACTCAGTCTGAACAGTGATTCTCTTTGTAGCAATAGTTAAGAGATTTACAATGGTCTGGGCATTAGCTAAGTATTATACATGTATTTTCTCGGTTATTCTCTCAACCATATTGTTATTAGTTACTATTTAATACCTATCTGGTTATTAGCATAAGTAAAATAATGCCCAAGAAATTGAATCAGAGCTAGTTAGTAATGGAACATGACTTGAAATCAAAGCTACCTAATATTTATACCACTATTCCAGTTTCCCAAACTTCCTTTCTACCCGGACCACCTGCATTGTTTTGCCACATCAAAAAAGCATCTAAAAGTATAATATTGCTTGTATTATTCTTAGCCCTTTTTTTTAAAAAAAGAAAATATATATTGTATTTTAAGTGAACAGATGACATCAAGTAACCTAAAATAGGCATGTGCATGTAAACTTTTTAAAATAAATGTCAATTATTCCTATGTTGCTGGTGGGAATGTTAATGATATAGTCATTCTGGAAAATAGTTTGACAACTTTTATGTAACTTAAAATGTCTTTACCAGATAAGCAAAATTCTTAGACATTTATCCTACAAAAATTAAAACTCATGTGCTGGCAAAAATATGTACAGAAACGTTTATAACACTTTAAAAACTGAGAAAATTTCTAATGTCCTTCACTAGGAACACGGTTAAACAACTTTGATGTATCCACATCATGGAATAAAAAGAAACAAGCTAATGATACATATAGATGAGACAGTCTGGGTGAATCTCTAGAGAATTATGCTGAATTGAAAAAGGCAATCTCAAATGGTGATATTCTCTGGGATTATGTTTACATAATATTCTTAAGGTAATGTAATTGTAGAGATGGAAAACAGAAGAGTAGTTATCGAAGATCAGAGTTTGAGGACGATAGACATGAGAGAGTAGGAGTTTCAGGGAGTGATAGAAGACACAAAGGGGTTGCATAAAGGGAACCTATGGTGACGGAACAGTTCTACATTTTTATTATGGTGGTAGTTACACAAAATTATACATGTGATAAAATTGATTAGGACTGAACACGCACACACAGAAATGAGTGTATGCATGACTGGTGAAATCTCAATAAACTCTAGGGTTGTACCAATGTCATTTTCATTGGGTTGATATCATACTACAATTAGACAAGATGCTAACATTGGGGGGAGGGGTAATAGGCTACACCTGACCTTCCTAAACACTTTTTAACAACTTTCCAGCGAAACTGTTATTTCAAATGAAAAGTTAAAAACAACGGTCCAGGGGAGGAACCAAGATGGTGGCATAGGTAAACACCTATCTTGCTGCCATACACAGCAATTTCAAAACTACAACTTAACGAAAGAACAAATATCATCCAGAATCACCAGAAAGCTGGCTGAGTGAAAATTCCATAAATAAAAGTGACGATAGGACACTGTGACTCAGAGGAGCGGCAGAGGACAGTGTTGAAGATACGCACGGTGTCGGAGGTTTGGAGCCTTGCACACGAGTGGATAGGGCGGGCAGCTGCAAACCCAGCCAGTTTTCTCAGAGAGGGAAGACAAATACATCCCACTGCACTGATACTCCAGTTCCGAGCGAGGTCCAGGGAACCCACACTCATATGGGGTAAAACTGGACAGTGGGGAGGTATGCTGAAACTCGGGTGCTGCAAGGGTCTGCAAGCTTGTGGAGAGGACGAGCTTGTACAGAATGTGCATAAACTTGGGAACAGCAGAGCTGTGTGACTGCACAGAAAGGACCCGTGACTTACTCTCTCGTTTGGGAAAACACCAGACTGCATTGTTTTACGACACTGGGTGAGACGTGGGTGTGCAGACTCATTTGGGGAGAGGCTGAATTGTTCGGCAGCGGGTGGAGCTCAGCAGCAGCTCTATCTTAGAGGTGCTTGCAGCCATTGCCACCCAGCACAAAGTCCCAGGTGCAGCATAGGGCAGAGCTGAGGCTGCCTGCTCGTCCTGGAGACTCTGCCCATCCAACCTGAGCACAGCTGAACCTCACAGCCAATTGGCCTGGAGGTCAAACCCTCCTAGTGCTGGCAACAATAAGCTAGGCTTAACTTCAACAAGACTGTGCAACCCCATATCCACCTCAGGTAACTGGGAAGGCTGAGCCACTGTCCCTTAGAGGACATCTACCACACAAAGCTAATTGACCAACTCAGGAAAGCAGCCACCATACAGAGACATGGAAAGAAATCAGATTTGAAAGAAATGGAGAGAAAAAAAACAAACTACTGGACATAGAGTTCAAAACCACGGTTATAAGGCTTTTCAAGAGGCTCCTAGAAAAGGCCGAGACCTACAAAGAAATGAATAAGACCTATGAGGAATTGAACAAGACCTACAAGGAAATGAAGACCTCTGAGGATATGGAAAAGGATCAACTAGAAATTAAGCATACACTAACTGAAGTAAAAAAAAAAAAATTATACAAAGACCTAAAAGTACTCTAGAGGACCGCAGGAACCAAGTTAAAGATTTGAAATACAAAGAGGTAAAATCCACTCAGCTGGAAAAGCAGGAAACCAAAAGAATCCAAAAAATTGAAGATAGTGTAAGGGGCCTCTGGGACAACCTCAAGCATACCAACATCCGAATTATAGGGGTGTCAGAAAAAGAGAGAGACCAAGACAATGAAAACCTATTTGAAGAAATAGTGACCAAAAACTTCCCCCACATGGTGAAAGAAATTGACTTAGGAGTCCAAGAAGCCCACTGAACCCCAATAAATAGGAACCCTAAGAGGACCACACCAAGGCACATCATAATTAAAATGCCAAGAGCAAAAGACAAAGAGAGAATAATAAAAGCAGCAAGAGAAAAACAGATGGTTACCTATAAGGGAGCAGCCATATGATTATCAGTGGATTTCTCAACAGAAATTATGTAGGCCAGATGGGAGTGGCAAGAAATATTCAAAGTGATGAATAACAACAATCTACAATCAAGATTACTCTACCCAGCAAAGCTATCATTCAGAATTGAAGGTCAGATAAAGTGCTTCACAGATAAAAAAAAAAAAAAAGCTAAAGGAGTTCATCACCACCAAACCAATATTATATGAATTGCTGAAAGGTATTCTTTCATTCATTCTTTCTTTTTATTTTTTTCATCTTTATTGTTCAGCATATTAATTACATTGTTCTCCCTTTTTTCCCCCTTATAGTTCCCCTCCACCCGGCACTCATCCCACCCTCTGCCCTCACCCCCCTCCACTGTCCTCTCCCATAGTTGCAGATTTTTGTCCAGTCTCTTGCTGCACTTCCCACACCCCCTTTCTCCCCAAGAGTTGTCAGTCCATTCCCTCTTTATGTCCATGATTCTGTTACATTCAACAGTTTATCCTGTTCTTCAGCTTATCAATTCACTTGATTTTTAGATTCATTTGTTGATAGATGTGTATTTGTTGTTCCTAATTTACACTTTTATCTTTTTCTTCTTCCTCTTCTTAAAGACTATCTTTCAGCATTTCATATAATATTGGTTTGGTGGTGATGAACTCCTTTAGCTTTTTCTTATCTGCGAAGCACTTTATCTGACCCTCAATTCTGCATGATAGCTTTGCTGGATAGAGTAATCTTGGTTGTAGATTCTTGCTATTCATCACTTTGAATATTTTTTGCCACTCCCGTCTGGCCTGCATCGTTTCTGTTGAGAAATCCACTGACAATCCTATGGGTGCTCCCTTATAGGTAACTAACTGTTTTTCTCTTGCTGCTTTTAATATTCTCTCTTTGTCTTTTGCTCTTGGCATTTTAATTATGATGTGCCTTGGTGTGGTCCTCTTAGGGTTCCTATATATTGGCGTTCGGTGCACTTCTTGGACTCCTAAGTCTATTTCTTTCACCAGGTGTGGGAAGTTTTCGGTCACTATTTCTTCAAATAGGTTTTCATTGTCTTGCTCTCTTTCTTTTTCTGGCACCCCTATAATTCGGATGTTGGTATGCTTGAGGTTGTCCCAGAGGCCCCTTACACTATCTTCAATTTTTTGGATTCTTTTGGTTTCTTGCTTTTTCAGCTGAGTGGATTTTGCTTCTTTGTATTTCAAATCTTGAACTTGGTTCTTGGGTTGCTCCAGAGCACTTTTAGGTCTTTGTATAATATTTTTTATTTCAGTCAGTGTATGCTTAATTTCTAGGTGGTCCTTTTTCATATCCTTGAGAGTCTCCTTCATATCCTTGAGGGTCTCCTTCATTTCTTTGTAGGAATCATTCATTTCCACTTTGGTCTTGATCATTTCCACATTGGTCTTGATCATTTCCTTGCAGGTCTCGTTCATATCCTTGAGGGTCCGGCCAGTTTTCTCGAAAGGTATTCTTTAACAATAGGAAGAAGAAAAAGGTAAAAATAAAAATTATGCACAACAAATACACATCTATCAACAAATTAATCTAAAAATCAAGTGAATTAAAAATCTGGTGAATAGGACAAACTGGTGAATATAACAGAATTGTGGGCATAGAGAGGAAATGGACTGACGAATCTTGGGGAGAAAAGGGATGTGGGAAGTACAGCAAGAGACTGGACAAAAATCATACACCTATGGAAGAGGACAGTGGCGGGGAGCTGAGGGCAGAGAGTGGGATGGGTACTGGGTGGAGGGGAGCTATAGGGGTAAAAAAGGGGGAACAATGTAATTAATAAACTGAACAATAAAAATTAAAAGATTAAAAAAAACTGTCCGTGTGTGTGTAACCTGCAGCATCACATTTGCAACAAGTAGCATGTGATCCATCTCCTAGCCTCACTTCTAATAGTTTAGATGTGTCTGACCACATTCCCTGCCCTTTAGGTGTATACATGGCCAAAGACAAAGCCAAAAATTGTCATGAATTCTTTAGGTAGGAGAACATTAGTAATTATTTCATGAACATAGCTCAACTGATGTGCAGCATATGTACATAATACATACATAAAAATAAGCTGAAAGATGTAACCCATTTTCTAGTAAGGAGAGCATTAGTACTAGTATTATTTCAGGAACATGGTTCAACTAATGTGGTATACATAAATTAACTATAAATTCAAATCCATATTGTGCTAATTTAGTGGTTAGGGATCATTCATTCATATGAAACTTACATAAACATAACATTTATAAAAACCCAAGTTACAAAACCACCACAGACATAGCAAGAGATTGATCTTATCAAAATAGACTCTCCCTGATTATGAAGTAAGATTCAGAGGCCCTCGGTGGATAAAACCAGAAATACTGATTTCACTCCAAAAACAAATAGAGTCATTAAATACATTATTTTATTATTTTTATTCCAGTTTTTTGGGGGGGAAATATGTCTGGGAAAATAAACAAGAAACTGAAGGAGATAGTGAACTCTTTGGAGTAGCAATTATTTAGAAGATTCTTTTGGGTAAATACTAAAATTAATACATTTCCTAGATGAACTTCAACATGCATGTGTATGCATTTTCAAAAACTGAGAAATCATCCTATAAACTTTGTTACTTATCTGCTGGAATTATTTTGTGAATTTTTTCCCAGTCCTAGATGGAAGGTTTGCTTTGGCAACTGTGTATTGCCTTTTATTTGTGGAGTATCAAACTATGTTTTTATGAACAAGAATATATCTTTACAAGAGATGAGGCACATCTGGACAACACTACAAGAAGCTATGTGTAAAAGAGAAGCATGATACCTTCCCTCTCCTTGTGTTCCCACATAAAAATATTAAGACAGAAACAAGAGATTCTTTTATTAAAGTCCATTTGAACAGCCTAGATCTCTAAGCTCTGAATGTTGGAAACCATGTATACTCTGCAATATTTTACATCTTTAACAAAGAGTTTCCTGATTTTTCTTATGTTATATGTCCATTAGGGAAGCTAAAAATTAGCTCAAAATTTTAGTGTTGAATTAAAAGAAAATGTGTTGTTTCTTTATATTTTCATTTTAAGATAAAATCCCACAGGGAAGCTTTGTCTTTTGGTGAAAGGGTTAATACTTTATTCTGTTGAAAAATATGTATTTAACATGCAAGTATATTTGATGTTCATTGACAAAGTCACAATAGGAATGATCTTGCTTTATGTACCAGTTACAAGGTTTAATATCATTATACTGCATGCAATATTAGTTTTTATTAGTCGCCATTAACAAGATGCTTTCTACTTGAATTCTCATTTACTTGTTCAATGTAAAAATTATCTCTGTAAAAGAGAAAAACACATCTTCAAGTGTCAGCTATATTAAATTAAAGAACTGTTTACTCTTTCTAAGAAAAGCCTATGTATCTAAATAGGCATCTTTCACCGTTTGCATAGTAGATTGGAAATTAGCATTTTTGTTCATTTTCCCATGTATGCACAGTGCCTGAAAGAGTAATACTCCATGCATATCAGATCAGCCAGCCTACAATTTTTGTGCAATATATTATTTGGCAATCTAAAATTTGTAATTTGCATGAAATTGCTTAATTAAAATACAGTCACTCAGGGTATTAATTTCTCTGTCTTGCAGTTCAATGTACTAAAGGCGGGCTTCAGAAAATGTGAAATCCTGTCAGATGTAACAGTAAAATATTAACAAAAAAATTCCACTTCTGGCAACAAAGTGACAGAGCGATAATGCTTTTGCCCTGATTCCAGGTTCAAATATGAGTTTAGGTTGACATTGAAACCTACTAGGAAATTTACAATAGCAACTCTGGCATTTTGCCAAGAAATCTGCATGCTGCTTTTCAGTGAAAACTCTTTTTTGCTGTAACTCCTACATTCATGCATCCTTATACGCAAAATTACAACCACATACATAAATGCCCCTAAGATAGATGGACACACACCTTTTTTCTCTCTTCTCTCCACTAACCTAAGTTCATTGATGTTTTCTGGTAGTTTTTGTTTTTCCTGTTTGAAATCACCAGCAACCCTAATGATAAAATGATCCAATCAGTTCTTCCTAGTTGTCAAGACAACAGTTCATAATTGTTACCAGCTCTTTTTATTGAAACCAGACAGTTCATAAATAGATAATTCTCTAATTGATCTAGCCATTCCTACTTTGCATCCTGTGCCAAATAGGGAAACCTGCTTCCTGTTGCCACAAACTTCTGCAGATGCAAATGAGCTTATGTACTGTCTTTAAGACAGGTGTTTTTTAAATGTTGCTTTTTATTTTCTATTAAAATAAACCTAGAATTTAAAACTGATAAATAGCACTTGGGCTGTTATTATGTATAATACATCCCTGTGTGTACACACTTGTTATTTGACATGTTATAAGTGTAAAGTACTAGCATATCATTATTTCATTTAATTCATAACAGAAATATGATAGCTTGCTGTACATGCTTATTATATGAAATGATATGCTTTCCTAAAGAATAATCTCTGTGACGTTGTAAGTACCATGATGGCTTAGGCACCATAGGAAAACTTGGGAGAGCTCTCTATCCCTTGGGCATGAGGAAGGAGTAGGAGCTAGGTATGTTATGCTCACCAGAAAGGAGAAAGGCAAGGAGGTGGGGATTCTGTAATCAGGTATTTCTGAGGCTTTGCATCTGCAAATTGCTACCTTGTGTTTCTGAAATGAATTAAACAGACAAGGTGCTGAGATCTGACTCTTGGAGGGGTAAGGGGATAACTTTGAGAAAGAAAGAGGGAAATGGGTACCCACACTCTGGCACTTAGGGTCAACCTGATCTGCAGTCACACAAATCTATAGAAAGTACACCCCCCGCCTTCCAGTGGGGGCAACTAGATAACAACTACAAGAATCAATTGCTGACAAATTAATAGAAATGCAAATGCAAGCAGTGTTCTTTTGTTCTTTTTTCCACATAGGCCGTCTACACTCTATATAGATGTGCATTTGTATGTGCCAGTAATTAAATTTATTCTTTTGAATCTTGCAATGCAAACATGTCTTAAATGTGTTTAAAGTAAAATAAAGGGAAGTGATTTCTAGAAGTAGAAAGGCTTGGCATAGCAAAGGAAGAAAGGACGGTTTGATTTTCTTCTCCATTTTCAGTTTGTTGAATGCCTTGCTTGCCTGCAATGCGTCCTCTTTTGTCTTAAATATCAAAGGCTCTGCAGGCATGTTAACATTTTAATAATTTCAAAAGGCACAAAAGGCAAAGGATGGGAGTGAAAAGACAGATTGCAGTGAAGTGGCGTGTCCGCTGCTGAAAGAATATTCCTTGCGAGGCTGCCTAGTACTGTGGGAAGCGGGATTCGCCAATCTCGTTCATTCACCAACCCACAAAGGCGCACAAGGTGATGTGGAGTCAAGGCCTAATTAAAATCCTTGAACAGAATGAAGGTCTGGAGAATGACACACATCCAAGGATTGCAGTAGAAAAGAAAAGAGCAGAAGAGTACAGAAAGGAGAGAGGGAAAAAGAAGGAGAGAAGGAGGCAGGAGAGGGAGGGAGGGAGAGAGGAAGGAAGGAAGGAGAGGGAGGGAGGGAGGGAGGGAGGGAGGGAGGAAGGAAGGAAGGAAGGAAGGAAGGAAGGAAGGAAGGAAGGAAGGAAGGAAGGGTGGAAAGAGCACAGAATGAAAGAGGGGAAAGAGAGAAGGAGAAGAGAAAAGAGGAAAAGGGGGAAAGAGCAGCGAGGGAGCCCTGTCACACATAGTGGAAGCTGCATTGTGAGCCTTTGCTGCCCTCAACAGCCTTCCAGTGTAAGCACTGCCACCCAATTTGTGACAAAGTTAATTGGCTCTTTGATGTCTCAAGAAAGGTGCTGATAGAAAAAAGGGGGGTAAAAAAGAAGAACACGAATCTTCCTTTCTCCACACACTCCTGTTTATCTATTATAAAAAAAATAAAAATAAATCTTGTTGATCCCAAAGGCTTTCTTCCATTTATCTCCTTCCAAATCACCCTTCCCTCTCTTAAATCCTCCTCACCTCCATGCTATACTAGATCATGGCTTTTTGGGGGGAGGGGGGGGAGGGTGCGAGGAGGGAGAGAGAGATGGGTTACTAATTTTCACTTGCTAATTTCCCAGCTGGAAAAAAGAAAGAAAGAAAGAAAAAAATGTGGGAGTGCAGCGGGCTCCCTGCTGCCACTGCTGATCAAATGGAACAACAAGGGCAATGCCTCCTAATATGGGAAGCTATTTAGTGGCGCGCTGCCTTTTGAAATGATGATGATAATGGATTCAGTCTGCTCATTAATGGAGCCAGAGTGCTCATTAGAGTGAACAAACAAGCCAGGTTGTCAGTGCTGAAAATGCCAAGTGCTTGTTTCCATTTTATCTGAGGAGTCTAGAGACAGTGATTTTACCATTTACTCCCCCTTTCTGCTCTTGACCCCCGAGCTCCCCCCAGCATCAAAGCCCCTCATCCGGTGGAGCCTGTACATTTGCAGCGTCGCCCCTGCTCATCACGGCTTCAAGGTCACCGACACTAAAAGAGCAGCGGGGCTGGGTGTGCGTCTGTGTTTGTGTTCCCCTTCTGCGGGGTTTTGCTCCCCATAAACAGTGTCTGGGGCCGGGTCAGCGAGGGACAGTGAAAGGAGAAGCCGGAGACGGGGAGGGAGAGGGACAGGGGGGTCTGAAATGGAGAAAGTCCGCGAGGGGCTTTGAGTGTGTTTGCAAATCTTTTAAATCCCAATTAACTGATTTATCGTGCAAACCCCTCGACGGGGATGGGTGGGCCTCCGCTTCCAGCCAGGGCCAGCCGCCCGCCCGGAGGTGGCCGAGGGGCGCCCCGCGGGAGTGGGTCTTTGGTGTGGAGCTGAGGGGCGTGAAGGATTCAGGGGGGCAGTTCGATCCTTGGCGCCAAATCGCGGACGCTCACTTCCCAAAGGGAGCGGAGAGCGGAGCGGTGGGGAGCCCCGGCCGCCCTCGTGGAGGTGCCCCGAAAAGCTCCCGCGCCCAAGTTAACTCGTCTCCGGGACGTGGCTTGGAGCCGCTGGGAGCCGGGGCCCGCGTCCCGTTGGCTGGGAGGGAGCGGGCCGGACCCCGCTGGGAAGGGGTGGGGAGGACACTGGGGACAGGTCGGGGTCCCCGAGTGTGTGCCTGGGGTTGAAGGGGAGCGAGGTCAGGGAGACGCCTCTGGAGAGGCGCAGGCGTGCGGGCCCGGGTCCGAGTGAAGGCAGTCCAGTCCCGTTGGAGCCTGGAGGGAGGACAGGCGCGTCCCTGGGACGCTCTGCACCGACGGCGCCGGGAGCTTCCGGCCGAAAACCCGCAGACCCGAACCCGAGAGCCCTCGGAACCAACGGCCGGCGCCCTCGCTGCCGGGAGCCTCTCTCTCTCCCGCACAACTGCCTCCTCAGGCTGCAGGGCTCAGGGGCGACTTGTTCTCTGTACAGGGGGGGATGGGGACGAGGCGCCCTTGTTCCGTTGAGGAATGCATTGGGGAATGTTTTTAAAAATACGTTTTTAAAGTTCTGAATAGCAGAGGAAACTGTTTTAACTGATTTTCCAATGACGTATTCACCGCCGTCGGAGCTTAGTCCTGGAGTTGGTTCACCCACCCCCCTTAGTCTTCATTAGTAACTTCATTCACTAAAGGAAATGTTATATATTAGCTGTCATAAAGTTTGCATTATCTAATTTCTGATGTGTCTACAGAGTGTTTGCCATAATCTCAAATTCTCTAGCTATAGAGTTGAAATTTCAATTGTTGGAATTCAAAAAGATAAATATTTCTTGGGGTTTACATGAATCACATATAACTTGTAATATAATAGTCCATGGTACTGATTACTATTATTTTACATGGCTTATCTAATAAAGTAATACTACTCATGAAAATAAGGCAGGTTTCATTTACTTCTCAAATATATTCCAATATCCAAGGATTAATTTTAAATAATTCAATCTATAAAAATGCAAAGTCTATACAATCACTGAGATCATAAAACAGTTTGTTCAATAACATATTATAAATAAATAATTTTATTTCTAAAGTACTTTAATTTTTATTTTAACTCTCATTGTTTTCTCTGATCTATGGAAATCTACAGATTGCTAAGGGCTTATGGTTTCAGGGTATATACACGTGTGTGAAAGTTCAAAATATTTTTCTAACTCCTTTTAGCTATTGAAGATGGGAAAGTTGCTTTGAAAAGCTTGATATTTTCAACAGTGGCATCATCTTTCACTTAGTCATTGTACTGAAGACTATATCTAACCATTGTCCATTAAAATATTTAACCATTTTCCTATCATTACAGTCACAAAATTACTTTTAGACATTTGTTATCAAATATTGTGCAAGCTTGCCCTCTGTGGATTCTTATCTAATGAAACTCATGCATGGATATGCTATGTTTTCTGTTATATTCCTAAAAGTTCCCTCTGAACTTTTGAACCATGTAAACCGTGTATCTAACAGAAAGTTTAAATAACTTTTGAAGGGGGTGTGGGCTGCTTTGTGTCTCCCCCGTAATCATGCTTAGCCAGTTGTAGTAAATAGAGGCATTTCCTTTTCAAATGGAAAAATGACTAGGACCAGAAAGTTTTACCTTCATCCTAAATTTTGCAAAAGGGGGTATGTATTTCTAATAAATAGGCTTCAGTTTTGGAAATGCCTTAATATTGTTCCTACCACATCCATCTAACTATTTCATTGATGAGGGAAGAGCTTGAGACTCCAAGTTGATATCTCAAGTCCACCAGGCTAGAGAAGGCTCTACGAAAAGTCCTCCCTTTCCTTCTCTTTCACTCTATATTTTTAGTAAAGTGTATTTTATTCTTAGTCACTGTGAAAGACAGAAAGGAGCTGTGGGCATTTGTCAGGGAACTGATAAGTTTGGTGGCTGTATGAAGTCACCCTTCCTTTGTTAATTGTCAGTAGCACCCTGTGCCTATGAGCTAGGTATGGAAGTTTTCCTACCAGCTTTTTCTCGCTTTACTTTCCATATCCAGCCCATCGCCCAGCCTGGTTATAATGGTATACTCAAGCCAGAATGCCTGGGTTCAAAGATTGGCTACCACAGCACCACATTAAAATGAAATGTACACATACAGAGTTGACTTTTCTAAGCCAGAACTATATTTATTTCATGTCTGCACCCCTAGCAGCTAACACAATGTCTTAAGAAATGACCTGCCATTGGTAAATGTGGACTGAAATGAAGGAGAGCTGGGTCCCACATTAACCTAGTAGCAGTTGTCAGAACCATAACCTTGGCATGCGAGGCCAGAGGAAGATGTGCTGTCCCCGGCCAGCGGCGTGATGGCACCAGAGGAGATAGATGATGCCCTTACCCTCTGCTAGGCCCCGTGTTTACCCCAGCCTTCGAGAGTAATAATAAACCCTGCTGAAATGAAGGTATGGTCTCCTATTAATTCCACCACATCACACTTGAATGAATTAGCTGGCCAGGCTATAATCACCGGATATTGTGACATTATCAATGGCCTAACTATGTTAGATATAAAAAGCACTCTTAACACTCCCCCCCCCCCCCTTATTTTAGCTATTCAGCCTAACACCAGGCCTGGTTATGAAGGTGAACTCAAGCCAGAATGCCTGGGTTCAAAGTCTGGCTCTCCTACTGACAATCAATGTGACCTTGGGTAAACGCCTAGTTTTTCCTGTGCGTTGCACCATCTTTATAACTGAGAAAATAATAGTTCCTGAGCCATAGGTTTCTTCCAAATATTGAGTCCAAACTCATAAACACTTAAAAAGGCACCGTTCAGATGTGATTTATTTATTTATCTGCATTTTTTGTTTCAACCCTTAGCCATTTTCTTAGATCACACCCACATCCTTTCTTGCCTGGGCTGGCCTCCTTGCCTCTAAGGACCTGTACTTTAAACTGTTCTCAACACACACACACGCACACACACACACAAAACAAACAACAATACAACAAACATTCTAGCTCATTACTGTTCACAGTTCATTTGACAGAGTTACTGTCCCAGGAGCCGCATTATTTCTGTCTCTAGCTTCAGTCAAACTTCTCACTGACGTCTCATGCTAAGTCCAGAAAGCCCTCATGCTTTAATACATTTTTACATATTCATGTTAATCTTCTTTTTACTCAGCCTCCTGTCCATTTGCTCCAACTAGACATGTAATCAACCTGATTCATAATAATTTCCAGTATTCAGTGTGCCCTTTCTCATCTCTCCAACTTTGCATGTACCCTGTTCACTAGAACATGTGACACTGTTCACTTCAATTCACACTTACACTTTGAGACAACTCAAGAACTCTCCTCTGCAAAACTTTCTCTCATTTTTTTTCCATCCACACTCCCTTACCCTGGGACTTGTTAGAAATAAAAAGTTTTGGTTTTCTCTCCAGACATACTGAATCAAAATTCTGTGGAATTTTCAGGGGGTGGAGCCAATAAATTTGTTTTCCAAAATGCCCTTCAAATGATTCTCAGACACTTTCAAGTTTGAAAATCACTGAGTAATTAAGGTGAACTGAACTCAGACAACACGATTTCAATTACCAGCTCTACTATTAGTGGAATGGTACTTAACCTCTCAGTGTCTCAGTTTCTTACGTATAAAATGAGAATGATGGTAATTAGGGTTATTATGATGATTAAATGAGATAATACACAGAACATACTTAACACTGCTTAATCAGTTAACAATACTTAATAAGTAGTAAATTTGTTCTTATAAAATTATGATCCCCCAAAATTGATTCCCTATGAGTTGTTTTTCATATTTCCTCATTCTTTTGCTTACAGAATCAGAATATACTTTAATGCTGGTCAATACAATTACTGATAAGTTTGAGGAAAGCCAAGACTAAACAAATAAGACTTCTAATTCACTAAGGGCCGCTTTACTTCTTCATCTAGGTCCACGATCATCTATGAAATTTAGTGACTCAAAGGAAAAGTTATTTTCTTTCTACCTAAATAATTGGATCATGGTATAATAAATGCTGCTTTGGGGTTTTGTAGAATATCTTCATAGTTTTATAAAAATTAGTTTCTAATTTCTTGTTCTCTAGTTTTAAAAAATATTTTTATTAATTTCAGAGAGGAAGGGAGAGGGAGAGAGAGATTAAACATCAATTATGAGAAAGAATCAATGATTGGCTGCCTCCTGCATACCTCATAATGGGGATCAAGCTCGCAACCTGGGCCTGTGCCCTAACTAGGAATCAAACCTTGACCTTCTGGTTCAAAGGTCATTGCTTATCCATTGAGCCATGCCTGCTGGTGGCACATCAGTAGTTTTGATCTTGATAATAGTGACTACTTATCAAAATGAATATCTCCCTCAAAAGCAGGCATTTCAAGAAAGAAAGAAAACACACACACACACACACACACACACACACACACACACATACAAACAAACAGAAATGCAAAATGGTCTCAAAATATGTTTCAGCAAAAAAACAATGGTATAGGTAGAATATTTTGAAACATTTTTCTAAAAAATTGAATTTTCATTAATTCTGCCTGCTACTAGTTAGATTCTATCTACCTTCTCAATATCTTCCAAATATTTAATAGCATTCTTAAAATTCTTCTTAAAATTATGAATTCTTAAAATTAAAGGAGTAACTTTAAAAAATTTTTATTAATTTCAGAGAAAAGGGAGGGGGAGAGATAGAAACATCAATGATGAGAGAGAAGCACTGATCAGCTGCGTCCTGCGCACCCCACTCTGGAGATGGAGCCAACACCTCTAAAATGTACCCTGACTGAGAATCGAACCATGACCTCCTGGTTCATAGGTTAATGCTCAACTGCTGAGCCATAACAGTTGGGTTAAAGAGTAGCTTTATAGTGACAAAATGACAATGTGTACTGATACAAGATTTTATAAATGGCTAAAAGTATTTTTTTTTGCCTTCGTTACCAGCTAGAAAATTGCTTTTGTATTTGTTCCTTTTTGTAATATTATTTAGAAATACAACCACTACTGGGCTTTTTATGACGCTGAGGGAAGAAAAATTATATATATTATACATACATACATTTATACACACAAGAGTTATGTTTAATTCATTTAAATTGTGTATGTTCTCTGGTAACACACACAAGCAATTGCTCCTAAGGTAGTCAGCCTTTATGGAAATCCTATACAGTAAAGAGTTAATATGCTAATTAGACTGGGTGGCACAATGACCTTGCAGAATGACCTTCTAGAATGACCAGTGGATAGGGACCACGAGGCAACCAGGGCTGTGATGTGCCAAGCCCTTGCACAAATTTTGTGTATCAGGCATCTAGTATTTAAATAAAAAGTAACTTCTCTAGGGTTAAGATAGGCCAATAGCCTGTCATGTAATCCCTTGTCCAGCAATTCATAAATTTTCATTTTAGAAAACTTCAGGTATTACTCAGCTTTCTGAAATATCTTGCCCATTCTTTGTCACAAAAACATTCACTTGACTGATGTTTTAGCATGCTGTAAGATTTAATATTCTGAAAGGTAATATATGTAGGCTTGTACTTGGGGTATGATATTTAAATCCTTTTGAATACATCTTAACTGGAATGTGATTGAAAATGAAAACCTTAAAAGAGGTCAATAATCTTGTGATTAATATTGTAAGAATATAGAAAAGTCTACAATGAACAAACTCTCTGAATAGCATGATTAATTTAAGGTATAAAATTTGAGAAGGCAAATTAAAAAAATGTTAAAAAATTCAAAACAATTAAAAGAAAAGGTGACAGTAATTAATGAAGAAGGTTTGTATTATCTCACTTGATAGAGAATGCTGAGGTAATGCTCAGAGGTAGAGATGATTTTTTCCTGATATTTAAGGAAGGTAAACAATGAATAAAAATGTAATTTCTAAAAAAAAATGGTACAGTGGGAATAATTAGGAATATTAGAATACATTTTTAAGGAAAAAAATGAAAAGAATCTAAGAATAAAATGGGATGGTGATATGCATTTATAACACAACAACATGTTACAGTAGTTGACTAATTCATATATCATCAGATCTTTATGCATATAAATATAGTACAGAGAATATAATTTTAAAGATTAGTGGAGAAAATTAGGCATTCTCACATTAAGCAATTTGCATTCAGTAAAAATAGAAATAAAATGTAGATACATTGTTTACTAAGACTACTTTTCTATCTCAAAATCCATAAAAATTATAGTCTTGGAATTATCCTATCTGATCTAATAAAAGAGTAATATGCAAATTAACCTTACCTACAGTACACTTACAAGCCATACCTACAAGCCATGTCCACCAACCAATCAGGAGCAAATATGCAAATAAAAACAACCAAGATGGCTGTGGCGACAGAGAGAGCATGAAGGAGGCTTGGGTTTCCCTGGCAATGGAGGAAGCCAAGCTCTCTGCCTCCCCTTGCCACTTAAGCCTCTGCTTAAGGCTACACAGTTTCAATTATAGAAGATAATGATGGCAGCCACAGAGCTGGAGACAGCAGGAGGCTTGGGTTGCACCCAGAGATGGAAGAAGCCAAGCTTTCCAGCTGCCCTGGCCAGCCCTCCACTTAAGGCTTCAAAGTTTCAATTATAGAAAGTAAATAAATGCCAACAGAAATGGCTGTGGCCACATAGCGAGCAAGAGGCTTGGCTTCACTTCAGGTTACAAAGTTTCAGTTGTAGAAGATAAATAAATCCCAGATACCAGGGCCTCTGCTTGAGTTGCCAGGGGGCATGGCTGGCCTGCAAAACCATGACAGGCCCCTCTCCCAGGCTGCCTCATGCCCCAAGGGAACCCCACCCTGATCCAGGACACCTTTTAGGGCAAACCAGCTGGCCCTCTCCTGTGCACCAGCCCTCTATCATAGCTAATAAAAGAGTAATATGCAGATTAACCATCACTCTAACACACAGGATTGCTACCCCCATGTGGTCAAAGACAGCTGCCTCCATGTGGACACAAGCTAGCCACCACAAGATGGCCAGCAGGGGAAGGCAGTTGGGAGGGACCAGGTCTTCATGGGAGGGCAGTTGGGAGGGGCCAGGCCTGTAAGAAAAGGCAGTTGGGGGCAATCAAGACTCTAGGAGGAGGCAGTTAGGAGTGACCAGGTTAGCAAAGGAGGGAAGTTCGGGGGTGACCAGGCCTGCAGAGAAGGGTAGTGGTTTGTGGGGAGGGGGATAGGGCAAGCCTGCAGGGGAGAGCATTTGGGAGGGACCAGGCCTGCAAGGGAGGGTAGTTGTGGGTGATCAAGACTGTAGAGGAGGGCAGTTAGGAGTGACCAGGTCAGCAGAAGAGGGAAGATGGGGGCAAACAGGCTGGCAGGGGAGCAGTGAAGCATCCATCAGGCTGATAGGAGAGTGGTTAGGGGGTAATCAGACTGCCAGGAAGAAGCAATTAGGAGCAACCAGGAAGGCAGGCAGGCAAATAGTTGGGAGTCAGCAGTCCTGGATTGTAAGAGGGATGTCTGACTGCCCATTTAGGCCCAATCCCACTGGCAGTCAGACATTCCTCAAGGGGTCCCAGATTGGAGAGGGTGCAGGCTGAGGGACACCCCCTCTACTCCCCCCCATGCATGAATTTCATTCACCAGGCCTCTAGTATATTAATAATATTGTGTCCTATGATTAGTCAGAGAATTCTTATCACTATTAGGAGGACTCTTGTGAATTTGTTTCATTGAGAAAACTTTGATGCATCTCCTAAGAGATGCTTCATAGTTTATACAAGGTGTTGGCAAAAAAGCTTCATATATAGGCTGACTGATTCCAGACACAAAGTATATGCAGGTAAAATAGAAATGAATACAAATTCTGAAAATTTGGATTCTAGTATTGCTTTGCTCATTTTTCTGGGCAAATACTCTATACTGAATGCTTAACAAGATACAGCTTTAGCTAAATAAAACATATTAAACTTAATTTTTAGGAAAGATTCCCCATTCTAAGTAAAAAGAAGTCCTAAATAAAATTATTATGCTAATAATCATTATTTACCCAAGTTGTTTGATTTCTTAAAGTAGATAAAAAAGATTGTTTTGGATTTAGATAAACCTATTTATTATATGACTAGAGGCTGGGTTCACAAAATTTGTGCATGAGAGGGGTGGTTCCTCAGCCCAGCCTGCAACCTCTCCAATCTAGGACCCCTCAGAGGATATTCAACTGCTGGTTTAGGACAATTCTGTAGGATTGGGCCTAAACCAGCACTCATACATCCCTCTTGCAATCTAGGACCACTGGCTGCTAACTGCTCACCTACCTGCATGCCCCTAACTGCCCTCTCCTGCTGGCCTGATCACCCACAACTACCTTTCCCTGCTGGCCTTATTGCTTCTTCCTGGTCACCCCTGCTGGCCTGATTACCCCTAACTGCCTTTGCCTGAGCCCCCCACCATTGTGGCTTTGTTTAGATGTCTGGCCAAACCGGTATAATTAACATATTGCCTTTTATTAGTATGGATTTGCCTAGCTAAACATAATTTCATAGTATTAAATCCTGTAATAATATTTAATACTTAACAATTATGGTTTGTGTATTTAGAATACTTAAATGCTTATTTTATGTTATCTATTGCTATTTAATATGTTAATTCAAAACACTATTTCATCATATCTCCTGAATGTGTGGGTCACAAGTTTTGATAGGTCTCAACACAGCAATTATTGTGTTCCATTGGCAGCAACTGAGGTCCCAGGTGGTATTCTACTAATGGCCAGTCTGGTCTGGGAGGACCCCCATAGCTTCCTTTACCACACTAATGTCCTGATAAACATGTCTGGAGGGCTGAGTTCCACTGGGCCATGTAGTCCCACTGCCTCTCACATGGGTTTTGCATCATGGACTTCTTACACAGAGTTGAACTTCTTACATGACAGCCCAAGGCTTCAAGAAACCAAGATGGAACTGCCTGTTCTCATAGAGGCTTTCCAAGAAATAGTACAGCATCACTTCCAACATAGTCTCTAGATCACAGCAGCGAAAGAGCAGCCCAGATTCCAGAAGAGAGAAAATAGATACCACTGGTCCATAGGATTATGGCAAAGATTGTGTGGCCATCTTTAACAGCCACAATACATTCTTCAGGGAATTATGATGTGTACTGAATGAAAATCTAACTTGGCTGAATTTTTTTTAGGTCAATCAAGAAGACTGTAGCTTTAGTTTTAGTTAAATATTTTAATTCTGTCAAATCAGTATAATTATGAGTGATTTTAATAGAATTAGTTAATCAGTTATATTCTTTGACTTCAACTAATGTTTAGCAATGTGAGATTAAAAGAATAACTCAATTTACTTGATACAAGCAGACACATGATCACGCAATGGAATCAGTGATTATTTATCTTAAATAAGCTGTTCGAGTCAACAAGAGTCAATCTGCCTGAGCTCCATAGCTAAATTGTATAAGTCATTAAAATTATTAATATATCTGCCTATAATAATGGTTAAGTAAACATAAATTACTAAGAAGAAATTAAGTTGTTTGAAATAGCATATTAATTAACAGTAGTATACTTTATATATTTTATATTTTGCTTAAGTGTGAAGGGATTTTCTGACAATAAAATCCCTTGTTCTTTAATGTAGACTTCATATCATAGATCCTGTTCAGTAAATTATGTATTAACATTATTTACAATTATACGCAAAAGAAAAACTATGCTTTTTTTTAAATTAGAATAACAGATTAGAACAAATTCAGTTAACACAAGAGTTGGAGTATTTGCAATATTCCCAGGATAGTCCTTCAGCTATTGAGTATTGCCCAAAATTCTATATTGCCTGCACTTTCTCACATCTAAAATTCTATAACTTCACTTTATAATGACACTAATTACCTGAAAATAATATATTTGTCTTCAGAGGAAGGTCAATTAATGCACTATTTTAGCCTTAAATTTACATTTTCTAATTAATTTTTGGGAAACCTATAAAGAAAGCATGATAAATGTGTTCAGAATACACAGATACATTTATATTTACACACACACACCATATTTATTCAGAGGAGTAAACATGACACCAAAACTCATGGCTTGACAGCTTGTAAAATAGCTCTCTTGCTCCCCTTTCCTCAAATTTTTATCGTCCATTTTTGTAATCTTAGTCACATAAACACAACACTAAATATTAAGTGTAGGTCATTCTATACTAATGGAAGAAAAGCACGTCTGTTTTTTTTTGTTGTTGTTTTTTTTTAATGGAGTGAGCATGCCAAAACTTAATATGTAAACTATTGTTTCTGGCTACATAGTTGAGAAGAAAATATTAAATCATCTGAATGGCGAAAATAAAAATAACTCTTAAGCCCTGGCCTGGTGGCTCAATTAGTCGGAGCATCATCATCTCATACACCGAAAGGTCGTGGGTTCCATTCAGGTCATCCCATACACCGAAAGGCTGTGGGTTCCATTCAGGTCATCCCATACACCGAAAGGCTGTGGGTTCCATTCAGGTCATCCCATACACCGAAAGGCTGTGGGTTCCATTCAGGTCATCCCATACACCGAAAGGCTGTGGGTTCCATTCAGGTCATCCCATACACCGAAAGGCTGTGGGTTCCATTCAGGTCATCCCATACACCTAAAGGTCATGGGTTCCATTCAGGTCATCCCATACACCGAAAGGTCGTGGGTTCCATTCAGGTCAGGACACACACACAGGTTGCAGGTTGGATCCCAGGTCGGGACACATACGGGAAGTAAGTGACTGATGTTTCTCTCTCACATCAATGTTTATCTCTCTGAAAATTGATAGAGAACATATCCTCGGGTAAAGATTGTTTTAATATTGCTCTTAAGAAGCCATATACTTTATAAAATCATATTTGTATGTATGTATGCAATCATTAGTCACTCAACAAACCATCTGCAGGCACTGGGCCAGGCACCAAGGAAACAAAGATGCATAAAACACGGTCCTGTTCTGATGGTAAAAAAGCAGCAGCAAGACCATAAAGGGCGTTTCTTTTCCCACACAGTGAACATAGCTTGTGCAAAGACACAACGTGAAGAAGGCAAATAATATTTTGGGCAACTACAAATTGATAGATATAGAGTGGTGGTTACAAGGTGGGGAGTATCAGTGAACAGTAAAAACAATATATCACCCTAAAGTAACCATTTTTTCCCCCTTGCACATGAAGAAAAGCAGTGACTAAATAAGCTAGCAATAGGATCTGATTCATAGTTTAAAATTTCACTCTGGGAACAATTTGGAACAGGAGTAAGGAAAATACAGCCCACCTTCCAAATCCATCTGCTGCTTCTCTTTTTGGTAAATAAAGTTTTATTGGAACACAGCCACATCCATTTTTTTTTTACTATTATCAATGGCTGCTTTCCAGGTGCAACTACAGAGTTGAGTAGTTGCAACAAAGCCTATATGAATGCATAGCCTAAAATATTTACTATCAAGCCCTTTATAGAAAAATTGACAGACTCCTGATTAAGAGGATTATTTGGGAGGGTTTTTAATTGGAGATCAAAGGCATTAGAAGTGAGAAATAATGGTATCATCTACTAAATAAGCTGCAATGGAAATAAAGGTGTTTACAAAATAGAATAGTAGGACTATTTGTTTAATTAAAAAAAGGAATAAAGAGAAGTCTGGGATGACTCATATTCTTGGCTCACATCACTCATTAGACTGAGGTAAAAGTGGAGGGGGTAATGTTTTACACATATTAATCTGGGAGTTCCAGGACATTAGACGGCTTTGTTGTGGTTGCTGAACATAATGTGTGGGAAGACGTGTTGAGTAAGTAGAAGGCATAACAAAAAAAAAAAATGTACAGGGAGGAGAGAAGCTGTTGGAAAGAAGTTGGAGATAATTTCAAAAAGTGTTTCTTTTAAACAGTTATGTTGTATAAGAGAGATTTATTTTAACTGTGTATTCTTTCATAGACAGTGATTTGATATTTTAAAATTTAATCATATAGCACAATTAACCCAAGTTCTAGGGGGATTTGAAATAAACTAAATATGACATATAATCTCTTTGACCCCTTTTTAAAGTTGTGCAGATATTTGGTATTAATATTAAACAAGAAAAAACTTAAAAGGAAATAAAGTATACTTAATCATGTTGCCAATGGAGAGGTTTTATAAAATGTCCACTTAATGGTGGTGTTCAGAAAACGAATTAGCAACTGTACTACATCAGAGCTCCACAATGAATAACTATTTCCAGAAGACCTAAACTGTTACTGCATCCATGCTGTATAAAAATTCATATGATAAACAGCCATGTTCCAATATGATTCTTTTAAGGTTGTAAACTCTGAGGCAGGGCACTAACTTACTTCAGTTAAAATTGTTAACAACATGATACTTTATCAGGGAAGCCTTCTATTTAAAAAAGTCCTTAACAAATGAATTTACTATGCACTATCATTTTATTTATTTTGAACATAATTTTATAATTATAATTTCATAACTGTAGAAGTTCTGGTTTTAAAACATTTAATGATTGCCCCCTGTTGCATTGTTAAGTGAAAATGTGTGAATCACACTGATAATGGCGATTTATGGAATTTAAAGAGCCCTTCATAGGGGATATATGAATAATTTCAATGAAGCAGTAGATGTGATAGAATCCAAGTTAACATCACATAGTCTCTGCCACTAATATAGTTTCATATAAATAAATATAAGATTTTTAATAAATTAGAACCATCACTTAACACATTATAATATCTCTATATAATGTTTTATAAACAGCGACTAAGATAAAAATAGTCTAACTGTATAAAATTTCTTTTTATTGTACTCCAGTAAGTAAATGTAAAGACATGATAAAAGTTACTATGACAGTTTTTTCCTTTCTTGTATACACATTATAAATGATCCATGATCGTAACTGGTATTTAAAAAACCATAATTATAAAATATATAACTTGAAATTTACTCCTTACAAAATGACTTTTGCTAGCTCTGTTTTGCTAGCACGTGATGACCACACCAATTTGAGACCACGTTGTCAGATAAGTTATCTCTACAAACTGAAGTGGGGTGGGGGATGATTTACATAAAGAAGAGAAAACTGAACATTTTTTTAGAGACAGGCTTTTCTATATTTATTTTACTTTATGGTTTTCAGAAGTCTTGCATTAAATGAGAATTCTCAGTCAGTAGCTCCCACATTTGCCCATTTCTGATGTTAATTATCTTTTGTTTGCCCTTGTTAAACCCGAGGCTGGTATGCAGATGATATGAAGGCTGCAGGATCATTTCGAAGTATAAAAAACAATGACATTGTCAATTCTGTATCACAACACTTTATAAGCTATGAATGTTATCCACATTAAGGAGAGTGGGAGATTTTTAAAATTAATTCCATGAATATATTGCATTATAAGTATTATTACATTTCATTTTATTAAGTGCATCTTAGTAATTCGAGCAAATGAACATGTTCTTTCCAGTACGTAATGATATTAGAACTAAAAGTTATGCGTCAACACTTCCAGAGGCATAATGCAGCATTGTATATTAATCACTCTAAACAATATTTTGAGTTTATATACAGGCAATTATTACCTATTGAACAACAATATTTTATTGGTTTACTAATGTTCAGTTTAAAAACTACCTCTTTAATAAAAGCTTTAGGTATTTTCAAAGAAACATCCTATATAATAAAGAGCTAATATGCTAATTAGACCTGACCAGAATGACCTTCTGGAACTATCTTCTGGGATGACCTTCTGGAATGACCAGTGGGGTGGGGAGGGAGGGTCCTGAGGCAGCTGGAGCTGCTGCTAGTGCCTAGGTGGCAGCTGGAGCTGTGAGGGCTGAGCTCCTTGCAAGATTTCCTGAATCGGGCCTCTAGTAACGATATAAGTAGCTTAATTTACTTATAGCTGATGATACTTATCTTACCATAAAATCATAGATTATACATAATATAAGAAGAGTCACTAAAATATGATAATCTAGATATAAAAAGCAATTAAAATAGTATTACTAGAAGTTTAAATTGTACTATTTTATAGTTCAATATTATACTAACTCCCAAAATACATTTATATTATTATTAAAATATTTGAAATGAAACTTTACAAATTAAAAATAGGATTCTAATCTGCTTAGAGCTATATAATCAATTTTAAAGTATTTTTGTTAGTCTACGGGAAGCTAAAATATAAATTTTCAATAAAAATACTTCTATGTGTCACATTTAGTATTCTAAACTCATTTAATTATTTTCTATTTTGCCTTAATGGTTTGAACATATGATTATTGCACATACATTAGAATATTACTTTGATGTTAGGAATGAAAAAATACTTTTTTATATTTAATAAATTGTTTTGCTCTGATGTTAGAATTTTATTTTTGTCAACATTTTGTAAATTTAGTTAAAACTGAATATAGAAGTTTCTAATATCAACAGTACAAAATACCATCAATATTTTAAAATGTGATGAAAGATAGCAGTTATTATTAATGTAACAAAGTGAATAACAATTAATTTAGATTTTTAAACAGCTATAGAGTATGAACTTAATTAAGCATATTTGGCAATGATAACTTAATTGAACTTTTGTGAATTAAAATTTGTGAATCTAAATTTTAAAAATAGTAAAAGGAATTAGTTTTTTACATTAGTAATTTAACTGTATTATCATCCACTTGATTTAGCAAGCATATTATTTGCAGTATAAGAAAAGTAAAATATTATTTATAAAGTAAGGAAAATCTATTATCTATTTATTGCTAACATTTTATTTATTAAATGAGATTATGATTTACAAAGAAACATTTCAACTATATGTTTAAATATAAAATATTTTTACATAAAAAATTTATAAATCATCCTTTTTCTAAGCCTGCTTTATTTATAAAATTCTCTAATGCTTCCAGAAAAAGAGAAAAATGTGTAATTTTTTTATATCAAGAGATATTATGTGAATACATAGACAAACTTTATATACATAGAGAGTGTTTTCATTACTATTGAAAGAATCATACTCCATTCACTCATCCACTTAAGTGAACAACATATACCATCTCTAAGTTGTTTTTAGAATGTTTACCTTTTAATATTTCTCTCAAAATGATATATATGCAATTAATATGGTGTATAGCACAGCATAACTATTTTTTTCTTAAGATGTCTCCAATTTTTCATTTCAGATATATGACTTAATAATGTCTTTAAAAACAATGTTACTTTTTAATCTTTCTAATTCTGTTCCTATAAGATGAAGTTGACTTTGTTTCTTCTGTCAAAAAAAAGTTTTGACTGACTTTAGAGAGAAAAGAGAAACATGGATTTGTTATTTCACTCATTGATGCATTAATTGGTTGATTCATATATGTGCCCTGACTGGGAATTGAGCCCACAACCTAGGCATATTGGGACCACGCTCTAGCCAACTGAGCTCCCCGCCCAAGGATGGGTTTGTTTCTTTAACACTGAATCCTTTTATGGAGACCTGATTTCTTTACTAATGACTAGAGGAAAATGATATAAGGCTCCTAGGTAAGTACTAATAACAGAGTCAAATACAATAGCAATACTGATTCATGTAATAAAAAGTACATCTGGTTTGATCTCTCATATATGTTTCTGTCTTTTGAAGGCAGTAATTGAGATGTGTGAATAGCATACAAATATTATGCAGTAGTTTGCAATCTTCAGGTTTCAGCAACCCTGAAAATTTTCTGTTAGAAAATTAAACCAGGCAGAATTTACTCAAATTACACAGCACACCTCTACATCAATAGAGATTAAATAGATTTTATCCTTTACAGAGATATATTGTCCTGATTGTTTTTTGAATAACTGATTCACTAAGGATTTTTATGGTGATTAGGAAAAAGTAAACAAGAGAAAACTTAATGCAGCTCCTTGGCATTGCCAGCATTTCAAGTTAATTTCTTGGAGATAGCAACAGAGATTTATATCATTTTGGACAATAATGGTTTCCTGAAAAAAATTTCACTGTGGTCGATTTCCTTTCACAAATAAGCAATCGCTTTGTTTGTTTTACTTTTATAAAATTTTCAGGTCTTGCCAATATAAATATTCACTAATGCACATTCTTCCAGTTTTTATCACTTTCCTTGATTTCTTGGCATAGATCACACTGAAAATGTCCAGATAATTTTTTTTGTATTACAAAAATGTTCAGACTAGACTCAGGGACAAAGGTAGACTCCAGGATTGCATAAAGTTGTGTTACTGAATTATTTCTTAACCTAAATGTAATGTATGTGTCCACCATTCAACTTCCAAATTTTACTAAAACATTACATACATTTCATAAACAATTATTCAAATGTAGTACACTTAATAGAAATAAAACATTTAAGTAATAAACCCTTATTTTTAAATAACTGAAAAGGAAAATATTAAATATGCTTTACTGAATGGTTTTGACAAAAAATATGATACAGATATTATTTCATTTAATTATATATTTATATAATGTAATAACATTTATATTTATATGTACCTGTTTAGAAAAAATATGTTGGTGAGCAATGAGAAATATTTTTATAAGATATGAAATTAGCAAGTTATGTGCTTATATGGTTTTGTAGATATAATTTCCTAACCAATGACATCATAGAATAGCATTGTTTGGAAAATATGTTAAAGTTAAAGCTTGATGTGAAATATTTATTTGGGTCAATAACAATCTTACTGGTATATATTTAAGTTAACTATATTTCAGGTAAAAATATTATTTTTCTATAACAGGGAAAATACAAAGTAAGATAAAGTTCTAAGTGCTTTAATCTGAAAGCAAATCCTCTACTTCTTCCCACTTGTATGCTTAAGTTGCAAAATAAAAATAAAGCATTTAATTTACCAAATCATGCATATAACATACTGAAATTTATAAATGTTTTTGCTTTTATTAAAAATAACTGCCTTAATATTACAGCGTTGCTTCTTGTAAAGTAAAAAAAGAAATAATATACTTAATAAGCAAATTTTTATTAAAGACTCCTATTTTTTTAATTCTACATAAATTTCAACCCATATTTGAACCTTTCTGAGAGGCAATCTTGTGTGTGTGTGTGTATGTGTGTGTGTGTGTGTGTGTGTGTGTGTGTGTATACACATACACATACACATACAGTTGTTTTATCTGTAAATTTTTGGCTTTTCAACAATTCTCTAAGTTAAACTCTTCATAGACTTCATCATCTGTTTACAAATTATCTTTAAAATGCTTTAATATCAAGTAATATACAGGCTAAGCTTAAGTATGTATTAAAACATAAATAGTTTCTCTCTTCAGTCTGCTAATAACGATGGTAAATAAAACTTGAGGAAGCTCACTGAAATTTTAGTTGTGATTTCTTAACAGAAAACATGTTGCAGGTCAAAGACAGGAAAAGATGACAATTTTTCATGTAAGGGTGCTGGTGAAGGAGCTGCATATGGCATTGTTGTAACATTGAAATTTATGAAATGTACTTCTCTGCTGTATTTGATATACTTCCTTTGACCTACCCTCACCAATGTGTGTAGAAGTCTGCAAGGTAATTATTTTCTTGATTTCTCTGCAACGAATATAAATGCAGTAAATCGATGCAGTTTTATCTAGAAATAAAACACTTAGCATACTTGGAGGAAATTGGTACATGTATTTAACAAGTAGTTTACTTCATTGCTACTGTACCTGGATAATGATTATTGCTCACAATATCTTTGGTAAACAGTTTACTTCAGTCTTTCAAAATTAAAAGTAAAATTAATCCTTTAATACAGCTACAAATTACTTGTGGAAATTTCACATTGGCTATTTTTTCTCATGGAAATGTGGTAAGGCCAGAAGATATACTTTGAGGTCACAGGTCACAAGTCACCTTATACATATTAACCATGCTGCTATATATCAATGCACCAAGATTTCACAGGCTCTAAAACATTAAACCTTCTGTCATTCTTGTCCCTACTGAGTTTGATTCTGCCGAGGTTTCATGGAATTATAAACACATATGAAAATATGCAGAATATATTTTTGAAGTGATTATAATGTGATGTTTCTGTGCTGCCAGAATTCATAATAAGGCAAATGTGATGTTTCAGTGCAATATGACATCCACTGTAATCTTATTAACATGTAAGCAGCATAAGACAAAACATGCATTGTATTACATGCTTTATTTAAAGGCTTAGAACAAATCGATGTATTAAGGTAAATTTTACGATCTCTGGCAACAAACACGTGCCACCAAGTTTGGAAATCCTGCGGTTTGAAGACACAGGCTTGTCAAATGAAGGGCTTTAACAGATGTTAAGTTTTCCCTTACAAATAAAACAATAACATCCAAAGTAACTAAATGTAGTTTAAAATCGATTGATCATTTGGAACACCCAAAGAAGATGAATGACAGTGAGCAACATTTACCTGACACCCTTGAATATTTCAAAGAGACAAGTTGATATGAGTTTGTATAAATACTAATATTAAGCAGAATTAGCTTTGGAAAAAATAAAGAAATTGTACTGAGGTGAAAATTGTCACTGTCAGGAGAAATGAAGTTATATCAGAGAACAAGTGACATACAATTTTCTCTAGAGTGTTTTTAATAAAAATAGCTTTTCTTTGAATATTTTGAAGTCAGACATGAGAGGCAATCTGGGCGTTTGTCAGAGTTTGAGAGTGTGAAAAATTGCTGCCTTAAATCATTTAAGCTGAAAAGCAACTTCTTCCTGCTGAGATAATTTCACATTGACTTACCGTGCAAGCCCTTCAGGCATTCCCAGCTCAGAGCAGAAGTTTTCAAGGTAAAAACATAGAGCGAGAACATGGGAGAAGCTGGGACAAGGATCAGCAGCAACTCCGGGCGTCAGGCACATCTGACTTTGATTAATTAGAGAGCTGCTTTTCTATTTCCACATGTACTGCCTGATGGGAAGGTAGAGTGGACCGGGGTACACAAACTTCGAGTTGTCTCTGCTAGACATCAGCAGGTTTTGACATCTTCTATCGAGCTTGCAGAATTGCTGCTTAGGAGGACGAAATTGCTAAAGCACACTTTTAATTTATTCATTTTCCTATTGCACAGAAATTATCTGAACTGCAATAGATTTGATTTTCAACAGTGAATAAATCAGTTACTACATTTATGTACAACTCAATGATTTTTTTAAATTTTAATTAAAAATACTTTAATATGTTGACAATCCTTTCATTTTCTCAAATGTTTTATAGTCAATTAAATGTTTGTAAAAAAAACTATAGAATGCTACTAAATATTCAAGTGGTAAATAGGAGTTAATTTTAAAGATAACATTATTAAAGGTCAAAACTGCCTTAAATAATTATTATCTGACATTTGGAAAAAAAAGATAGACATGCATTTCTAATGCATAGCTCTATTTTACTTTCTCATTTCAGATACAAAATACTTAAAACTGAAGTCTCTTCAATTTCCCGAAAGCCAATTTGAAAACATTATATTTATAAGTTTCTTAAATCTTCATTATTCTGAATTCAGAATAATTTTATTATTTTGTTACATAATGAAAATTCTCTTTCACTTCTTCTCTCTGCCTCTTATTTTGCTTACTTATCACAGAAACCACTTTTTAATTTGTATATTTTCCAGTGAATTTCACGATTGCTTATTTCCTTCTTATGGTTCAGTTCTTAAATACATCTGGCAGGATAAGTGACTGATTCAGACAGATATCCATAGGATACTCTTGTCTTCTTCTAGCTTTGGGCTCACTAGAGTTAAAATTCAAACTGATGTTGATCAACACTCCTTCCATTTCTGCTTTGGTGATATAATGGACAAATACAGGCTTGATCTCAATCATTTCTTCGGTAGATTCTGAGAAAGTCTTGCTGTGCATCAGCCAAGATGTAGAGTTCTTGATGAAATAATAGGATCCTTAGTTATTATCATAATTTTTTATAGAGAAGTTCTCGTATCAGACATTGTCCCCTGCCTCTGTCAATCACACATTGCAATTAACTTATTAAATTGCACTTGAATTGGATTGACTACTGAAGAGGGGGAACTAGAAAGTTCTTGAAAACATTAAACATTCTTCTTTTATATCCTTCAAACAATTCTGAATCAGGCAATGTGTGATCTGGGTTTCCCTTTTAAAGCAAATTAATTTTTCACTTTTAACTTAAATAGGAGAGATTTTTTAAAAACTCCTTTAGTGAACTGGATAGTTGCAGTTCATCGCTCATCTCTCCTACCCGCAAGGGAAATAGCAATTCTCATGACAATTGGGATATGGTTGCTATATTAACTATTAACAGTTTAATTTGATTCATCAAATATGAATTTAGATGAAAGTATATGCAAAATACACCCCTAGCAGATTTGGCTCAGTGGATAGAATGTCAGCCTGTGGACCAAAGGGTCTTGGGTTCAGTTTTGATCAAGGGCACATACCTAGGTCGCAGGCTTGATCCCAGGGTGCATGAGGGAGGCAACCAATCAATCGATGTGCATGTCTCTCTCACATCAATGTTTCTTTATCTTTCTCTCTCTCTCCCTTCCAATTCCTCTAAAAATTAGGGGAAAAGTTGCCTCAGATGAGGACTAACAACCACAATATCAACATATATTACAAAGGTTAGTAGGAGACCAAGAAGCTTTAGTTTGAATTTTCTATTTCCGAAATGAGAAATTAAAATGAAGTTATGCAGCAAGAATATGCTTCTATCTTGCCTCCAAGCAGTCCAATATTGAGTTACAGAATAGAAAAAAATTAAGTGACATTTGCCAAAAAAAGGTAATACTATTGAATTCACTGGGGATTCAATAAAGGAAGAAATTAATCAGGAACCTATTGCTGGTAGCACTGATCAGCTTCTTCTAATTCTTCACAGAAGGACCTCTGCTCTATGGCTAATCTGGATTTGACTGTACAGATTGGGCTGCATTTGAGGTCACCTTCTCATGCTTAGACATTACTATAATGCTTTGTGGGTAGTGAATGGGAAGTAGCCTTTAAAGCTATGGACCTAGCTAAGAATAACTTAACCTGAAAGTTTATTGAAAAATTATCATGACGTAAGAGTATGAGAAAAGGTAACACGCCATCAAATCATTTTAGACATGAGAAGTCTTCAGAAACTTTACAAATAATATTCCTTATTCAAAATTAAGTGTGTATTAGAAGTTATAATTTTTCTAATTTTATAAAGGAAATAGTGTGATATGCTATTTCACATATATTCCACAGCACAGGACCTGGTATAGCACCATGCAATCGCTCAGAGAAACTTAAGCCAATTCACACTGCCTAGGATCAATGAAAACCTGTAGTTTCATGTCAATTCACGTCATATTTTGCACCAAACGAACTGCAAAACAGAAAATATTTTAGAGTGTTTTGCATTTTAGAAATGTGATAAGATGTATGTGAAATTTATTATGACATTTATAAATGGGAAAAAGTATTTAACATATTAAATGAGACAAATAAATATCTTTTCCTTCTAATGGACCTTAATCTTTGAGTTTGAGCTTTATTCTATTTAGGCTACTTAGAGAGAAGTCATATACTTCTCTCAATATGGGTTTGTTTATACTTCACTGTTATCAGTAATAGTATTTGAATAGTTTACAAAAAAAATACAGTAAAAAAGGTTTTTAAAAAAATGGTTGAGAAAATTGAAGTAAAGAAAAAATAAATATAAGATATCAGTAAAGCTGTAGGCTAGACCTGAATGTGGAAATGGATTTCTTCTGACCTCTGTATTTGCTAGGGGTCAGTGATAAATATAGCACTGAGCTTCCCAGAAGCCAATGCAATGAGAGGAATGTGATGAACTTCCTCCAGCTGCGAGCTGCCAGCAGGTCCCTTCCTTTTCCCTGCTTCCCCCTGGTGGTCACCACATGTCATAGCAACCAGTCAAACTCCCGAGGGGCCAATTTGCATATTAGCCTTTTACTATATAGGATTATATAGGATGTTCTCCAGAAAAAAAAAAAAAAAACGTTGTCAATTATGGGTAGTTGACAATGGTTTTTCCTAGTTATAAGACTAAAATGGACAAAATAAACTTGGACTCAATTATCACTAGAATCTCTGTTGGAAAAATGGTGCTTAGTGCTTTAGAAACTTATTATCTGTTTATCTGTTTTGTTGGACACCCTTCTTGCTTCTCTGATATCTCAATGTAGGGAGCTGCCACAAATCATGGGCTATGTGAAGGGTACCTCTTGGCATTTGTGGCTGTTATTTATGCTCCTACATGGCTGCTTAAGTGTATCTATAACATTTTTCTCTCCTCCCTGAACACATGGCATTCATAGTGTAAGACTGACTTTACAAATTACATATTTTAGACATTGCATAAGTTAAGTATCAATGATGAGAGAGAATCGTCAATCAGCATACTTCTGCTTGCCTCCACCAGAAAGTAAGCTCTAGCCTACAACCTGAGCATGAGCCCCTAACAAGAATGAAACCATGACCTCCTGGTTCATAGGCCCAGCATTCAAATACTGAGCCACACCAGGCCAGCTCCGCTCAGACTATCATTTTTTAATTCTTTATTGTTGAAAGTATTACATATATCCCCTTTTCTTCCCATTGTCCTCTCTCAGCCTACCCTTGATCCCAGCCCTGACCTTTGACCCCCCACACAGTGTCTGTTTCCATTGGTCATGCTTATATGCATACAAGATCTTTGATTGATCTCTTATACCCCCACCCATCCTCACGGCAGCACAATTTACAATAGTTAAGATTTGGAAACAGTCTCAGACTATCCAGGGTTCAATTTCCTTTCTATTTTCTCACTGTGTCATTGTATTAATCTTTTATTTTGGTCAAATGGTGCAAAATAATTTCTAATGATTTCCATGCCTAAAGTGTTCTATGAAGTTGGCAAGTCAGCCAAGATATACTCTTATTAAGAACACTAGAGGCCTGGTGCATGAAATTCGTGTACCAGGGGTAGGGGGGAGTGTCCCTCAACCCAGGCTGCACCCTCTCCAATCTGGGATCCCTCGAGGGATGTTGTTGAGGGATTATTAATCAGGGAGGAGGACAGGTTTTAGATTATTCCTCTGACTGCGGTCTCTCCACTTCTAAACATTCTTCTTCTAAGTATAGACATAATAAATCTTGATTGATGTCACTGATTGGGGAAACCCAGCTGTAAGTTTTTTATGGTTGCAAATGTCGTTACTTTATTATTTTCACTTTTCAGATAGTTTCTTCAACATAAACAAAAAGTCTACCACGAGTTCATGATTGTAAATATAGTACACTCATTTCAACAACTTCATGCTGTTCCCAAACAGTGTTTTTCTTTCCTAAATTTTTATATTATTATGTATTTTCACATTTTCTCTTCACACCTTACATGTTTCCTTTGTACTTAATTTCAGAGCTGCCGTTAATTACTTATTGAGGTTATGCCCTACTGCCAGCTAATAAATCCCATCTCTCCTTGGCTACAGTCCCCATGTCCTAAGAAAGAGGCTGGTTACGCAAAGGTGCTCCATAGCATTTGATACAAGTGCAAGCACAAGGGACTAGATGGAGTAAAACAACATGAGGAGCATTTAAAACATTTTGGTTTTAGATAAATCTCACATCCATTTTGTTCACTTTTATCTCTTAAGCCTCTCCACTCTTAAGCCACTTAACTTATATGTTTTTATTAATCTAGCCTCAATTATTCAGAATACTCTGAAAAGCTTGTTTGATGTACAAGAAATGTCACAAAAATAAAAAAGACATTTTTACAGATGGCATTTCTTTTTTTCTTTTTTCTTTTAAGCATAGTATGAAACCAGAATTATTTTGTTTTCAGGTGAGATGTATCTTAAGTCTGAATTTAGCTGATTTTTCATTATTTTTCAAGATTCTTCCATCCAAGCATTGGTGGTAAAACTATCCTAGAACATTATAACGTGTAGAAAATTGAGGGAAAGTAAGGGGGCTGATGTGTTTTAATCTAATAATTATTAGAGTTAATACATTTTCAGCTTATCTAACTTGCATAGATATTAATTGAATCTCATAATTTTAGATAGAATCAGCATTGCTACCTACCCATATCCTCTAAATTCTATATAACCTGCCTCAGAAACTCAAGTATAATATACACAATTGCCTGAACTTTTTCTTTTTTAAAAAAATGTATTTTACTGATTTTTTACAGAGCAGAAGGGAGAGGGATAGAAAGTCAGAAACATTGATAAGAGAGACATCGATCAGCTGCCTCTTGCACACCCCCTACTGGGGATGTGCCCACAGCCAAGGTACATGCCCTTGCCAGAATTGAACCTGGGACCCTTCAGTCCGCAGTCCAACGCTCTATCCACTGAGCCAAACCGGTCTCGGCTGCCTGAACTTTTTCTTACAACAATTATAAACTCTACATAAATACACTGTTCTTATCATTTAATATTCTCTCTGGCACACTAAAAGCTTTAGCATGTTGGAGAGCTTAAGTTGTCCCTCAATATTAAGACTGATTAGGCCAGCACCCTCTTAGAGTTAGATATGCATGCATTTGACCATTAGAACTCATTAAACACATTGTTTCTGGTTTTTGAAATTTCTCCTACAGGGAGAGTCATGCCCTTTTTCAGCTGCCTTCCTCTTCTCTTCTGGCTGTAATGCTTCTGAATTTGTAAGGCTGAGATGGAAACAACCACATCAAGAGGCAGAAAGCAGAAACCACAAGCTGAAGAGGATAGAGAAAAGAAAAGCTAGGTTCTGTGTCCCAGAATATTTTATGAGGCTGCCTTATCCACTCTGAATTACTTATCTCTAGAATTCATGCAAACAGATAAAATAAAAAATTATCTTGTTTTGGCCATTGTTATATTCTGTTACTTGACCTTATAGACAAACTGAGGCCTAAATCCTATCTAATAAAAGAGTAAAATGCAAATTGACCGTACCTCCACTACGCCCACAAGCCACGCCCACAAGCCAAGCAGGAGCAAATAAACCACAACCAAGATGGCTGTGGCCACTGAGAGACTGGCCCCGGCCGGGGCTGCAAGCGCAGCATCAGTGCCCCCAGCTGGGGCCACGCAGAGGGAGGAAACAGGCAGCGCAGGCTGGCTTGGTGGATGAAGGGAACGATGGCACAGGCCAGCTTGGCAGAGGGAGAGAAGGGGCTTACCCCCCACCTTCCGCCTTGGGTAGGCTTGGGCCAAGGCTGGAGCAGGGTTGGGAACAACCAGAGATCAGCTATATAGTAAAACGACAGATAGCTGGGGTCCCCTGGCTGAGGTGTCCTGTCCAAGGCCCAAAGCCTCAGCTAGAGGCTTTCAGCCTTGGGCTGGGTGGGGTGAGCCGTCATTAGGACATCCCCTGAGGGCTCCCAGTATGTGAGAGGGGGCAGGTTGGGCTGAGGGACCTCCCACCCCCAGTGCATGAATTTCGTGCACCGGGCCCCTAATTAAAATAAACCAAGAGAATAGTTTAAAAAGAAAAATATGATAAAAATGTTAACAAAGTGTTATCCGCCAATGACATTTCCCATAGGTTAAGGTTCTAGGAACTTTTGAAGAAATTGCTTATTGTTTTCATCATTATTTCTTTAAATTATTCCCTAATGTGTCAGTAAGGAGCAGTTTTACTGCAAAAGTTAGGTTTCTTCTGGCCTTCAAAAGAAACAACACTTTATGATGCAGTGAGTATAAACATACCTTAACCTAATAGTCACACTAAACTTTATTTATTCTAATTTATTTTACATTTATTGTACATATTTTCATTCTTAATTATTTTCTACTTGCATTCTCATTAACCTTTTGTCACCTTCTATGTGGGAAGGTTAGAAAATAAATATTTGGATGATGACCTGATGTATCAAATTAAGTGAAGAGACTCCCACTGCCATTTACAGGGCTTTTTCTAAGGCCAGGACACAGGATGTAAAGAGGGAAGGCCTGAAGGACACAAACTGTCTTTTAAATAGTAGCATCTAATAGAATATATTTTATAATTTAGTAGTATATATTTTAGGGCAAATGTGTAAAATATACATGGACTAATTACTGAGCATTACTAGTAATTAATTATAAATTAAATTAATTCTGGTTCAATACAAAATTATTCTCATCTAATAAAGTTAAAAGACTTCATTATTATGAAGCAACAAATATGGTTGCCCTGACCCTACCCACAAGGAGTTGGCATGCTAAAAATGCCTCATCACACAACCAGGGCCACTGTAGGAGCTAGACACTCCAACATTACATTCAAAAACTCACTTTCCTTTTTCCTGCATGGGCACAACTGAAATTATTAATATAGTATTATCTATTAGAAATGTTCTTCCTCATAAATCTATCAGGATATTAAATTATACATACACTAGAGGCCCAGTGCACAAACATTGCAGGGATCGGGCCTAAACAGGCAGTAGGACATCCCTCTCTCAATCCAGGACTGCTAGGTCCTAACTGCTGGCATGTCTGCCTGATCGCCCCTAACTACTCTGTATGCCTGCCTGATCACCCCTAACTGCTCACTTGCCTGCCTGATTGCCTCTAACTCCTCTGCCTGCCTACCTCATCACTCTTAACCACTCTTCTTGCCTGCCTGATGCCCCTAACTGCTCCTCTGCCTGCCTGATCAGCCCTAATATTCTTTGCCTCAGCCCCCCGCCACCATGGCTTTGTCCAAAAAGATATATGGAATGATGTCCAGAAGGTCATTTGGCTGTCTGGTCTAATTAGCATATTATGCTTTTATTATTATAGATAGGCAAATCTGGGGGCAACATAGAAGTTGTAATGCATTCTTTTTTTTTAATGGGCTAGGCATAAAATCTCTCATATAAGCATAAAAGTACACATGGGGTGAAATAACATAAAGTAAATCTTTGATGTCTGTCTCCTCCCTATTTCTCTTTCTCTGCTTGCAACTTTCACTTTTCTTCAGTTTCACTAAATCTGTATGTGGAGGGTCTCTCCTTGGAAGGGCAATATCCTCTGAATCTTCCAATTCCAGAGCTATTGTTGAGCATCTTATTGTTACTTCTGGAATCTTCCAATTCCAGAGCTATTGTTGAGCATCAGCTCTTTTATTGTTAATTCTTAGTTCCAAGTATAGAAAATGGGTTTGAAAATGAAAGTTTGTATGCTAATCTTACCATGTCAAAGTTACACACATCAAAAGGGCAACATAATCCAATAAAATAACTCAAACACAGGAATCTTCAGATGAAGATGCACTCAGTACACTCTCTGAGCCTTAACAACTGGAGTGGCATCTGGGCCATCCAACCACGTGTTTAGTTCTGTGAGTAATTAATTTTGAATCAACTGTTTGTACTAAATTGAAAAAATAAAAACTATAGATATAAAAACTCTGACTATATTAATATAAATATTCATATGTTGATGTACAGAAGAATTTCAGTGTAGGTCAGGTAAACTAGTAAAAAGTTGTTATTTGTGTTCCTTTATTCTTTTAGCTATGGTAGGCTCTGAACACACACACACACACACACACACACACATACACACACACACACACTCACACTGAGTCAATGGGGGAGAGGGGGTGTCAGGGCATGTGCTGAAGGATGGAACTCAAATATGATATTTTAAACAATAAAGAATTTTAAAAAACTGACTTTGGGTAAAACATATATCTATCATAATAAAAGCATAATATGCTAATTAGACCAGATGTCCTTCCAGACAAACTTCTGGATGAAGCCAGGGCTGGGAGGGAAGCCTGGGTCCTGGGTGCCAGAGGGTAGCTGGTGATGGCAGCTGGGGGAAGGAAGGCCTACTCTTGCATGGATTTCATGCATTGGGCCTCTAGTAAATATATAAAAGGCTAAGTGTCCATCTGTGTAATGATGTCACATATAATATGCTAAGTGTCCATCTGTGTAATGATGTCACATAGCAATGCCCAGCTTCCTCTACCTAGCGACTAGCCTCCTTGGAGTTTCTTCAGCTCAGGAACACAACTTGCTTCATAGCCAGGTGAAAACATTTCACACGGTAGCCAAATGACTGTGAAGCATTTTCCCATGCCTCATCTCATTTGATCCTCACAGTAGTCCTCATGTTGGTAGATAGAAGACATGGTGGAATCCTATTTTCTTTTCATTAGTCAGAAAACAGAGATTTAGAAAGTTTAGAAACTTGACCCAACTAAAAAGTAGTAAGAAATGGTGGACCTTGAAAATGACTTCAGGTTTTCTCACTGCACAGAGTATAGTCAAACACAGCTGCAGTAAAATATTTCACCCTTTGTTCTCCCTGTGTGATGTACAATAATAATCTACTTTGTTTTGATATTTATTGCTGTTTTGCTGACAATTACCTGAAAGAGACATTGGGGTGCTTCACTGAGATGAAAAAAGTTTAGCTACATCAGAAAGCAGGCCTAATTAAGCAAGTTTATCTATATATCTAAAGCTCTCACTGGTGCCAATTGCATGCGTGTGTTTCAATCTCTCATTGTCAATAATAAATTTGGTTGAAACTTCTATTATAGAGAAAGGGAGAATAGTAATATTAAAATATTTCTTCTAATTAATTTCCTTTCAATGTGCACAAATTTGTGTACTGGACCACTATCTTGTCTATAATTCTCAATCTTTTTTTTTTTTTAAGTCAGTACATACAGTCCACATGGAGTTATAGGATCTTTTAACTTAGAAAACACTTATATTATTTTCCCATTTCCCTTCATTCTGAGCTTTTATGATGTAATCATAATAGAAAAGGTATGATATCAGCATGACTTACTGATAATGTTTACTTTGATCACTTAGTTAAATTATGGTGATATCATATTTCTGCAGTGTAAAGTTACTATTTTTCCCTTTCCATGTGCTATTTATTATGAGTTAATCACTGAATTAAACCCATACTCAACAAGAATATTAAATTCCACCTCTTGTGGAAAGGTGTATTAAATAATTTATGGACATATCCTAAAAACATTGCAACAATTTACATATATCTTATATATGTAAATATATGAGATAATTTTGGACTATGCAAATATTTCTCCTGAAAGTTTTATCCACTAATTTTAGCATTCACCAATGTCTGATGCTTTCACAATATAATACATACTGCATCCATTTTCCTCAATATAATCCTAAGAAGTCATCAGACAAACAAAAATTCAGGGGCAATCTATAAGATGACTTACCTGTATTTTCCAAAAGTATTATGGTTATGAAAAACAAAGAAAAGTAAGAAAATATCACAAACCACTACAGATTAAGGCCACATGATAATTAAATGCAATGTGATTCCTTAGATTGGATCAAAGATCAACAAAAAGATATTAGTGCTGAAGCTATGAAATTGGAATCAAATACAGAGTTTACTAATCCTATTGTACTATTGTTAACTTCTTAAATTTAATTATGGATATGTAAGATGTAAACATTGGGGGATGTGGGTGAATAGTACATGTATACAGGAATTATACTATGTTTGTAACTCTCTTGTAAATAATTTAAAGCAAAAATAATTTTTAAAGGCTATACAAAAACTGAAATAGAACTGCATTTGGAGGATAGAAGAAAAAAGTCTAAAAAGCTAAAATCTCTATGACGTTCATGGGAAAAATCATTTTCAAAATTGATTAATCAAAAAATAGCATAACTTTGTTTTGTTTTGTTGATGGTATTTTTTGCTTTGCAGAAGCCTTTTAGTTTGATGTAGTTCCATTCGTTCATTTATTTTCATTAATTTTTTTATCTTGTCTTTGGATTCAAGTGCACAACCCTTCATCCCCTGAAACCAAAGTCATAATTCAAAATCTATATTTTCTTCTATATTTTTATTGTTGCAGATTTTATTTTTAAGTCTTAATCTATTTGACTTAATTTTTGTGAAGGATATCAGATACTAATCTAGTTTCATTATTTTTCATGTGGCTTTCCAATTTTCCCAACACCATTTATTGAAAAGACTATCCTTTCTCCATTATATATATGTTTAGTCCTTTGACAAAAATTGGTTACCCATATACATGCTAGTTTATTTCTGGCTTCTTAATTCTCTTCCTTTGATCTGTGGATCTATTTTTCTGCCAATATCATGTTGTTTTGATTATTGTGGCTTTGCAGCATAACTAGAAATCATATGTGGAATACAAAACATGAAGCAACAAACTAACAATTAGAAAAACACAAACAAACTTATAGACACAGACAAGTGTGGTAATTACCAGAGGGCAAGTGGATGGAGGAGGATGAAGATGGTAAAGGGGATCAAGTATATGGTGATGAAGGAGACTAGACTTTGGCTGATGAGCACACAATGCACTATATAGATGATTTATTTAAAAATAAAAGGCCTGGTGCATGAATTTGTGCGTGGGTGGGGTCTCTTGGCCTGGCCAGAGATCAGGGTCAGTCAGTGGAAGGTAGAGGGAAGGCAGCCAGCCAGTAGGGGAGATCATGGGAGGTTGGCTGGCCAGAGGGAGAGACTGAGGGAGGTTGGCTGGCCAGGGGGAGGGAATCCAGGAGGTTGGATAGCCATGGGAGGTTGGCTGTTGGAGCACACTGACCACTCCAGTGATGAGCATCTTCCCTCTTTGGTCAGTGCACGACTTAGCAACTTGTCAACCCGCCAATCATTCAGTTGTTTGGTTGGCTAGGCTTTTATATATGTGGAATTGTACACCTGAACCTTATACAATGTTATTAACCAATGTTACCCAAATACAATTAAAAAAAGAAAGTGTAACTAATGCTATAATGACAATCATATTATAATATATAAATATATCAAGTCAACATATTGTATACCTCAACCCTATACAATGTTATATGTCAAATATACTTTATTTATTTTTATTTTTTATTATCTTTATTGTTCTGTTTATTAATTACATTGTTCCCCCTTTTTATACCCCTATAGCTACCCTCCACCCTATACCGATCCCACCCTCTGCTCTCACTTCCTCCCCCACTGTCCTTTCCCATTGTTGGAAGATTTTTGTCCAGTCTCTTGCTGTACTTCCCAGACCCCTTTTCTCCCCAAGAATTGTCAGTCCATTCCCTCTCTATGTCCATGATTCTGTTATATTCACCAGTTTATCTTGTTCATCAGATTATTAATTCACTTGATTTTTAGATTCATTTGTTGATAGATGTATATCTGTTGTTCATAGTTTTTAACTTTTCTTCTTCCTCTTCTTCAAGAATATCTTTCAGAATTTCATATAATATTGGTTTGGCGGTGATGAACTCCTTTAGCTTTTTCTTATCTGTGAAGCACTTTACCTGACCTTCAATTCTGAATGATTGCTTTGCTGGATAAAGTAATCTTGGTTGTAGATCCTTGCTATTCATCACTTTGAGTATTTCTTGCCCCTCCCGTCTGGCCTGCATCATTTATGTTGAGAAATCCGCTGACAATCTTACGAGTGCTCCCTTATGGGTAACTAACTGTTTTTCTCTTGCTGCTTTTAACATTCTCTCTTTATCTTTTGCTCTTGACATTTTAATTATGATGTGTCTTGGTGTGGTCTTCTTTAGATTCCTATATTTTGTGGTTCTGTGTACTTCCTGGGCTTTTAAGTCAATTTCTTTCACCAGGTGAGGGAAGTTTTCAGTCACTATTTCTTCAAGTAGGTTTTCATTACCTTGCTCTCTCTCTTTTTCTGGCATCCCCATAATTTGGATGTTGGCATGCTTGAGGTTGTACCAGAGGCCCCTTACGCTATCTTCAATTATCTGGATTCTTTTTGTTTCTTGCTTTTTTAGGTGAGTGGATTTTGCTTCTTTGTATTTCAAATCTTTAACTTGGTTCTTGCAGCCCTCTGGACTGCTTTTAGGACTTTGTGTAATATTTTTTATTTCAGTCAGTGTATGCTTAATTTCTAGTTGGTCCTTTTTCATATCCTTGAGGGTCTCCTACATATACTCATAGGTCTTGTTCATTTCCTTGTAGGTCTCATTCATTTCCTCATAGGTCTTGTTCATTTCCTCATTGATCTTGTTCATTTCCTCGTAGGTCTTGTTCATTTTCTCATAGTTCTCATTGAGTTAATAGGCCTTTTCTAGGAGCCTCTTGAAAAACCTAATTACTGTGGTTTTGAACTCTATGTCTAGTCATCTTTTTTCCTCCATTTCTTTCACACCTGATTTCTTTCCATTTCTCTGCATTGTGGCTGCTTTCCTGAGTTGGTCGATTAGCTTTGGGTGGTATATGTCCTCTAAGGGACAGTGGCTCTGCCTCTGCAGTTACCTGAGGTGGATACTCTTACTGCAATTCTTTATGGGTTGTACAGTATTGTTGGAGTTAAGCCCAGCTAACTGTTGTTAGCCCTAGAAGGGTTTGACCTCCAGGCCAATTGGGTGTGAAGGTGAGCCGTGTTCAGGTTGGATGGGCAGAGTCTCCAGGCTGAGGATGCAGAGTCAGCCCTACCCTATGCAGCACCAGGGACTCTGTGTTGGGTGGTAATGGCTGCAGGCACCTCCAAGAGAAAGCCACTGCTGGTCTCCAACCATTGCCAGACAACTCTGCCTCTCCCCAAATAAGTCTGCCCATGCAAAGTCTTGTCCAGGGTTGTAAAACAAAGCAGTCCGGTGGTCTCCCGAACGAGGGAGCAAGTCACATGTCCTCTCTGTGCTGTCGCGCACTTTACGCTCAAACTGCTGTTCCAAACCCTACACACTCTCCTCAAACTCGAAGACCTCTGCCACGCCCGGCTTTTAGTGTGCCTACCCCAGACCTCGGACCTCGCCTGGCACTGGGGAATCCATCTCTGCCCTTCCAGTTGGAGAAATCCAGCCGGGATTGCTGCTGCCAGCCCTACAACTCACGCACGCCCATGGCTCCAAACCTCTCTCTGGGCATATCTTCAAGGCTGCACTCTGCCGCTCTTCTGAGTCTCAGTGCCCCACCTTTACTTTATTTGTGGAATTTTCACTCAGCCAGCTTTCCAGTGATTCTGGATGATGTTTGTTTTGTTGTTATGTTGTAGTTATGGAATTGTTGTGTGGGGCAGCACAATAGGTGTTTACCTGTGCTGCCATGTTGGTTACTGTGTCAAATATATTTTAAATGAACAAATATTAAGAAACATATGAACAAAAACTATAAAGCCAAATATGCTAAATTATTCTTAAGAAAATATATTACTGGCTTATGTAAATGAAGATTGTGTAGAATCTTCAGGGAGAACTATTCTATTTCTTAATCAGAATTTTGTATTGTATAAATATTTACTCGCTGAGTTCTGTTAGGTTCTATGTTAGACACTGTGAAATGATATTAGTGAAGTTCATAACTAGTGAGATACAGATGTTGGAAAAATAACCTTTTAAATAAGCAACTTTAAAAAATATATTTTTATTGATTTCAGAGAGAGAGAGAGAGAGAGAGAGAGAGAGAGAGAGAGAGAGAGAGAAACATCAATAATGTGAGAGAATCATTGATCGGCTGCTTCCTTCATGTCTCCTACTGGGGATTGAGCCTATAACCTAGGCATGTGCCCTTGACGGGAATTGAATCCAGAACCCTTTATCCACTGAGCCAAACCAGCTAAGATTCAAATAAATAACTTTTATAAAGGAAGACTATTTTTCTTTCTTCTAACAAAAATTGATCTAATTTTCTCCTCTAGTATATATATATATATATATATATATATATATATATATATATATACACATACCTAAGCGACTGACTGGTCAACTGTTCAACATGACACCTACTGACCACCAAGGGCCAGATGCTCAATGCAGGAGCTGCCCCCTGGTAGTCAGTGTGCTCCCACAGCAGGAGCACCACTCAGCTGACTGACAGGTGCCAGATGCCACAGGGCTCATAGCTGGGCACCACAGCCTAGAGACCACAGCAGAGTGGCAGCAAGCCTACTGAGCAGCAGCAACAGGCACAGTGGGGATGGGATGAGCAGGAGTGGCAGGTGGTCTTGGACTGCCAGTTTTGGCCTGATCCCCACAGGCCATGTGAAGAGACCCCAAGGATACACTGGGCCAGGCCTCTTAGTCCTATCTAATAAAAGAGTGATATGAAAATTGACCATACCTCCTATCAAGCCATGCCCATCAGCCAATTAGGAGAAAGTTATGCAAATAATCCCCAACCAAGATGGCTGTTACCACTGAGAGTAGGAGGAAGGCTTGGGTTTCCCTGGCAACGGAGGAAGCCAAGTTTTCCACCTGCCATTGCCGGCCTAGGCTTCCACACAATGCTACAAAGTTTCAATGATAGAAGATACATAATCCCAACAGAAATGGGGGCAGTGCAGCCACGGAGCTGAAGAGAGAAGAGGCTAGGGTTCCCTGGACGATGGAGGAAACCAAACTTCTACAGCCCTAGCCTAGGCCTCCTCTCTAGGCTACAAAGTTTCAAACAGAAATGGCTGTCACCATGGGCGAGCAGAAAGCTTGGCTCACTCGAGGCTACAAAGTTTCAATTGTAGAACATAAATTAATCCCAGATCCCAGGGCCTCTGCTTGGGTCGCTGGGGGGCGTGGCTGGCCTGCAAACCACTATAGGTCCCTTGTCCAGGCTGCCCCACCCCCATGCATAAATTGTGTGCACCGGCCCTTTAGTGTAAATATAAAAGGCAATTTACCTTTAGATGATCTTTCCTGCTTTGGAGAAATGGCTTTAATAGTATTCTTCAGATGATGAACTATCTGGGAAGCAAGCATCATTGTCCTGGGCAAAAAGAAAGTAGCCATCAAGTTGTGCTTTGAGGAGCTTTGGGGCATGACTGTTAATGGTTCTGCACAAGCCAGGCAGTTTTTGCAGCTGGTCTTTAGAAATGGTCCTGAGATATGTCTTGAGGCTGACTGACTTACATCTTGGGAAACTGACTTCAAACTGCAAGACCTACTAGCCATAAGAGGAACACTGGACCATCATGCCTGCTATAGTAGCAGGAAGACACTTCAGAGACACAACATTGTCTATTAGCAGAACTGCTGTGACAGAGGCACAGTGCACTGTCTCTCAAATCTCTCTCTTCAGGCCTCTGAAGCAACAAAATCAGGACTAGGGTATTTCCACTTCTCTATTATAATTTCAAACCCAATACATGTGAGTTGAAAGTAGTTTTACAGTAGCCTCCTGGCTAGTCATCTGGTACTTTTCTTAACCAAGCTTGTTTATTTGAAATAGAAAATATAAGAATGTGCTTTTTTCTTTCCATTTTCTTATGCATAATATATGTTCTATTCACAATAAGACTTCCATTTATTAGGGGTTGGGAGCTATGAATTAAGATCTTTCTATACAAAAATAGTAGAGAAATATAAAGTCTCTGACCTTCATAGTGGAATATTTTATTTTTTAAGGTAAGACCACTATATTTAAAACAAAGTTTTATCTAGAAATACATATTTTTCTAAATAATGACTTACATGCATTGACTATATTGACTTATAGACCTGAAGTGAAATATACCACAGAGATTAGCATAAAGTAAGTCCAGAGCAGAACCAAAGCCTGCCTCTCAATGGCATGGAAGAAGGCAGCTACATGAGGTTGCTAGTAGAATGTGTATCCTGATCTCCCCTCTCTAGACAGAAGCCAAGAGGTCTGAGATGAGTTAGCTAGACTGAGAGGGCCTTTAAATGGCAATAAGAAGCTTGTTCCATGATTGTATTCAGGAATTTAGAAGGAGATGGCTTGATAATATGGATAATGAAAAACTTTACGTCCATCCTGATTATATAGAAGAGCCTGAACTTGGTGTACTTGTACTTCTCTTGGCTTCTATTGTGTCTGAAGAGAATCACATATCTCTGACTAATCTAGAGAAGAAAGGTTATACAACTATCTGAGCTGAGAGTGAGTCAATGAATCCATCAATACAACCAAGGCTATAGGGGAGAAACCTAGGTTAGGGACTAAGTGGAGGGGGTAGCCAATACTTAAGGTGCTATTCACTGCCAGTGAGAGACTAGTTGCTTCCTAGTTAATCAGAGGTAGTTTACCAATCAATCACCTACTTTAAAACTTCTGTCAAAGCACTTAGTGTGGTTTCTGCTTTTCTTTCTAATCTGGACCAAGTTAATAACAATCATGGGAAAAGAGTATGTATAATTCTATTTTAGATCAATTTCTTCTGAAAAAGTAAAATAGTCTTAAACTCAAGACCATTGTTACTCAAAATATATTTCTCATGTACAGAATACAGGAAGGTGTGCCGTCAACAGGATTAATATGGTTCTTTGCCTTCTGACATGTAAGGCTGTTATCCAGCCCCAATGTCTGAGTCTGCCTGCCTGTGTGCTCTAAGTGAAAGAAACATGAAAATAGGAGATTGCAATGTAGAAACAAAAGTACTTTAATGTTGAACTGGCTGATCCAGAGTTTGGGTAGTTAGTGCTCTGAAAGTTTCATCTCCCCAGATTATAATCTATATATAGGACAAAGTCAGAAAGAACTGTAGGTTAGGGTTTAGGGCACTCAAGGTCATTTTTTGGAGTTGATAGATCAGAGGTGAGGGAAGGGTAATAAGTTATTTCTTCAATTCTTGGGAACAGCTCTAAGTTCTACTCTGGCATCCCCCTTTCTGGCTTCATGGGAAAGTAATCAGGAGGTCTTTAACCTCTGGGGCTTAGGGAGTAAAACATAACTTGGGTCAAGATCTTATTTTTAGCCTGCCAGAGGTCCAAACTTTGTAATCATTAGTCAGGTCTGGGATATTGTTTTCTGCTGTCTCAGGAATTAATGATTATCCAGGGGAAAGGTGTGTGTGTGTGTGTGTGTGTGTGTGTGTGTGTGTGAGAGAGTGAGAGAGAGAGAGAGAGAGAGAGAGAGAGAGAGAGAGAGAGAGGGAAATGATTTCTAAAGCTATAGTCAAAAATAAAAAACATGAAGACTCTCAGTCTCACACTTTTAAAATTCAAAAGGATTTAGCATGTCTACCATGCTTTCCTGCCCTGTCTGCATATAAATTATGTCTATACTAGGGGCCCAGTTGACGAAATTCGTGCACAGGGGAGGGGGATCTTTCAGCCCAACCTGCCCCTTCTCACATACTGGGAGCCCTCAGGGGATGTCCTACTGATGGCTCACCCCCAGCCTGCCCAAGGCCAAAAGCATCTGGCCAAGGCTTTCATCCTTGAGCAGGGGACCTCGGCCAGGGGACCCCAGCCAGCCATCAGCCATCGCCCTGCCATCAGGCTGATTGCTGGCTGGCTTTGCCCTCAGCCTGGCCTGGCCTGCCCAAGGCCTGGAAAAGGCCCATTGGAGAGGCCTTGGGCACCAATCTATTGCCCAGCCATGGGGCCAATCGATCGCTGACTGGCCTCGCCCCCTGCCAGCCCTGGCCTGGGGGTGGAGCCAGCCAGCTACCAATTGACCCCATGGGGCCTATGGATTGCTGATGGATCACTGGCTGGCTCCGCCCCAGCCCAGGCCTGCCATGGGCAGCAGCCATCTTGGTTGAGTGTTAATTTGCATATCACTCCTGATTGGCTGGTGGATGTGGCTTATTGGGTATAGTGAAAGTATGGTCAATTTGCATATTGTTCTTTTATTAGATAGGAATAGAAAATTCAACTGTATAGAGATGTTTATCATGTTGGCTCTATATATCCTAACATTTGTGAAAAAGAATGCTTACTTGGATGTATATATGGGACAAAAGCATGGTCGAAAAATATAACATTTATATCTTAGTCTGGATGAGAGGCACATTTAAGATTAATTTGAAATTATGTCTCCAAGAAAAATAAAAATTAAAGGATACAAATTTTCTCAATATGAAATAAATTCATATAAATAAATAAATAAATAAATAGATCGATAGATAGATAGATAAATCTTCAAGGGAGTGAACCACATTTTCCCAAAGTGTGGAAGCTACTTATTCTATATTCCTCTACATAATTGGAATATTAAAATGTTTGTGACAGGTATTTTTCTTTAAATAATTAAACTATGTATATATTTCTATAAATCAAAGTACAACATGCATTTGATTGACCAAATACTGATAAAAATAACAAGTGTTTTTAAAGGGGTGTGTTTGAGATAGAAAGGGGCTACAAAATTGGCCAAGATATCAAATGGTTTTACAACAAGTACAAGCAAAAAGAACAACTTGTGTGAATGGTAAGTGTGCTGAGGCCCTCAGGAATTCAGAGGCTCTAACCTAACTAAATACAACATCCTGAGAGGTGAGAGTTAGGAGAGCATGCTATTATATCTCTCAGGAAACATTCTGCTTCTGGCATCTAATTCTCATGACAAAGGTGGCAACTAGAACAGGGAATAGCACAGCATGGTTCCATCCTCCTGACAAAGACAGGAAAAAGAATGGAAAATAATGCAAAGTTTCTACCTTCTTGTTCAAATATGTTGTAATCTTAGTGTCTTCTTTTCTTCCAGCAAGGATGTAAGGCATTTAGTACTGACAAAGTGTAGCTGTGATCTAATAATTGCTAGAACTCCATCCAGGCCGTAGAGTTTCAGGGCTTGTTTTACAAATAGGAAGGTGCATTATATATTATTCATATGTGTTTTCCCTTTCCCAGAAAGGATTTGTTTTAAAGAAAATATAATTGTTATACTACAGAATCATATAGGGAATAGAACTAGGACTCTTTAAATTTTGCATTGTAATAATCTTAAATTATTGAGAAATAAAATAATTTATGCTTGACAAAGGCAAGAAAAAATGTACTTCAAATGCTAGTAGTCTGAGAGCAAATAACACAGCTTTCTATGAATGCATGTGTGTACACATGCCATTGTGTGTAAATGGATGAGAGTAAACTAGGGATTATAGTAATCCTATTTAATAAAAAAGTAATATGCAAATTAACCATCACTCCAACACACAAGATGGCTGCACCCATGTGGACACAAGATGGCCACCACAAAATGGCCAGCAGGGGAGGGCAGTTGGGAGAGACCAGGCCTGCAAGGGAGAGCAGTTAGGGGTGACCAGGCCTGCAGGGGAGTGCAGTTAGGAGCAATCAGGCTGGCAGGGAAGCAGTTAGGCATCAATCAGGTTGTCTAGGGAGTGGTTAGGGGGTAATCAGGTTGGCAGGCAGAAGTGTTTAGGGGCAATCAGGAAGTCAGGCAGGCGAGCAGTTGGGAGTCAGCAGTCCTACCTGAATCGGGCCTAAATGGGCAGTCAAACATTCCTTGAGGAGTCCAAGGTTGGAGAGGGTGCAGGCTGGGCTGAGGAACACATATCCCCCCTTCCTCTCTCTCCCCTGTGCATGAATTTTGTGCATTGGGCCTCTAGTATATAATAAATGTATAAAGATCAGAAAAACAACTCGTTGTCACATGTCATTAAGATTTATTTCTAGCCCAGCCGGTGTGGCTCAGTGGTTGAGCATTGACCCAGGCACCAAGAAGTCACTGCTTTAATTCCCAGTAGGACACATGCCCAGTTGATTCTTGTCTATGCTCTCTGATTCGTGTTTGAATTGCAACCTTGGCCTACCCAGATGATGCTGTAACCAACTGAGGTTTCCAGCCAGGGCCAGATTGTGGCTGTTTAATTTCTTATGGATGTAAGTTTTCAAACCTTCATTTCAAAATACGTTTTGCCACATTGAGATAACAATTTGAGGCATTCTAACAGCAATAGAATTAGGCTTAAAAGACTTTCAGAATGAGCGTGTAGAAAAAAAACGTCAACAATAATAATGGAGGTGGCAATTTTATGTTTTACTCTGTGGTAAGCATCATCTTAAGTGCTTAATGTGTATTAACTCTTCCTTACAATAATTCTATGATGTCGGATAGTTTTTATCATTATTAAGATCATTTTGTACATAAGGTGACAGATACAGAGAGGTTTAGAATTTGCCCAAGGCAACCCATCTACTAAGGATTGGCGCTACCTTTTCTGAGGGCAGCTAGTCCTATGATCTGTTTGAAGCATGAAGATACAATCTCTTATATTGTTGAAAGCATTACAATAGAGGAAGAAACCTGGGAGACAGTTGGCATTCCAGGGATTTCACTAAAGAAGGCTTATAACAAAAAACAATTTTCTTCTTATTTGAATTATGTTTTGTTTATTGCACTTCAGTCTGGTTTGGTCTGGAAAATGTAGGTTGCACATATAGAAGGAGGAAATGCAAGAAAAAAATAGAAAAGAAAATGAAGGGAAGGAAATCAATCTAGAGAAATATACATTTTTCCCCAGTTCCCAAATAATGGATTCTGGATTAGTCTTTGCTACAAGGACTCAAATGAGCATGTATCACTATTTTCATTGTTACCCACACTGAATATCATCCTGTGGTTCTACATTGAGTGTGATTGTTTGCTCAAATTTGCTAAGTTTTGAGTTATTGGTTCCGTTCCAAGTCAATTAAAAGTGGTTTATAACAAACGAAAAAAAAGTCTGATTAAAGCAACACAAAAGATAATGAAACTATTTTAAGAATCCTTGTTATATGAATAATACCTGTATACTTGTTTATTTGTTTTTTTTTATTGACTTTAAAGAGGGAGAGAGACATAGATGTGAGAGAGAAACATTGATTGGTTGCCTCTCAAATATGCCCAACCTGGAATTGAACTGGCTACCTTTCGAAGTACAGAAAAACATTCCAACCAACTGAGACATTTGGCCAGGGCATATGCAATTTTTTTTCTGTCTTTAGAAATAGTCTGAATATCTGTCATAAAATAACTGTTATGATGTAATGACAAAATTATCTTTTCTATATTTCATGTTTTCCAAGCATATATCAACACATTGTATAATTGTAGAATTATACACATGTATCTTTAAGGTGTGGGACGGATAATTTTGTTGTTGTTAATCTTCACCTGAGGATATTTTTCCTTGACTTTTAGAGATAGTGAAAGAAGAGAGAGGAGGGGAGAGAGAGAGAGAGAGAGAGAGAGAGAGAGAGAGAGAGGTAAGAGAGGCACATTGGTTGGCTCCTGCACTTGCCCTAACATGAAACCTACGTATGTGCCCCTGACCACAAATCGAACCTGCGACCGTTTAATCTGCTATCCAGTGCTCTAACTACTGAACTACTGGTCAGGGTGACACAGATGAATTAAGATGAAATTTTTCTTTCAAATTTGCCCAAATTTGTGTGTGATATTTTCTTTAGCAGTTGCTTAAAAATAAATATATGTGCTTAAAAGGCATTTTATCCTCTATTAGAGGCCTAGTGCATGAAATTAGTTGACTGGGGGAAAGTGGGTGCCTCAGCCCAGCCTGCACCCTCTCATAATCCAGAAACCCTCAGGGCATGTCCACCTGCTGGCTTGGGTACGATCCCCAGGGGAATTGGGCCCAAGCCAGCAGTCAGACATCCCTGTCACAGTCTGGGGCACTCACAATCTGGTGCCCCTCACTCCTGACCGCCTGCTTTCAGCAGAGGCAGAGGCTCCTGCCACCACCATTGTGCTCTGAAGACGTGAGCCTGGTTTCTGGCTGAGCAGTGCTTCCCCTGTGGGAGTGCACTGACCATCAGGGGTAGGTCCTGCATTGAGCATCTATGCACATCATGACAACAAATTGTTCCACAGGTCATTTCACTGTTTTATCAATGTGCATATTAGGGTTTTATTATATAGGATTAGAAATTGAAAAAAGATAATAATTTGAAAACAAAGGATACTAAAATGATATAAACATCTTTCAATTCAATAACAAAAAAGGCAAAACAGATACTTAAAATTCTTTTATCATATATAAACCACATTTGAATTATTTTAACTCACCCTATATTATGCACAAACACATTTATATTCATACTATAGGCCCAGTGCACGGGAGGGTGAGGGGAGGGGGTGTGTCCCTCCAACCAGCCTCCACGCTCTACAATCTGGAACCCCTTGAGCAATGTCCGACTGCCTGTTTAGGCCCGATCCTATCAGGGTCGAGCCTAAACAGGCAGTCAGACATCCCTCTCACAATCCAGGACTGCTAGCTCCCAACTGCTTACCTGCCTGCGTGCCTGATTGCCCCTAAGCACTTCTGCCTGCTAGCCTGATCACCCCCTAACATTTCCCCTGCCAGCTGATCGACACTTAACTGCTCCCCTGCCATCCTTGATCGATGCTAAACTGCTCCCCTGCCAACCTGATTGCCCCCAACTTCCCTTCTCTGCTAGCCTGGTCATCCCTAACTGCCCTCCCTTGTCAGCCTGGTCCCCCCGCAATTGCCATCCCCTGCAGGCCTGGTCTCACATATTTAAAATTCAAAAAGATTTAGCATGACTACCATGTTCTCTTGCCCTGTCTGCATATAAAAGCATATCTATATTAGGAAATGCAACTGTATAGAGATGTTTATCATGTTGCTTTTCCCTGCAGGCCTGGTAGCCCCCAACTGCCCTCCCCTGCAGGCCTAATTGTCCCCAACTACCCTTCTATGCAGGCTTGGTCCCTCCCTATTGCCCTCCCCTGCCAGCCATCTTTTGGTGGCCATCTTATATCCACATGGGGGCAGCCATCTTGTGTGTTGGAGTAATGGCCAATTTGCATATTACCTCTTTATTATACAGGGTACATCCTATAATGTATTACTTTTGATTCTAGATACATACCATACTTTTTACAGTTTCACTTTTAGTTTACATTGATTGTACTAGATATCTAGATTCTTATATATTTCTCTATACTTTGATATAACTTGTATGTGTATTACAAAGATTCTTAATTGCTACTACATTAAATTGCATTTAATTAATAAATTTGTATCATGTTCTTTAAACTAACCTCCTGCTGACTATAAGTAAAAATAAGTTCTATTAATAAATTATTCTTCTAGATCAAAATTCTAGAGGTAAATTAGCAAAACTCTACCAATATATAATCATTCTAGAAATTAATTGTACATGACATATTTGAAAAAAAAATTTAATTTCAATTGCAAAAAGGCATTTAGGTGAGAAAGGTTGAGCATATTATTAAAAGGTATTTTAATATAATATATGTTGCAGTAATAATTAGACCCAATATGCAGTGGCTCAGTGGAACAGAATCTTTTTACTTGCTTAAATAACATTTCAGTCTGTCCAGGTTGACAAGTGGAGGGATGAAGCAATGGATCTTCCCCAAATGTTCATGCAGGAATTTAGGCTGATGGTGTCACTGCTATCTGCAACATGTGGCTTTAAATATTGCTGTAGAAATTTTCAGAAAATTGTACAATTAATATGAGCAGATATTCTGGACCTAAGCAAGTTATATACATCACTTCTGCTCAATTCCTTTGGTTGAAACTCCATCATTTGGCCATCCCTCACATCAGTTCCTAATTCTATATCCTAATAAGGAATAAAAAATTGATTTTTGTGAAGCAATCTAGTGACCTTATTTATGAAGAACTCATATTCATCAACCACATATTGAAAGCATTGTTTTAGATCTTACAAATTCACATTTATTTATTTCTTACTTACCACCCATAGTCTCCTCATCATAAAAATCGGGGAATTAAAGTACATGTGACGAATAATATCCTGCTGACAAACAAGAGTTTACCTGCTTTGTTATTGCCAAGAACACATACCTCACTGCATGTCTCTTCCAAGAATGGCACTTTCATGCTTTCAGTAGTTTTGACCTCTAGTACCCTTCTATGTTCTGGTTGTTACTATCAGAAGTTGAATGGATCATTAGGCCTTTCTGGTTAAAGCTGAGGATTTACTGTGGAGGAATCAAAATTGGTACAAGTATTATGCTAATCAGCATCATGCCAATGGTGAGACAATTAAGGAAAGAAATACTTTCCCATTCACCTCTCCAAGCATCCCACTTTGCCAGAAGTTGATTAGTCAGTTAATGATGGCATCAGGTCAGACCCTTCTGACCTGTTGTATATGTCCAGATGAATCTCTCCTGTTTTCACTGCTAGTCACTAAGACTTCACACTCTTTTCTTATTTTCATTTTCTTCACTCATAATACAAGATTGAATATTTCATATAAGATATGATCGACTCCCAAATATTCTGATTAACTTTAGTGAATCTAACACTGCTCTAGTCCACTGAAACAATTCTAGCTTAGAACCTTCCTTTCTTTAAATGACCTAGTATTAGTTTTTGCCACCTCATATGAAGAGGCTAGGATAGTGTTTAAATTAATGGGGCTTAATAGATTAATAATTGGCATAATAATAAACTGATTTAAATTATTTGGCCTTAATATCTTCTTTAGAGCCATGAAAACAGCCAAAGATGTCTATTATCCTATCTAATAAAAGAATAATATGCAAAATGACCATCACCCCAACACACAAGATGGCTACCCCCATGTGGTCGAAGATCTTGCCCCCAAATGGACACTAGATGTCCACCACAGTATGGCCAGCAGGGGAGGGCAGTAGGGAGAGATTAGGCCTGCAAGGGAGGGCAGTTTGGAGGGAACAGACCAGCAGGAGAGGGCAGTTGGGGGGAGACAAGGCCTCCAGGGGAGGGAAGTTGGGGGAAACCAGGCCTGCAGGGGAGGGCAGTTGTGGGTGATCAGGCTTGCAGGGGAGGGCAGTTAGGAGTGACCAGGCTGGCAGGGGAGGGCAGTTAGGGGCAGTCAGGTCTTCCATGGAGCAGTTAGGTGTCAATCAAGCTGGCAGGGTAGTGGTTAGGGGTTGATCAGGCTGGCAGGCAGAAATGCTTAAGTGCAATCAGGCAAAGGCAGGCGAGCAGTTGGGAGCCAGAAGTCCTGGATTGTGAGAGTGATGTCTAACTGCCCATTGTGCACCGTGCCACTAGCAGAATGATATACTCTAGATCATAATTCCATGATTCTTCTAAGTTCTACTGGCTAATTCTTATCTGATTGCCAATATTGGTCCTTCTTTTTAAATTAATTTCTTACTTTCCATCATAGCTCTGGACTTCATGTTTCAGATGGATGGTTGTTTTTCTGTTTGTTTTTTATTTTCATCTTAAAACTGCTTCATATATATCATGGACCTTTGCCCTCAATGACTGCACTCCCATACCTGACCCTTGCTCTCAACCCTCTAGATTGTCTAGTCTGAAAAACAAGGTAGCACACTATTTCATGTAAAATATAAGCTTAAGCTTTCCCTTGTAGGTGTTCATGCAAATGCACAAAGGCCAGCACAGTTTCAACAGTGCTAGTAAGTAGAATAAGTAGAAATGTTAGCAGTCTGCATGACTTCAGGAAGAATTTTCATGACCAGTAAAGGAACCCTAAGGCAGATTGCTAAGGCTTGGGAAGAACAAAGAGGGATATTTCCATCAAATTCCATTGTGTGCTTATGTCAAAAACTTAATGTCTTAACACAGAGGATTCTGCATGCATCTCTCTATTATGTTATATATACATTTTCAGCTGGATAGGATCATTACACATCACTATCCCTATCCACACCTCTCTTTCTGTAAGTATTTAAGGACTATTTTCTAAGGATAATACCAAGCCAATCACAAAAAGCATGATCGGTGCAATACTTCCTGTTGTAATGGGAATTCTATAGGAGGGAGGGAGGTTGTGAGGTAGGTACAGCAATGAACTCTGAAGCTGTAGTTTTTCCGAGCAAGAGGGGGAATATTTAACTTTTTCAAATAATTGGTGAGTAGCAGAAATAACTGTTTGTGCTTAAATAAGGAGGCAGTGGGAAAGAAATAGGCCTCCCCTTTGTCCAGAAGCACATAAAGAGAGATGGAACTGCACGGTGGTCAAGTATCCAGGGTTGGCTCTTTAATAATTAAATGGCCTTGTGAAAGTTACTTAACTTCTACGTGTCCCAGTTTTCCCATTGGTTTTATTTGGGGAGACTTAAATAAGTGAACTCTCCTAAACCATTTAGAATAATATCTGGCACAACGTAAGCACTCCGTAATGATCAGATATTGTTTTTAAACAATTAATGACTAGACACCAGATATTTCCACGAGAAGAGAACCAGCCTTCTGACTGAATGAATTAAATTAGGTAGTGACAGCACCAAAGTAAGCAGTATGGGCAATCAAGAAACTTCTCCCATATGAAGAGATTGACAGTAACACATTCGCAGTAGGGGATTTAAACACCACATTGACACCAGTGGATAGATCGTCCAGACAGAAAATCTGTCTATGGTGTTCATAGCATGACTGGATGCCATGGTGCATTCATCAATAATAAGTTGGGCCTTTTTAATGGTTTTAGCAACTTCGCCACACACGGCAGCGGCCACCAGGGTCTCCGCATGCTCCAGAGGCCAGCAGCCAGCCCTATCGTGGGTGTCAGGCTAGGGACGGGGACCTGAAATGCGGCTTGCAAGCGACTGAGGTCAGAGCGGGAACATCCCTGTCTCCGGGGGCCAGCAGTCAGCCCTGTTGTGGGCGCCAGGCTAGGGGGCATGTCTGCTACACATGGCAGCAGACACTAGGGTGTCCGCGTACTCCAAAGACCAGCAGCCAACCCTGTGTTTGGTGCTGGCCTGGGGGTGTGGACCCAAACTGCCACTTGGCTTCAGAGCTCTGGAAGCGGCCGGGGGCAGGGCAGGAACATCCCGCCCCCAGCAGCTTGGCTGCTGCACTCAAAGTCCAGCAGTGGCCGGGGGTGTTCTGGGACTCCTGCCACTGTGAACGCACAACAGTCGGTTTCTCTCTCCACCTGACCCGCTCTGCTTGCCCCCCAGCGCACCCATCAAATCTGCACACAGAAGTTGTGTCTGCTGCTTGGGTTGTCCCCCGCTCTCTCTGTGTGCCTCACACCTACATACATTTCTAAGAATCGGGTGTGCCCAACCTTTACCACGGAGATTGGAGGGACTTGGGAGGAGGGCATGGGGGTCTCTCGCCTTCTGGACCTTCGGTCCAAGTGTCCGCCTCTCCCTGCAAAGGCTGCCCTTTAGAGGGCCCTGCTATGCATGCAGCGTCTGGGCCTAATTACTGACAGCCCTGCCTGGCCTCATTACCCAAGGTGCCCTGGGCACTCATTTGCATGTTCCATGCAACAGGTAAACCCTGCAGCTCAGTCGCAGCCTAGCTATCTGAGCAACCAACATGCGAGCCTCATGAGGGGATCCCATGGCATCAAATTCCCCTAACTGTCCCAAGAACACCGTGAAAGGACGTGACTCAGACACCGTAATTGAAAGGAGGGATCTCGCTGGCCCTTAAATATCGTGCAGGTGGAACTTACACCTTGCTTGCTTTGGCAGCACATATACTAAAATTGGAATGGCACAGAGGCATTTCAAATTTTGAACCTCTACTCCTGCAATAGGCACAGTGTGCAATAGGCTTTCCTTCCCCTGGCTGCTCAGCACCAAGGCCTCCCCCTTCTCAGGCAGAGGAGCCATGCCCCCTGCTCCTGATTGGCTGGTAGCGTATTAAAGGTACGGTCACATTTGCATGTTTCTGTTTTATTATATAGGATTCCCACTTTGCTGAAATATATCATCATAAATAGGTGATGGATTTTATCAAATGCACTTTCTGCATCTACTATATGTAATATGTGGTTTTTAATTCTTCATTTTGTGTATGTGGTATACTGTTTTTATTGATTTGTGAGTATTGTACCAACCTTGCATCCCTGGAATAATTCCCACTTAATTATGGTGTATGATGTTTTTAATGTATTGCTTGATTTGGTTTGCTCATGTCCATAAGAGATACTGGCCTGCAATTTTCTTTCTTTGTAGTATCTTTATCTGGTTTATGAATTAGGATAATGCTGATCTCATAAAATGAGCTTGGGAATTTTCCCTTCTCGGAGGGGATTTTCGACAATGTGTCAGAATCATGCCACATGCTATGTGATCGGCCATAGTACAAACGAGTTTAAAGTACTGTGATGTTTGGAGATGTTTCAGAAAGTTATCTCTTAAAACAAATATGAGATCAGAGGATTCTGCTTTTAGCGAATGGTTAGTAAAACTTGGAGATGGCAAACTTGATAGCAGTTTTCACTTAGGAATGGTTATTATGAAATTCCCCATGAAATGATTTGTAATTGATCTATTATTGAAGCCACCTCTAGAAATAGTATATCTTCTATTGATCATATTAAAAATATATCTAAATGTGCAATTCTTTGTCCAAAAAATGAGCATGTTCAAAAATTAAATGAAGAAATTTTGTATACTTAATGGAGATTTTCACACCTATTTGAGTGATGATTCAATTGGCTCAACAGATGATGCTGAAAAGGAAAATTTTCACATTGAATTTCTTAATAGTATTACTTTTTCAGGAATGCCGTGTCATAAATTAAAATTGAAAGTGGGTGCAATCATCATGCTATTGAGAAATATTAATAGAAAATGGGGTCTTTGTAACGGTACCAGATTTATTCTCAAAAGATTACTACCTAACATTATCGAAGCTGAAGTATTAAGAGGATCTGCAGAGGGAGAGGTTGTTCTGATTCCAAAAATTGATTTGTCCCCATCTGACACTGGCCTCCCATTTAAATTAATTCGACAACAGTTTCCCGTGATGCCAGCATTTGCAATGACTATTAATAAATCACAAGGACAAACTTTACACAGAGTAGGAATATTGCAACCGAACCCATGGTCAGTTATATGTTGCTTTCTCTCTCGAGTTCGAAGAACATGTGATGTTAAAGTTAAAGTTGTAAATACTTTATCCCAAGGGAAATTAGTCAAGCACTCTGAAAGTGTTTTCACTGTTAATGTAGTATACAGGGAGATATTAGAATAAGTTTAATCACTTTATCAGTCATTATTTGTATCAATGTTGTTTTTATATCATGAGTTTGTTATTGTTGTTATATCATTTTGTTATTATTTATTTATTAATGAAATTATATATTATTTTCATATTCATTGTACTCATTACCTTTTATCTCTCACACTTTTATTATAGAGAAAGCATGAATAGTACTATTAAAATATTTTCTCTAATACCCTTTTAATGTGCACAAATTTCATGCACCGGGCCACCAGTAGAGGGAATAAATCTCAACATAATAAAGGCCATATATGACAAACCCACAGCCAACATCATACTCAATGGGCAAAAACTGTAAGTTCTTCCCTTAAGTTCAGGAACAAAACAGGGATTTCTGCTTACACCACTATTAATCAACATAATACTACAAATCCTAGCCACAGCAATAAGAAAAGAAGAAAAAATAAATGGCATTCAAATTGGAAAAGAGGAAATAAAACTCACTACCTGCAGATGATATGGTATTGTACATAGATAACCCTAAAGGCTCCACCAAAGAGCTAATAGACCTAAAAATTGCATTTGGTCAAGCAGCAGAATACAAAATTAATATCCAAATATTGGTAGCATTTCTAAACACTGATTTCTAGCAAAAATTGATACAAGGACTCTAGTAAATATAACAAATTGATAAACAAAACAGAAACAGAGGCATAAATACATGGAACAGAGTGAAAGAAGGTGAGTGGATTAGCCAAAGAACATATGGCATAACCCAGAGACACAGACAGCAGTATGGTGATGGTCAGAGGAAAGAGGGGTGGTATGGGCTTGGTGAATGTGGGCAAAGGGAGTGGAATGGGGACATATGCAATAGTGTTAACAATAAAAAAACATATTTCTATGCCTCCCTTCCAAATTATCAAACAACTAATAATATAGTCCTGTAATCAATGAGCATAAGAAACACACACATGTACATTCTCATACACATGACTGCACCTATAAATACACAGCACACACATTCATACTCACCATAAAGCCTATAAAGAGAATCCACTCCAGAACTATGATGAGAAATGTTTACCAAGAATGAAAGTAAAAAGAAACTTGAATGATTTACTGCAGCCAATATAAGTTTTTCTGAGAAAGCACATACTATTAAATGGAGGAACATGAACACTGTCAGAGGAGATAAAATATTAAATAAGACAAAATAGTCTCAAATGAAAAGGATGTTAAATGATTAGTGGGTTAATATAAAAGAGAGCAGGATAAAAAAAGAAAATTTCTTTAAGGAAACCAAAAATTAAATATCTGAATATGTATCAACTTTAGAAATAAAAAGAGCAAAATCAATAGTATATAAAATTAAGTTGATTAAGGAAATCTGGAAAATATTTGATAATGTGATCATACTGCATTATAATAGAAAAAAGTATCATTTTTTTTATAAAAATCCATTTTTTCTTTATAAAAATCTCTTTATAAAGATCCATGAAATTTTAAATCTTAGGTGTTTTCTGACTTCATTGTAATCTCAATATTATTATCCTTGACATGATATAAAATAGTAAGCAAACAGAAATTATCCATTTTATTTAATTGATTTCTCCTCTCACTATGATGTTTTGGGACTTACATAACTAGGTTCCCATGCAGAAATTAAGGTTTATAATGTAGAGCAAATGCATTTTCTATAAAAAATATTTGTACTTAAAAAATATCTATCGCAGGTTTCCTTAGAAACTTGTTTATTTCTATAGTGGCTAGAGCTCAGGATCAGAAAATATCTACTGCCTGAGTTTGTCAACTTAGCTCCAGCACTTTCTAATGGTACGATCGTGGGCAAGTTATTTAACCCCAGTGTACCTTGGATTTTGACTGTGTAAAATCAGAATAATAATAATAGCACCAACCTCATATGGTTGATGAGGATAAAATTACTAGAACATATAGAGCCCTTAGAAAAGTTTGGGGCATATATTAAACACTAAATAAATGTCAAATATTTTCATTATCATAATATTACAGATAAATATACTAAATATATCTATACTATCCAGTATATAATTATAAGTGTTAAATTATTAGTTTTTTATGTGAATTGTTCATTATTCATTTGAAATCTTACCACAAACCTGTGAAATATATAGGGCAGGTATTATAACCATTTTTGCATATGAGAAGTCTAAGTCTCACAGAGACTGGGTTACTCGCCTAGAGTTTGAAAATTAGACATTTACCAGATCAAACACACGGACTCATGAATATTCTAATGTTGCCCCAGGGCCCAGGTGCATCCTGACCAAAGTCTCTGAGTGAGATGAATTCCCTGGCCAAAGGCAAGAAGATGAAGACCTCTGCTTGTTTTCATTTCTTATTTCAATATAAGTGGGCATATACTTACAAATGTTCAAAAAAACAGGCTGGGGCAGGAACAAGCTCTGATCTATCATTTTTGCTTGTTTCCTATTCCTCTGCTATGAATGCTCACACTAATTTTAACTACCCATCTGGCGTCGGTGAATATAGAGTTTGGAAGTGATGAACACAATGGGCTCTCCCTAACCCATGAGCGGAATCCAGGACATCACAAAACATAAAGAAAGAAAGGGATCACAATGAAAAAATTTTCCCATGTTTGGTCTTAGTGTTTAAATGCACAGTGAAGCCATTTCCTTAGCAATATTCTATAAGAACTATGTCTAACCAGACCACTTTATTTGTTTTCACTTGAGATTTCAGATCCATCTCATTTTAGAGTAACTATCGTTATAAAACATCCCAGGTCATAATTCTTTTCTTTCTGGGTTTAGTGCTACCCTGAACCATACAGAAATGCTCTGCGGCTTCTCTCTTCCAATGCACACACAGAGGGGCATTGTTGTTCTCTGAGATGTTTATTAGGTCCTTGTCTAAGTTATCAAAAATCCACATTTATCAGGACTGGTTTGTCCTTATGAAAATTCAAAGAAGGATATCAAGTGTTTTATAGTTTATTTCTATTCAGATCTTCCTCAGACCTTATCAAATTTAGATGTCACACTATTTCAGATGAAATGTTTTATATTCTTCTACATTTCAGTGCTATAGATCCCTGCCAGCATGAGTGCCCTGACATTGCTGAGAGATCAAAGGGAGGCATTTTCCTCTGGTTCCCTATAATCTCTGTGAACAACCAGTGTATTCAACATAGATTTGTGACCAGGTTTAAGGAGGATTAGGAGAATTTTAATTACTTTCTGTTTTGTCTTATGAAATTATGAAGAGCAGTTACCTCAGAAGTGGCAGGTCAAGTACACCTAGATCCTTTCAAAATATAAATGTATACTTGAATAATGATGGGCCACTATATTTTATCAATAATAATATAGTAAAATACTTTTCTTAGGGAATAATACAGTTGCTTGTTGTATAAATGTCCTAAGTACCATTGAACCATTTTGAATATACTCAAAGAAAATATACAAAAGACTATACTGATTGCTACTCTATTGTTATTCTTCAATATACATAGGTATATATTTAGTTATGGGTCAAACAGACTTACCAGAGTGTAATTGGTTATCTATATGCCTGATTCTAATGTGAGGGACCAATACTCTAAATTTACAAAATACAAGATAGACTTGCCTGTTGAACTCTTAAAAGATCACTGATGATTTAAAAATAACAACAAAACAAAGGCATGGTCATGTTCTTCCTTCTCATTTTCATACATTTATCCTCCCCATCATGTACCACAGCTTCAATCCAGTCACTCAGGGATTGCCTTCTAGGTTTTTCTGTATTGAGTTTGACAATGGAGGTTTAATAAGAAGCAACCTGCCTGCAGCAGAAATAATTTTATCTTGTACAATATTGTAAGCCTTTGCGCTGGTGGTAGAAGGACTGAGGAAAACAGTATTGATTAAAGAACTTTACATAAATATATTACAGTGTGGGTACCACAGTAACATACCATACTTAAAATGATGCAACATCAAACATTTTGGCATTTTCTGTAGCCACAAGGAATGTTACTTAAGAAATTAGAAGGGTATTTTATAATGTCTTAGTAAATATATGTCAATTTTCCATCTTCTAACAGTTACCTCTGAAATAAAGAATTATATGCAAGTAGTTTAATTGGGAGGTGATCCTTGGAAGGTGAGAATGTTAAATGAAAAGAGAAGCATAAGGAGGATTCATTCATGGATAAGTTACTTCTGTGAGTAACTCCAGATAAAATCTCCGGGAATCTTGAAAAGACAATGTAAATATGCCTCCAAAACAGATAAGTGGAATATGTTGCCATTTTTGCTTCTCTCAGTGGCTGAGGGTGGCTATTTGGGGCTTTTAAGACAAAACATTTTAGGCCTGTCATGTACTCCAGATGAATATGACCTTAGGAGACAGAGACATTGGTTCTTAAGTTAGTAACTATTAATATATAAAATAACTTTACATCAAAACTAGAGGTGAACCACAGAATTGGCTGAGGGAATATGAATCAATCTTGGCTGTGTCAGCTACAAGTCTAGTTCAAGCATGGTTGATTGAAGTAAGGAGGGAATCCAAAAGCACAGACCAAGTGTGCAAAATGGATGAATAAACCATAAAAATCCACTCCGCTCTCTCTCCCTCTCTTATTGTTCCTCTTCACTCAGGAGATTCCTTTACCTCATGTATGATTTTAATAAACAAAGCCCATGAGTCCCACCCTTTATATATTCCTTGAACCTGCATTCTGCATTCCCTGTTCATATCACTTAGAAGAAGAATTAAACAAAATAAGCAATTTATCAGAAATAGAATTCAGAGTAATGATTATATTGATGTTCAATAGCATGAAAAATATATAGCAGTCATAAAAAAGAAATGAAGAATGTCACATCTGAAATAAAGAATACACTGGAAGGAATAAACAACAGGCTTGATGATGCAGAGAATCAAATCAGTGATTTGGAAGGAAAGGTAGGAAGAAACAGCCAATCAGAGAAGCAAACAAGACTAATGCTAAAAAAAGTGAGGATAATTTAATGTACCTTCGGGACAACATGAAACATAAAAATATTCCTAAGATAGGGGTATGAGAAGGAGAAGAGAGAAAAGAATCAAGAACCCATTTGAAGAAATAATGTCTGAAAACTTCCTTATTAGGGTGAGGGAAAAAGACAAACAAGTCCAGGGAGCACAGAGAGTCCCAAACAGGATGGACCCAAAAATGCCCACACTAAGACACATTGTAATTAAAATGCCAAAAAATGAAAAACAAGGAAAGAATCTTAAAGCTGCAAGAGAAATTGCATAAGATTTTTACCACCAAACCAATATTATAAGGAATATTAAAGGGGCTTTTTAAGAAATGAAAGAAGAAAAAATATATATAGTTAAAAATAAAATGCACAATATATGTGAATATCAATAGCAATTGTAGCTGAAACCGGTTTGGCTCAGTGGATAGAGTTTTGGCCTACAGACTGAAGGGTCCCATGTTTGATTCCGGTCAAAGGCATGTTCCTTGGTTGTGGGCACATCTCCAGTAGGGAGTGTGCAAGAGGCAGCTGATCAATGTTTCTTTTTCATCAATGTTTCTGACTTTCTATCCCTCTCCCTTCCTGTCTGTAAAAAATCAATAAAATATATATTTTAAAAACATAGTAATTGTAATTTGAATGGATTAACTGCTCCAAAGGACATAAAATTAGACCACATATATCTATCTGCAAGAGACCCACCTCAGAACAAAAGATACATGCAGACTAATAGACTAGTAGTAAAGGGGTGGAAAAAATATTTCATGCAACTGGAATGTAAAACAGAGCTGGGATAACAATACTTATCCTATCTAATAAAAGAATAATATGCAAATTTAGCATCACTCCAACACACAAGAGGGCTGCCCCCATGTAGTCAAAGATCCTGCCCCATGTGGACACAAGATGGCCACCATAAGATGGAAAGCAGGGCAGGGCAGTTGGGGGGTGATCAAGCCTGTAGGGGAGGGCAATTAGGGGTGACCAGGCCATCAGAGGAGGGAAGTTGGGGGCAACTGGGCCTGCAGGGGAGGGTAGTTAGGGGCAAACAGGCTGGCAGAGGAGCAGTTAGGCATCTATTAGGCTGGCAGGGGAGTCATTATAGGGTGATCAGGCTGGCAGGCAGAAGCAGTTAAGGGCAATCAGGGAGGTAGGTAGGTGAGCAGTTGGGAGCCAGCAGTCCTGGATTGTGAGAGAGATATCCAACTGCCCATTTAGGCCTGATCCCAGTAGAGGTAGTCAGACATCGCTCAAGGAGTGCCAGATTGGAGAGGGTGCAGGTGGGATTGAGGGACACACACCCCTGTGCATGAATTTTGTGCACTTCGCCTCTAGTCTACACTAATAAAAGAGAAAGATGCAAATTGACCATACCTTTGTGATGCCCATCAGCCAATCGTGAGTGAGTATGCAAATAAACCCAACAAAGATGGCCAATTAATTTTCATACACAGGCATCAAGCAGCTGGAGTTGGGATGCAGGCATTCCACACTGTCCTAGCCACTCTGAGCCTCTGGGCAGAATGGGAAGGTGGAAAGGCAGTTCTGGGCTGAAAGGTGACTCCAGGCTGGAGCAAAGGTGGTGCCGGCAGCCAGGGGAAGGAAGGACCATTCTTGCATGAATCTTCATGCCTCGGGCCTCTAGTAGCTGATAAAACCTACTTTAAAACCCAAGGTATAGCTGAAACCAGTTTGGCTCAGTGGATAGAGCATTTGACTACGGACTGAAGGGTCCCAGGTTAGATTCCGGTCAAGGGCATGCACGTTGGTTGCAGGCACATCTGCAACAAAGGTGTGCAGGAGGCAGCTGATCGATGTTTCTCTCTCATTGATGTTTCTGACTTTCTATCCCTCTCCCTTCCTCTCTGTAAAAAATAAATGAGAAATATTTTTTAAAAAACAAACCCACGGTATATTAAGACTCAAAGAAGGACATTGCATATTGATAAAGTAGTCAATTCAACTAGAGAATATAATCATTGTAAACATTTATACACCAATCATAGGAGCACCTAAATATGTAAAGCAAATCTTGATGGACATAAAGGGATGGATTGAGAATAATACAGTTATAGTATGAGATTTTAACATCACTTTGATATCAATGGGAAGATCTTCCAGACAGAAAAGCAATAAGAAGTTGGTGATTTTAAATGATACACTGTATCATTTGGATTTAATTGATATCTTCAGAGCATCTGTCCCAAGGCAGCATAATATTCATTCTTTACAATTGCACAGGGAACATCCTCTAGAATAAACCATATAATAGAACACAAAAAAGTCTCAAAAAATTTAAAAAGATTGAAGTCATGCCAAGTGTTTTTCTGACCATAATGTTATGAAATTTGAAATCGATTACAAGAAAACTGAAAAATGCACAAAGGTGTGGTTGCTAAATAACATGTTACTAAACAATGAATGGGTTAACAATGAAATCAAGGTATTGGGGAGATACTTTGAAATGAATGAAAATGAGAACACAAAAACCCAAAATCTGTGTGATACAGAGAAAAAGTCCTAAGAGGGAATTTCATAGCCTTAAAGAACTAACTCAAAAAACAATAAGAAGCTCTAATAAACTAACTATACACTTAGAAGAACTTGAAAAATAACAACAACAACAAAATAAAAAACAAAGCTCAGATTGAGCAGAACGAAGGAAATAATAAATTTCAGAGCATAAATTGATGAAATAAAGTATAAAAACAATATAAAGTATCAATGGAACTAATAATTGGTTCTTTCAAAAGTAAAACAATTAACAAATCTTTAACCAGACTCATTAAGAAACAAAGAGAGAGTACCAATAACATCAGGAATGAAAAAGGAGAAGTAACAAAAGACACCAAAGAAATGGAAAGGATTGTAAAATATGCCAAAAAATTAGACAACAATTAGGAGAAATGGATACATTTCTAGAAACATAAATCTTCCAAACCTGATTCAGGAAGATTCAGATAAATTGAATAGACATATTACAAATAGTGAAATTGAAACAGTAATCAAAGAATTCCCAACAAACAGAAGTGTTAGAACAATGGCTTCACAGATGGATTTTACCAAACATTCAAACAACTCACACCTATCCTTCTCCAACTATTAAAAAAAATCCAAAAGACAAAAAGACCTCCAATATCATTTTATGAGGCAAACATTATCCTACTTTCAAAACAAGATTAAGACACTACAAAGAGAGAAAATTATAAGCCAATACCTCTGAAAAACATACTAGTAGATGTTAAAATTGTCAACAAAATCTTAGCAAATCAAATCCAGCAATACATTAAAAATATCGTGCAACATGAACAATTGGAATTTATTCCAGGGATGCAAGGTCAGTAGAATAGCCCCAAAATAATGAACATGATACACCATATATAAAAATTGCATGATAAAACCACTTAATCATATCAATAGAAAAAGCATTTTATAAAATCCAGCACAGATTTATGATAAAAAGTCTCAGCAAATTTGGAATAAAGGGAACACACGTCAATGTAATAAAGACCATATATAACAAATCCACAATCTTACTCAATGTGCAAAAAAGTGTTCTCTTTACAATCAGGAACAAGAAAGGGATGTCCACTTTCACCACTTTTATTCAGCATATTACTGAAATTCCTATCCATAATAATCAGACAAGAAGAACTAAAAGGCATCCAAATTGTAAAGGAAGAAGTAAAAATAAGTAAAACTCATTATGTGCAGATGACATTATATTGTATATAGAGAAACCTGAAGAGAAAACACACACACACCACTAGAAAGTAGTAAGATACAAAATAAATACCCAGAAATCAGTTTCATTTTTATTAAAAAAATAATCAACTATCAGAAAGAGAAAGAAAAAAAAAAGCAATCCCATTAGCAATTGCTTCAAAACAAATGATATTCCTAGAAATAAATATAACCAAGGTTTAAAAGACCTCTACTCAGAAAATAATAAAACACAAAAGAAAGAAACTGAGGAAGATACAAATAAGTGGAAGTATATGTTATGTTAATTGATAGGAAGCATTAACATAATTAAAATGTCCACACTATGCAAAGCAATCTGCAAAGTCAATGCAATTCCTATTAAGATACTAATGGAATATTTCACAGAACTAGAACAAATGTTTCAAAAATGTGTATGGAACCACAAAAGACCCCGAGTAGCAACAGTGATCTTGAAAAAGAAGAACAAAGTTGGAAGAATTACCCCAACTGATATAAAACTACACTATCAGGCCATAGTAATCAAAATAGTATGATGCTGTCATAAAAAACATTCATATGGATTAATGAAATAGAATAGAGATCCCATAAATAAACCCATATCAATATTTGACAAAAGAAGTAAAAACATGCAATGGACTATAAAGACAGTCTCTTCAATAAATGTTGTTGGGAAAATGAGACATATGTATGCAAAAAAATGAAACTAGACCATCTTTCTATACCACACACATGAATAAACTCAAAATGGATTAAAGGCTTAACTGTTATCCTCAAACTCATAAAAATTCTACAAGGAAACATATGAATTAAAATCATAGCTGTTTCTCCTAGCTATATTTATTTCTGATATATCTCCTTGGTCAAGAGAAACAGAAAAAACAAACAAGTGAGACCAACTCCATCAAACTGAAGAGTTTTTGCACAGCAAAGAGAACCATCCATAAAATGAAAAGGCACCCCACTGAATTGGAGAACATATTTGCCAATGATACTTCTGATAAGGAGTTAATGTCCACAATTATAAAGAACTTATAAAACTAAACCTCAGTAAAATAAACAATCCAATTAAAAATGTACAAAAGACATTAATAGATACTTCTCCAGAGAGGATATACAGATACTCCATAGATATACAAAAAGATGCCCAATATCGCTCATCATCAGAGAAATGCAAATGAAAACCATAATGAGTTATCACCTCACACCTGTCAGAATGGCTATCATCAATAAATCAACAAATACAAACGGTTGGTGGGGATGTGGAGAAAAGAGAATCCCTGTGAACTTTTGGTGGAAATGCAGATTGGTGAGGCCACTGTGGAAAACAGTATGGGATTATCTAAAAAAAATAAATAAATAAAAATGGAACTGTCTTTTGACCCAATGATTCCATTTCTAGGAATTTTTCCAAAGAAACCCAAAACACATTCAAAGGAAAATGTCCACACAATGAACATCTCTGTTCATTGAAGAGTCATTTACAATAGCCAAGACTTGGAAGCAGCTCAAGTTTCCATCAAAGTGGATAAAAAAGTGGTGGTACTTTTACAAAATGGAATGCTACTCTGTTGTAAAGAGCAAGAAACTTTTACCATTTGAAACAGCATGGATGCACCTGGAGAACATTATGCTGAGTGAAACAGCCAATGAGAGAAAGACAGGTACTATATATTTCACATGTATGTGGAATTTAATGAATTACCAAACAACATAGAGACAAACTCAAAAATAGAAAGCAAGCAGACAGATATGGTGTGTCTGTGAGTGGAGTGCGCAGAAAGCCTGGAGGGCCGGGCCCCCAGGGGGGACCGGAGGACCTGCCCCGGGCCTGCCTGCTGCCAGTCGCTGTGAGAGGAGAGCCTCTTGCCAGGGCCCCCGCCCCATCTCTGCGCTTTCCTCAGGAGAAAGGACCCTGCCTGCTGCCCGGCCCGCACTCCCCACAAGTCCTCAATTTACTGATGTTTAGAGGACTTGTGGGGAGAGACAGTTGGTGTGATTGAGCAAAAAAAAAAAAGGGGAAGAACTCATTATCATGGCCATGAATACCAGTGTGATGTTGTGAGTGTGAGGGTGATGGAGGAAGTTGGAAAAGGACATAAAAGGGATAAATGTTGTTGGAAAAGTAAACTGGAATAAAAAATCCTATATAATAAAAGAGTAATATACAAATTGAGCATCCCTTTGCTACAAACACAAGCCACACCCACCAGCCAATCAGGAGTGAGTATGCAAATTAACCTCAGCCAAGATGGCTGCGGCAACTGAGAGAGAAGGAGGCTTGAGTTTCCCCAGCAAAGTTGGAAGCCAAGCTTCTGCACACCCTGGCCAGCCCAGGCCTCTACTCAGGCTACAAAGTTTCAATTATAAAAGATAAATAAATCCCAACACAGATGGCAGAAGCCATGGAGCTGGAGAGAGTAGGAGGCTTCAGTTGCCCCCAGCAATGGAGAAAGCCAAGATTCAGCAGCCTGGCCTGCCTTGGCCTCCGCTTAAGGGCTACAAAGTTTCAATTATAGAAAATAAATAAATCCCAACAAAAATGGCTGCAGGCACAGAATGAGCAGGAGGCGTGGCTTCACTTAAGACTACAAAGTTTCAATTATAGAAGACTAGAGGCCCAGTGCACAAAATTTGTGCATGGGGGGGGCATCAGAGATGTCCCTCAGTCCAGCCTGCACCCTCTCCAATCTGGGTCTCCTCGAGAGATGTCTGACTGCCCGTTTAGGCCTGATCCTGGTAGGATAGGGCCTCAATGGGGAGTCGGACATCCCTTTTACAACCTAGGACTGTTGGCTCCCAACTGCATGCCTGCCTGCCTTCTTTATTGCCCCATCCTCTTCTGCCTCCCAGCCTGATCACTCCCTATCTGCTCCCCTGATTGATGCCTATATGCTCCCCTGCCAACCTGTCTGCCCCTAACTGCCCTTACCTGCAGTCATGGTCACCCCTAACTGCCCTCCCCTGCAGGCCTGGTCCTCTCAAACTGCTCTCCCCTGCAGGTCTGGGTCCCCACCAACTGCCCTTTTCTGTAAGCGAGGCCACCCCCCCACTTCCCTACTCTGCCAGCCTGGTCACCCCTAACTGCCTTCCCTGCAGGCTTGATCACACCCAACTGCCTTCCCTTTCAGGCCTGGTCCCTCCCAACTGCCTTGCCCTGCTGACTTGATCGCCCACAACTGACCTCTCTCGTAGGCTTGGTCTCTCCTAACTGCCCTCCCATGCTGGCCATATTGTGCTGGTCATCTTGTTACCACATGGGGACAGGATCTTTGACCACATGGGGATGGCCCTCTTGTGTGTTGGAGTGATGGTCAATCTGCATATTACTCTTTTATTAGATAGGATAGAGGTGCACAGGTGGGGCAAGCTGGTTTGCCTTGAAGGGTGTCCCAGAAAAGGTGGGGGATTTTTGGGGTGTGGGGCAGCCTGGTCAAGGGGCCTAGGGTGGTACAGGCTGGGCATGACCCCCAAGCAACCCAAGTGGAGGCCCTAGTATCTGGGATTTATTTATCTTCTACTATTGAAGCTTTCTAGCCTGGAGCAGAGCCAAGCCTCCTGCTCTCTCCACAGTTGCAGCCATTTCTACTAGGATTTATTTATTTTCTATAATTGGAAATTTGTACCCTACGCAGAGGCCAAGGCAGACCAGGGCAGAAGGAAAGATTGCCTTCCTCCATAGCAGGGGCCAACCCTAGCCTCCTGCTCTCTCCAGGTCTGTGATTGCCACCATTTTTGTTGGGATTTATTTATCTTTTATAATTGAAATTTTGTAGCGTTGAGTGGAGGTCTGAGCTGGCCAGGGTGTGCAGAAAGGTTGGCTTCCTCCATTGCCAAAGAAACCCAGGCCTCTCTCCTGCTCTCTCAGTGGCTGCAGTCTTCTTGGTTGGGGTTAATTTGCATACTCACTCCTGATTGGCTTGTGGGCCTGGCTGGTGGGCATGGCTGGTGGGTGTAATGATGGTATGGTCAATTTACATATTAGTCTTTTATTAGATAGGATAAATAAATCCCGGATACCAGGGCCTCTGCTTGGGTTGCTGGGGGTGTGGCCAGCCTGAAAACCACTACAGGCTCCTTGTCTAGGTTGCCTCACACCCCAAGAAAATCCCCAACCTTCAGGGCAAACTAGCCAGCCCCACCCATGCACCAGGCATCTATCCATCTAATAAAAGAATAATATGAAAATTGACTGTCACTTCAACACACAAGATGGCTGCCCTCATGTGGTCAAAGATGACTGCCCCCATGTGGACACAGGATGGCAGCCAAAAGGGGAGGACAGCTAGGAGAGACCAGGCCTGCAAGGGAGGGCAGTTTTGGTTGATCAGTCAAGCATAGGAGGGCAGTTTGGGATGACCAGGCCAGCAGAGGAGGGAAGTTGGGGGTGATCACTAGAGGGAAGGGAAGTTGAGGGGACCCAGGCTTGCAGGGGAGGATAAACGGGGGTGACTAGGCATGCAGGGAAGGTATTTAGGAGCAAAGCGGCTGGCAGGGGAGCACTTAGGCATCAATCAGGCTGGAAGGGGAGTTGTTATGTAGTGTTCAAGCTGGCAACCAGAAGTGATTAGGGGCAATCAGAAAGGCAGGCCAGCGAGCAGTTGAGAGCCATCAGTCCTGGATTGTTAGACTGTCCATTTAGTCCCAATCTCAGTAGAACTGGGCCTATATCCCTTGAGGGATCCCAGATTGGAGAGGGTGCAGGATGGACTAAGGGATACACACACATGCATGAATTTTGTTTACCAGGTCTTTAAAAAATTATATATATATATATATATATATATATATATAAGAAACATAGAAGCATGGAACAGATTTCGAATCTTAGAGAGAAAGTGGAGTTGAGTGAGTGAGTAGATGGGAATTGATCAAAGAACTTGTGTAAATGCACACACACACACCCTATCTAATAAAAGATTAATATAGAAATTGACCATACCCCCGATACACCCACAAGCCATGCTCACCAGCCAATCAGTAGCAAATATGCAAATAAACCCCAACCAAGGTGGCTGTGACCACTGAGAGCAGGAGGGAGGCTTGGGTTTTCCCGGCAATGGAGGCAGCCAAGCTTTCCACCTGCCCTTGCCAGCCTAGGGCTCCACTCAATACTACAAAGTTTCAATTATAAAAGATATATCCCAACAGAAATGGTGGCAGCCACAAACCTGGAGAGAATAGAGTTCAGGATTGCCCGGGCAATGGAGGAAGCCAAGCTTCTGCAGCCCTAGCACCTAAGCCTCCACTCTAGGCTACAAAGTTTCAATTATAGAATTTAAATAAACCCAAACAGAAATGGCTGTCACCATAGAGCAAGCAGAAGGCTTGGCTCTGCTCCAGGCTACAAAGTTTCAATTGTAGAACATAAATAACTTCGAGATACCAGGGCCTCTGCTTGGGTTGCTGGGGGCATCGCTGGCCTGTAAACCACCAGATGCCCCTCCGCCAGGACACCCCATGCCTCAGGGCAAACCAGCTGGCCCCCACCCATGCATCAGGCCTCTATTCTATCTAATAAAAGAGTAATACGCAGATTGACCATCACTCCAACACACAAGAGGGCTGCCCCCATGTGGTCAAAAATCCTGCCCCTATGTGGACACAAGATGGCTACCACAAGATGGTGAGCAGAGGAGGGCAGTTGGGAGGTCCCAAGCCTGCAGAGGAGGGCCATTAAGGGTGACCAGGCCAGCAGAGGAGGGAAGTGGGGGCAAATAGGCTGGCACGGGAGCAGTTAGACCTCAATCAGGCTGGCAGGGTAGTGGTTAGGGGGTGATCAGGCTGGCAGGCAGAAGCAGTTAGGGGCAATCAGGGAGGCAGACAGGTGACCAGATTGGAGCCAGCAGTCCTGGTTTGTGAGGATGTCTGACTGCCTGTTTAGGCCCAATCTTACTGGGATTGGGCCTAAACAGGCAGTCTATCATCCCCTGAGGGGTCCCAGATTGGAGAGTGCACGCTGGCTGAGGGACACCCCCCACCCCCCATGCACAAATTTCATGCACCAGGCTATATATAGGATATATATATATTAAAGCATAATATGCTAATAAAACCAGACATCCTTCTGGACAACCTTCTACAACCTTCTAGACAAAGCTGGGGCCTGGGTGATGGCAGCCAGGGGAAGGAAGGCATACTCTTGTACAAATTTTGTTTGTAGTTACAGTCTTGTCCTCTGATCAGACCCAATGTTCCCAGCTTCCCGCAGCCAGCCCTGATCCCAGACTCCACCCATCCCCAGTTCCCCATTCACATCATGTTCAGTACATGATGACAGTGGGGAAGGGACCAAGAAGTGGTCAGTACATCTCATAGTGACTGGTCCAGGGATCATTCTGGTTTTTCTGCCATTAGGGTCAATTTGCATATTACCGTTTTATTATATAAGATAGAGTCCTGGTGCATGGGTGAGGGCTGGCTGGGGCAAGGGTCTGCAGGGGATTTGCAGGCTGACCATGCCCCCAATCATGGTGGGGGTCCCCACTGGGGTATTGGGCCCACCTGGGCTTGGGGCTGAAAAGGATTTGCAGGCTGACTATGTCCCCCATCATGTTTGGGATCCCTGCTGGGCAGCTCGGCCAGCCTGGGCAAGGAGCTGTGGCTGGTTTTCAGGCTGACCCCTAACTTTGTCAGGAAGGACATCCAGAAGATGTCTGGTCTATCCAGTCAAATTAGCATATTACCCTTTTATTAGTGTAGACTAGAGACCTGGTGCATGAAATTCGTGCATGGATGGGGCAGTTTGTCTTTCAGCCCAGCCTGCACCCTCTCCAATCTGGAACCCCTTTAAGAATGTCCAGCCTGGATTGGGCCTGAATGGGTAATCAGATATCCCTCTCACAATCCAGGACTGCTGACTCCCACACATTTGTCTGCCTCTGCCTGATTGCTCCTAACCACTTCTGCCTGCCACCCTGATCAACCTCTAATCACTCCACTGTCAGCCTGATTGATGCCCAACTGCCCCTAATTGACCTCCCCTGTCAGTTTGGTCACCCCTAACTGCCCTCCTCTGCTGACCTGGTTCCTCCCAACTGCTCTGTCCTGTCAGCCTGGTCCCCTGAACTGCCCTCCCCTGCTGGCCCAGTCACCCCTAACTGCCATTCCTGCTGGCCTGATCACCTACAACTGCCCTCTCCTACAGGCCTGGTTCCCCCTCAACTGTCCACCCTGAAGGCCTGGTCCCCCCCAAATGTCCTCCCCTCTTGTCCTGGTCCCCCTCGACTGCCCTCCCCTTCAGGCCTGGTCCTCCATAACTGCCCTCCCCTGCTGGCCCAGTCACCCCTAACTGCCCTCCCTGGTGGCCTGATTGCCTACAACTGCCCTCCCCTGTAGGCCTGGTCACCTCAACTGCCTTCCCCTGCAGGCTGGTCCCCCTCAACTGTCCTCCACTACAGGATGGTTTCCCATAAACTGCCCTCTCCTGTTGGCCTGGGTCCCCTCAACTGTTCTCCTATGTCAGCCTGGTAACCCCTAACTGCCCTTCCTGCTTACCTGATCATCCACAACGACCCTCCCCTACAGGCCTGGTCCTTCCCAACTACCCTTCCCTGGAGGCCTCGTCCCCTCCAATGCCTTCACCTGTAGGCCTGGTCCTCCCAACTGCCCTCTCCTGCAAGGATGGGTTGCTGCTAACTGCCCTCCCTATCTGTTCTGGTCACCCCCAACTGCCCTCCCCTTCCATCCATCTTGTGGTGGCCATCTTGTATCCACATGGGGGCAGACATCTTTGGCCACATGGGGGTAGCCATCTTGTATCTTGGTGTGATGGTCAATTTGCATATCAATCTTTTATTAGATAGAATATGCTTAACCCATGGACATAGATGATAGTGTGGTGAAGGCCTAGGGCAGGGAGCTGGAACTGGCTAAATGTGGTCAATGGGGAATAAATGTCACATATATAATATTTTCAACAATAAAATAAAATAAAAAAAATTACCAAAGTATCATCATCTTCAAATAACCTTCTTGTGTTTTTTATAATACAATAAAAATACCTAACATGAGTTCTATTAATATATTTTAAATTACACAATACCATTTTATCAACTATATATTCTATATTGTATAGCGAGTTTCTAGAACCTGTTTACCTCATATAATAAAAAAATTATACTAATTGAAAAACCGTGCCCTATTTCTCTCTACTTTAGATATTGTAAACCACCATTCTATTCTCTGGGTCTGTGAATTTGACAAGTTTAGATACTTCATATAAGTGGAATCATGCAATATTTTCCTTTTGTGACAGGCTCATTTTCTTAGCATAATGTCCTCTGGGTTCTTCCATGTTGTTGCATATTATAGGATTTCTGTCTTTGTTAAAGCTAAGTAAAATATATGTGTTTCCAAATCTTAGCTATCCTATCTAATAAAAAAGTGATATGTAAATTAACCGTAAATCCGCAACAAAAATTGCAGCACCCATAGACACAAGATGGCAGCACCCCATCCTATCAGGCCCGCCAGACTCCCCAGTCCCAGGGAGGGCTGCCGCTGAGAGAAGGCAGGGAGCGCCCCAGGCTGTTGGCCTGGGAGGTGGCTGTGCCCACCTGCACGATTCCCTCCCAGCCATGGCCTGGGCCTTCAAACTGGGAGGCGCCCTTTGCATGCCCAGTGCAATCTGCTGCCAACCCCAGCCTGGGCCATGGGCCTGCGAGGCTCCTGCACATGGTCCATGCGATCCACTGCCAGTGCACGACAACCTCTCCCCCCCATCCCCCCCACCTCCCCCTCCCTCCAGCGTGATCCACTCCTAGTCACTGCTTGGGCTATGGGCCTTGCTCCGCCTATACCCCCTTCCACCCCGCAGCCATCAGCTTCCATCAGCAGCAGGGGTTGTAGGCCTAGGAGGCAGTTGTGACCCCCAGCCCCCAGCTATCCCCTCCCAGCAGCAACCTGGGGTGTCAGCCTCCAAAGGGCTGTGCCCCAATGGAGTGATCTCCCACACACACCTATAGCCTTGGAACTTCCCTTGCTCCCAGCTTAGTGATTGGAGATGGAGGGGGGGGGGGGGTGATGTCTGGAAAATGCTGCCCAGCAAATGTCTCCCATTGTGTAGAGACTTCTGACCACGTTAGGGAGGTATATGGGTTTTGTGTAAAATCTTTAGAAACTGCAATGGAAATGTCTGAGGTAGGGTTTCACATCAGAAGTAACTTACAACTAATTTCTGAAGGGGACATTGCAGTTACATTACTGGAGAGTACCTGGAAGTCTGGAGGTTGGCTCTGCAAGGGCGGTGGTGAGTGCTCCCCACCCTGGTTCTTCAGCACCTTGGGCAGGACTTGAGCCCACACAGGAAGGCCTTTTCCCCTACAGTTTTCACCAAGGCAGGGAGGTTTTGTAGACATGAATAAGAAATGCGCACACACAAGTCCTGAAGATGCCGGGCTGGCAGAAATGACAAACAAACTGGGAAAAGAGCAAAACCATCCACCAAACCCAACATGATTATCTTTTTCTTCAGATGACCATGTGTTTTCCTCTTCTTCATCTTCTGGAAGTGAGACAGATTCAAGAACTGATGTTTCTACCAATGGAAAAGCTAAGAGAAAGAGAGGACAGACAAGGAATAAAAGGAAAAAAGAAAGAAAAGACAAAAAATGAAACATCAAGAAAAAGAAAGAGAAGGAAAAAAGGGAAGAAACAACCACATCATATCACCTTTCCAAGGTCTCATGAAATTCCTGTTTAAGTTTATTTTATGACACTTTTAGCTTGGGTTTACATTTTTACTTGTTTGTCAAGACCACTGGAGGTACACTGTACAATATGTTAAAGAAAAATCCCTATCTAATAAAGAAGGAATATGCAGGGGAGAGCATTTGGGGGTGACCGGGCTATCAGGGGAGGACGGGAGGACGGGGCGGGAGGAGGATCAGGCCAGCAGATGAACAGTTAGGCATCTATCAGGCTGGCAGGAAAGTGGTTAGGTTAGGGGGTTATCAGGCTGGCAGGCAGAAGTGGTTAGGGGCAATCAGGCAGGCAGATGAGCAGTTGGGAGCCAGCAGTCCCGGACTGCCTGTTAATGATATTCTAAGGTCGCTCAACAGCTTGCTACAATGTGCACTCACCGAAAGGGGACAGATAGTCAACTGGTTGACCAGTCACTATGATGTGCACTGACTACAGGGACAGACTCTCAAAGCAGGACCTACCCCCTGGTGATCAGTGTGCTCCCACAGGGGGAGTATGACTCAGCCAAAAGCTGGGCTCATGGCTGGTGAGTGCAGCAATCGTGGCAGGAGCCTCTCTCGCCTTTGCAGCAGTGTAAAGGACATTCGACTGATGGCTTAAAGGAGCAGGCCTAAGCAATCAGTCAGACATCCCCTGAGGGCTCCTGGACTGCGAGAGAGCACAGGCCAGGCTGAGGGACCTCCCCAAGTGCACAAATGTCATGCATCGGGCCTGTAGTATTTTTATAATATTGTTTCTAACAAGTGCAAGTCAAAATCTCATTTTCATTTTGATCTGCATTTCTCAGTGTATTATCTACTATTTAAAGTGCCCATTGAGGTACCCCTAACCTTCAGACCTGCATTTTATTTTATGCAAATATTTTTCTTAGCAGCTCATTCCTTACAGTTTTTGTTGCATGTTTATCTTAGTTACTGTGTCTTTTGTTTCTTTAACTTATTTCATATTCAGTTATATAAATTATCCAATAATTTCAATATCAGCATTCCTTAATATTTAAATCCTATTTATTGTTTCTCCTACCGCTTTCTTTTTCTCATGACTGTCTTCCTTAGGTGCTTGATGATCTTCATTTGTAAATGTTTTATTTGATCTTCATCTGTCCCATTGGCCTAAATCAGAAAAACTTTTCTCTGAAAAGTATTTTATTTAATTTGTGATTGGGAGGGATCCCAATCTGAAATCACTTCCATCTCCTTTTTTATTTTGCAAGGGAATCCCAGTCCCAATGTCTGTGAAACAGGAATTTAGGGGTAAATAGGGCAGGTTTAGGAAATTTTCAAAATTTTGGAAATTAAGGGGACCGTGGAGAAAGCACAGGGCTGCAGAACAACAGAAGGTATATTTCCATAGAATAGGGAACTGGACAAGCTGCAACAGGTACATTTCCATATAATGAGGAAGATGAGAACAGTAAAAGGTCTGTATTTATAAAATAAAGAAGATAAGAAAACAATAAGAAAGGAAGGGAGCCCAGGAGTTACTATAGTACCAGTCCAAGGGAAGAGTGACCAATCAGAGGGGATATCAAGCCTTTATAAGCCATAGGGGAAAAAAAAAACTCAGTGGGACCCTTTCCCCCTCCCTACATGGGAGTCCATTCTGTGGGACTGTTATCCCCTCCCAATGTGGGAGTCTGCACTTGTTCTTTAATAAATTTCCACCTTTGCTATATCATCTTCTGTGTGTGGATTCATTCTTTGACTCCAGCGGACAAAGAATGTGGATCCAAAAATTCAGTTTCGTCTGCACCTTACCTGAGGAACCTCAGGATAATGTTAGCAACGCTGCAATTGGCATCTTGATTTATCATCTTTTTGTTCCCAACTCCACTCCATGGATACCTTCCAGTTCACTGTTAATGTGTATATATGTGTCAAGGGCATAATGGTGAGGTACTGAAGACATCTCCTGCAGCTCAGGAAACCATCAATACCTCAAAGAATGTCTTATAATATAGCTGCTTTATAGAAGAAAAATTGAAATATTAATTAGCCAGGATGCTTCCAGTAGAAGCAAAGCAACCTTTTCAGTAGTAATATGCATTAATATTTGGGGACACTAATTCTTCAAGGCGCACAGCTTGGGAACTAATAAAAATGTCCAAAATACTAGATTACTTTTCAGAGGATTCAGGTTCTAATCATTTTACCACTCCTCCAATATGATTTCATTTGTTACTCTATATGGATTTCTATATTAAATACATATTTGTGCATATATTTTATCTCTTAGACTCAATATCCTCTCCTATCAATCATTTTGTCTTGAGTGAATAGCAACTAAAAAAGTACACGTTTAAATTTAAAATCTATACAATTTTCTTTGATGATTAAGAATAAAATGACAAAAAATTGGTAATTGAAGAGACAAGACAAAGTTTCTAATAGCATGAATAATCCATAAAATAGACAGTTTCTAGCATTTTAGATGAGTATGAGACATCATTATCCATTTAAGATTTTTTAAATTACTTTAAAAATGGCTCTTTGCTCTTTTACTATGTGAGCCTTCCTCAATTCATACATGATGAAATAAAAAAACACATAGAAATATTTCATCTGTTCACTATAAAATTGACACAGAGTTATGAATAAGCCAGAAATATGCCCTGTCTGTTCTGAAAGAGAATTTATGAATTTCTTCTTTTAATCCATTTTAATGCTTTATTTTTAAGAGGCATCGTCTTTATTAAAAATTGGAATTTTTAATGAATTACTACTTTTGATTGTTATCAAATGAAACAGGATTTTTTATACAATATTATCTTTGATAATATTATGATTTATTAACATAACTAATTAAAAGCAAAATTAAAATTATGCATTTTAATTTTTCATAATATATATTCAGGCACATAAATAATTTTAAGGTATATCTATGTTCCAATTTTAACATACAAAATTTTTCCTTAATTTTTTAAAATTATTTTTTTATTTTACTTTTTAAAAATATATTTTATTGACTTTTTGCAGAGAAGAAGGGAGACAGATAGTGAATTAGAAACATCGATAAGAGAGAAACATTGATCAACTTCATCCTGCACACTCTCTACTGGGACTGTGCCTGCAACCAAGATACATGCCCTTGACCGGAATGGAACCTGAGACCCTTCAGTCAGCAGGCCGATGCTCTATCCACTGAGCCAAACCAGTTAGGGTTCCTTAATTTTTTATGGCATTTAATTTTTTCTATATCTAGTATTTCTCCACAATAGCATATACAGTATTTTTTCTCATTTTAAATAACTATGTAGATGCACTGTCACTATAGAAAGATACAGATTTCAAGTTTTATTTATTAAAATCATGTTAAAGTGAACATTGTAATATAGGTACTCACACACTTGGGAAAACTATCTATAGGACAAATCCTTAAAAGTAAAATGTTGAATTAAAAGTAATTTAATGTGTCCTCAAAGAAATTACATAGATTATATTCCTTCTAAGCAGTTGGTAATATATTTTCTTCCTATATTGTTTAAACACTGAATATTATCAAATACAATATTTTCATTTTTGTAGCTTTGAGATGTGATTTTATATTTATACTAGTGGCCCAGTGCACAAAATTCATGCACATGGCAGGCAGGGGATGAGGGGGAGGGGGGCTGGTCCCTTAGGCCAGCCTGCACACTTTCCAATCTGAGACCACTTGGGGGATGTTTGACTGCCTGTTTAGGCCTGATCCCACAGCAGTCGAACATTCTTTTCACAATCTGGGATCACTGGCTCCTAATCGCCCCCCTGCCTGCCTGCCTGATCACCTGTAACCGCCTCCGCCTGCTTGTCTGATTGATTGCTCCTAACTCCTCTGCCTGATTGCCCCTAACCTCTCTGTCTGCCTGTCTGATCGCCCCTAACTGCCCTCCTCTCCCAGCCTGATATCACCCCTAACTACTCTCCCCTGTTGGTCTGATCACCCATAACTGCCCTCCCTTGTAGTCCTGATCTTACCCCTAACTGACCTCCCCTGCCGTCCTCATCTTGCCCCCAACCACTCTCTTCTGCTGGTCTGATCTCACCCCCATCTCCCCTCCCCTGCTGGCCTGATCTCATCCCTCACTACTTCTGCCTCAGCCCCACCACCATGGCTTTATTGGAAGGAAGCCGAACATCTGGAAGATGGCCAGTAGACCTGGTCTAATTAGCATATTACCCTTTAGTATAGATAGATTATATAGGATAGGATTGCTTAAATGGGTGGGGGGGGGCATTTTTCACCAAGAAGAGATGCTCTAGGAAGACAAAACTACATAATCCCTATATCTGTAATGATAGCCAGCCATACGCACTATACTGCCAAACCAGTCATTAAAAAATTGAACCACTTGGGGAAAAAAATGGCGATGGAATAGATGGATGCGTTCTGAATCTTGTCCCAGGGTAGACAAAGAGAGCAGCTGAGGATTGCACAGGGGGTGTTGGTTAGTGAGTTGGGGGACAGCTGGGCCACAGGAGAAGGAGAGGGCTGCTGGATTTGGCTCCCCTGACCGAGCGGCCCCCCGGTGTAGCTGGGTTCTCTGGCGGAGCCACCGGTTCAGAGGCGGACTGCACCATCTTGAAGGGGAAGGGCCTGAAAATATATAGCTGCAGTACCCACTGGATGGCTGAGACCCCTAGAACACTGGTTTCTAGTTGGCACAGACAGATTCAGAGGAGCTCTGTGCTCTGCTACAGAAAGGTCAGATTTCCCCTGGGGTTAGGGGGAGCTGGCAAAGTGAGGAGATCTGCGCCTGAATAAAGTCCATGGCTGTTGGAGCTTGTAAACATGGAAGAGGGCCCTCGGAGCTGGTGGCAGAGGGGATTCCTAGAAAGCAACTCATTTGGACTTGACAGAGAAGGGCAGCCCTAAAATTTTTGGAGGGTGCTGGCTGCTAAATCCAGGGGTAAAGGGGATTTGCGCAAACATACGAGCGGAATCTGTGTTCCCATACTTGCATTTTTTTCCTCTCCTAATCCGTGCTACTGAGTGCTAAGCCAGGAACCTGGGATTGCCTGGTGAGGGACACCCTGGGAGACTGCAGGAGAGAGCTGTTTTTCTGGAGCCTGTGGATCAGAATAGGCAGTTAACATTAAAAAGGCAGCTCTGGGGCAGTCCATTCCCACAAATCAGTATTGAATATTACAAGGATAGCGGGATTTTAGTTCAGGCTAGAGAGTACCAATAGACTTGGAGGTCAATCCAGAAACACTGCCACCCGGGAGCTGAATCACAAATTGACTCTTGTGTAACACAAATTAAGGAATCAATTTTATTTCTACTACTATTTCAACTGTTTTTAAAGTACCATTTTATTTCCTCTTTATTCTACTTTGAGATTAGTGTTATACAATTTTCATCTACCCTTTGGTATCTTTTTACTCTACCTCAACTTCACCTTTATGCCACCACTCTCTTGTTAACCTTTCCCTATTTAGTGTCTTGTTCCCCTTACACATTTCCTGCATTAGATTTTCCTTATTCTTTCTTTTTATCCTTGTTAAAATTTCACCCCACTTATATATCTAATCTCCAACCACCTGCTCCAAGTACATACACATCTCTTGCTTCTCTGACTTCACTATCCTAAATTGTTTTGGTCTGTCCTGTTGTTGTTTACTAGACTGTTGATTATATCGATATTTTATGCATGTTTGTGAGATTGGTTTGCTTATTCTTTTCTTTTGGTTTGTTTTGTGGGGTTTTCTTTGGCATTGTTTTTTTGTTTTCTTGATGTTTGCATTGTTTATTTGATAGATTTATGCTTCTGTGTTACCTCACCTCCCTTAATATTACTTATTGTATGTAGTTTGTATTAATCTCCAGGTATTTGTTGCTGACTTTTGTTAGGATTAGTGGCTGTCCTATAGGAGTTTTCACCCCATATTTATAGTTTATTCCCTTTTTATTTCTTTTTACTTTTTCCCCTTTTCACAATTTTATTTTGGCATTCCTTTTTTTGTGTGTGTGTATGTGCGGGGGAGGGTGTTTTCTCTTAATCTCTTCTTTCTCACCTATTTCCTAATTTGCCTTTCTCTCGCGATCACCTTTGATTTGGAGTTACTAATACCATGAATAAATTCCTGTTCAGTGCCTGGTGCATTGCACCTGATTGTGTTGTATTTTGAGCCTTTAAATCAATGCAGGAGAGTGACAACTACATAACCAGACACACCGAGAAGAGAGACTATGGGGAGACAAAGAAACAGCCAGAAAATGAAAGAAAAACAAGCCCCACCAGAAAAGGAGGTAAATGAAATGGAAGCAAGCAACCTTTCAGAGAAAGAATTCAGAGAAATGGTCATAAGGTGGCTGAAATGAATAGAAGACAAATTTGACAATATGAGTAAGAACCAAGAGGAATTGAAGAAGAACCAAGAGGAAATTAAGAAGACCTAAGAAGAAATGAAGAAGAGCCAAAAGAAATGAACAAGAGTCCAGAAGAAATGAAAAGTGACATCGCTGAGGTAAAGAACTCCATAAAAAGTATCAAGAGTAGACTAGAAGAAGCAGAGGATCACATTAGTGAGCTAGAAGACAAGGTAGGAAAGAATACCCAAATAGAGCAGTTCTAGAAAAAAAAATAAAAAGCAGGAGGAGAGCCTAAGGGAACTTTGGGACAACATAAAACAAAACAACATCTGCATGATAGGGTTTCAAGAGGGACAGAAACTGAGCAAGGAATAGAAAACCTGTTGGAAGAAATAATGACAGAAAACTTCCCTGATATAGGAAAGAAAAAACCCACACAAATCCAAGAAGCTAATAGAATACCGCAAAATAAACCCCAAAAGACCTATGCCAAGGCACGTTATAATTAAATTGGCAAACACCAACAAAAAAGTGACAATCTTAAAAGCTGCCAGAGAGAGACAGAAAGTCACCTACAAAGGAACCCCCATCAGATTAGCAAGTTATTTCTCAACAGAAACTTATCAGGCCAGAAGGGATTGCAATGAAATATACAAAGTCATGCAAAGGAAAGGTCTGAATCCTAGAATACTGTACCCAGCAAGGTTATCAATCAAAATTGAAGGTCAAATCAGGAGCTTCACAGACAAAAAAGGACTAAGGGAATTCGTCACCACCAAACCAGCAAATCAAGAAATGCTGAAGGGTCTCCTGTAAAAAGAAATAGGAAGCAAAGAAGGAACACAGGGGTAAAGAACAAAAATGGTGACAAATAAGTACCTATCAATAATAACTTTAAATGTAAATGGTTTAAATGCTCCAATCAAAAGACATAGTGTAACGGAGTGGATTAGATAACATGACCCATATATCTGCTGTCTACAAGAAACCCACCTCCGAAAAAAAGACACACACTGACTGAGGGTGAAAGGATGGAAAAAGTTTCTTTAGATGAATTGAAATGGAAAGAAGCTGAGGTAGCACTACTTATGTCCAACAAATTAGATCTCAAAGTGAAGGATATAACAAGAGATAAAGAAAGCCAGTTCATAATACTAAAGGGAGTAATCCAACAAGAAGAAATAACACTGGTAAACATATACACACCCAATAAAGGAGTACCCAAAATACATACAAAAAAACTCCTGGAGGATATCAAGGGAGACATTGACAGCAATACAATCATAGTAGGAGACTTTAATACCCCACTGTCACCATTGGACAAATCTTCCAAACAAAAAATCAGTAAAGAAACATCAATTCTCAATGACTCACTAGAACAGATGGAATTAATTGACATTTTCAGATCATTTCACCCCAAAGCCACAGAATATACATTCTTTTCAAGTGTCCATGGGTCATTTTCAAGGATAGATTATATGTTGGGTCATAGGCAAAGTTTCTCCAAATTTCAAGAAGATAGAAATCATATCAAGCATAGTCTCAGATCACAGTGGCATAAAGCTGGAAATAAACTACAATAAAAACAATCCAAAGAAATCCAACCCATGGAGACTAAACAACATGCTATTAAACAATGACTGGGTTACCACAGAGATTAAGGAAGAAATAGAAAACATCATGGCAAAAAATGACCAAAAAAAGCACAACAATTAATAATGTATGGGACACAGTAAAAGCAGTTTTGAGAGGGAAGTTCATAGCACTACAATCCTACTGCAAAAAAAAACAACAACAAAAAAAAAAACCAAAAAAAAGCAAGAAGCAATGTCAATAAATTATCTAACCCAACAACTCAAAGATTTAGAAAGAGAACAACAATAAAAACCCAGTGTAAGCAGAAGGAAGGAAATAGTAAAGATCAGAGCAGAGATAAATGACATAGAGACCAAAGAAACAACACAAAATATCAACAAATCCAAGAGCAGGTTCTTTGAAAGGATAAACAAGATTGATGAACCTCTAGCCAGGCTCACCAAGAAGCAAAGAGAAAGGACCCTTATAAATAAAATCAGAAATAAAAAATGAAATAACAACAGACCCCATCGAAATACAAAGGATTGTTAAAAAAATACTATGAACAACTCTATTCCAACAAACTGGACAACCTGGAGAAAATGTATATATTCCTAGAAAAATATAACCTCCCAAAACTCAATCAGGAAGAATATAAACAGATCAATAAAACAATAACTATGGAAGAAATTGAAGCAGTCATCAAAAAGCTTCCAGCAAACAAAAGCCCAGGGCCAGATAGCTTCACAGGGGAATTTTACCAAACATTCAAGGAAGAACTAAAACCTACCCTCTTCAGACTATTCCAGAAAATTCAAGAGGATGGAACACTTCCAAATTCCTTCTATGAAGCTAGCATCACCCTAATACTAAAACCAGAAGAAGATGACACAATGAAAGAGAATTACAGGCCAATATCCCTCATAAATATAGATGCCAAAATCCTCAATAAAATTCTAGCAAATTGGTTCCAGTAATACATCAGAAAGATCATACACGATGACCAAGTAGGATTTATCCCAGGAATGCAAGAATGGTACAGTATCCGCAAATCAATAAATGTGATAGATCGCATAAACAAATTGAGAGGAAAAAAATCACATATTCATATCAATTGATGCAAAAAAAGCATTTGACAAAATCCAACACCCTTTCTTGATCAAAACTCTCAACAAGGTGGGGATAGAAGGATTATACCTCAACACAATAAAAGCTATATATGACAAACCCACAGCAAACATCATACTCAATGGGCAAAAACTACAACCATTTCCTCTAAGAACTGGAACAAGACAGGGATGCCCACTCTCACCACTCCTGGTCGACATAGTACTGGAAGTATTAGCCATTGCAATTAGACAAGAATAAATAAAAGTCATCCAAATTAGGAAAGAATAAATAAAGCTGATTGGTGGGTTTCTATGCCAGTCAGCATCAAAAACTCTGCCTCCTAGGCAGCCATTGGTTCCTTGCAATTCACCCAGATTTGGTTTTGATTGGTCAGTTTCTATGCCAGTCAACATCTCCAGGCCTATCTTCAGGACTGACCACAGGGGACTGATCAGCAGCTGCCTCAGCCTGCTGGCGAGTAGACTGAGCTGCTGACCTCTCAGAGAGAGAAAGAGGCTCAGCTGCAGATGAGGCCTGGAGAGAGAGATAGGTAAGGGCTGACACTTGCCATTGTAACAATCTGGTATTCTTCAACTACACAGAAGGCTCCCAGGAGATGGTGACTGGGTCTTATTCAACATTCATCTCAGTACAGGCTTGGACCTGACACCTAGCTCACACTCAATCACTATTTGAATGCTTGAATTAATAAATGAACATGTAAAATAATAATTAAAACAAATTACATTGTGTACAAAAAACAAATTAATTGACATAATGGCTTTTATATTGGAAACAAGGTAAATTATACATTTTCAGAACACACTCTAATGCATTTTTATTATCTTCACTTATCTAGTAAATCAGTACTAGGTGCTTCTATATCAATAAGATTATACCAGACCCAGTTCAAAATTCCCATAGGATTTTTGGTATTGCAGCTCAATTTATACTATTTGGAATTTATTATGATAGATGTTTCAAAATGAGCAGAGAATAAATCAGAGCACTAGGTACCTGTTTATCCAACCAACAGTGAAACTGGCTCAATCCCATTTCTTTTTTTAAATTTTGTTTTATCTTTATTGTTAAAGTATTACAGATGTCCCCATTTCCCCCCATTAACCCCATTTCAATCCAGCCTCTTCTTCCTCGTGTCCTGCTTCTTAGGCTATAATGGCAAAACTATTTCCTATTCCACCTCCATGAATTGACTTACTGTTACCACTATGGTTGTATGAAAGCAAGGGAGGAACATAGGAAATCCACAAGGGTCCAAATCCAGCTTCCTTCCCAGTAATTTGCATTTGTTAATAGACAAGCTTTGACATTTTCTAAATTGATATGTGAGATGGCTATCTTCCCGCTATCATACTTGTATTTTTTTTTGATAATTATGAAACCAAGGAGGGTGAGGGTCAATATTATGTAGAGACATCAACATTATATATACTTTTGTTTTGTTCTGTTTTCCAGTTCCATTCTTATTATTTATTTTTAAAATATGTTTTTATTGATTGTTAAAGGAAAAGGAAGGGAGAGAGAATCGTCCATGAGAGAGAAACATTAATCAGTTGCCTCTTGCATGACCCCCATGGGGGTGGAACCCACAACCCAGGCTTGTGCCCAGACTGGAATTGAATTGGTGATCTCCTGGTGCATCGGTCTACTTTCAACTACTGAGCCACACCTGCCGGCCTCTGGTGCCATTATTAAATTTAGTTGCAAAATCTCTTGATTTAAATGTCTCCAGGGAAAAAAAAACACACATATTGGGCCTTTTTTCTTTTGATTTTTTTCCCCTGTCCTGACCATAGTTTTTAAAATACTATCATAGAGACGTTAATTTTGTAGCAGGAAGGGAATTTACAAAATGACTAATCAACCTTTCTCCAAGTGATAGGTACAAAACCTGAAGTTAACGATTCTAACTAGTTTAGATCACAATGACAGTAGCAAAGCATTCGGCTCCCTGTCCACTGTTGACACTTTCTTTCAAAATTAATACAAAGAAGTATAATATTTGAGTATTTTAACTCTTATGCTTTTGTACCTGGATGGACTCTTCTTATAGAGTCAAACCAGGCTTTGCTATGAAAAACAAAAATAAAAACAAAAGCACACAACCAAAAAGCACTCCAGAAAAGCTGAGCGACCTTGAATTGCTTGTAATTCTATTCCTTAAAATACATATGAGAGGTAACGGGAGGGGTGTCATATACTCATGTTTATTTCTAGAGCAGGAATTTTGGGGAACATAGGCAGGCTTAGGGATTTTTTAGAATTAGGGTCCATGGAAAAGCTCTGGCTACAGACTGGGAGAAGATACATTTCCATAACAGAAGGAACCCAGGAACAGTTTCATTCTCACAAGACAGGGGAACTGGAAGTGGCCAAGAAAAGTCTATATTTAAAAAATAGGGAGAAGGAAGCCTTTCATTCAGACGGAAAAGAAGAAAGCAGAGGAGTGGAGGAACTATGAGGAAGGAGTGCCTAAGAATCACTCTAATAACCAACTCAAAGGGGAATATTGATCAATCAGAAAGGATATCGATAGATAGGAACTACAGCCTTTATAAACCAGGGAAAAGGAACTTTGTGGGGCCTTTTCCCCCTCTCTACTTGGGAGTCCATTCTGTGGGACTCTCCCTCCTCCCCATGTGAGATTATGTACTTATTCTTCAATAAATCTCCATCTTTGCTATACCACTTTCTGTCTGTGGATTCATTCTTTCATTCTGGCAGACAAATAATCTGGGGTTCAGTCCAAAAATTTGGTATTAATTCCAGATAAAATTTCATTCTTTTTGCTACTTTTATTCAAAGATAAGAACTCCTAAGCAATAAAAGAAAGTACTTGGAAAAATATATCTTATCTAATAAAAGAATAATATACAAATTGATCAAACCTCCACTACACCCAAAAGCCATGCCTACCAGCCATGCCCACCAGCCGATCAGGAGTGAATATGCAAATAAACCCAACCAAGTTGGCTGCTAGCCACAGAGAGTAGGAGGGAGGCTTGGGTTTGCCCAGCGATGGAGGAAGCCAAGCTTTTCACCTGTCCTTACCTGCCCAGGCCTCTGCTCAATGCTACAAAGTTTCAATAAGAGCAGATAAATAAATTGCAACAAAAATGACAGCAGCCACAGAGCTGGAGAGAGCAGGAGGCTTGAGTTGCTCATGGATATGGAGGAAGCCAAGTTTTCCATCTGCCCTGTCTGGCCCAGGCCTCTGCTCCAGGCTATAAAGTTTCAATAGTAGAAGATAAATAAATCCCAGATACCAGGGTTGCAGGGGGGTATTGCCAGCCTGCAAACCACCACAGGACCCTCACCCAGGCCACTCTATGCCTCAAGGGAACCCTGATCCGGGACACCTTTCAAAGCAAACCAGCTGACTCCCACCAATGGCCCAGGCCTCTATCCTATCTAATAAAAGAGTAATATGCAGATTGACCATCACTCCAACACACAAGATGGCTGCCCCCATGTGGTCAAAGATTCTTCCTCTGTGTGGATACAAGATGGCCACCACAAGATGACCAGAAGAGGAGAGAAGTTGGGAGTAATCAAGCCTGCAGGGAAGGTCAGTTAAGGCTGACCAGGCAGACGGAGGAGGGAAGTTAGGAGTGACCAGGGCCTGCAGGAAATGACAGTTGGGGGGACTCAGGCCTGCAGGGAAGAGCAGTTGGAGTGGGGGGGACCAGGTCTACAGGGAAGGGTGGTTAGGAGTGACCAGGCCCAAAAGGGAGGGCAGTTAGGGGCAAGCAGGCTGGCAGAGGAGCAGTTAGGTATCAATCAGGCTGGCAGGGGAGTGGTTAGGTGGTGATCAGGCTGGCAGGTGGGAGTGTTTAGGGGCAATCAGGAAGGCAGGCAGGTGAGCCGTTGGGAGCCAGCAGACCTGGATTGTGTGAGGGATGTCCCAGATTGTAGTGGGTGCAGGCTGCACTGAGGAACACCCCCCAACCCTATCCACCAATTTTGTGCACCGGGCCTCTAGTATCTGTGTGTGTGTGTATATATATATATATATATTTACCTTCCAAAGCCATCATTTCTGCCTAACCTGATATTAATCATTAATATAAATCATCTTATAAATAAAGAAGAATTTTAGAAGATCAAAGTTAGCTTAACTGCCTGCAAAAAGATACAAGTACAAACCATATCCTTAAACATAAGAAGGTACTTAGGATACTGCATCTCCACATGCAACCTCTTTCCAGCCTCTCTGTGACAGCCTTCAAGTATACTTGTTGATCCACAAAATACATGATGGGCATTATTATGATCCTCTGTCTGCTGAGTTGTTTAATAGTGACCTGAAAACTCTCAAGTAAGAATAATTCTGTGTATATTTAACTGAAACCAGCAACCCAGAGTCCAGATTCAAGCAATTTAAAAAACTCTAAACTTTGCAATGGAATAAAGTGGGGAAATCTATGCCACCATTTAAAGTTCTCCCTTCCTTTCTACAATTTGAAAATCTTATCAACATTCAGTAACAAACTCTGAACTATAGTTATGCAACAAGATATATTTATTTATCTATCTATCTATCTATGAGAATAGAAGGGATTTATGCTTGAAAGTATTATCTCCATTTGACTTAAACTTACATGTTGTAGAATTATTTACAGAAATAGGGAATTCCTCCTTAGACCAAATTCTCTGGAATTTTACTTTTAAATATATTAATATCTTAGCAATAAAGTTAACTAACCACATTTATTTACTTTCTTCTAAAACCTGGTTTCAAAAACAAAAACAAAAACAAAAAAACTAGAGCTGTCTAAAATTAATTGTTTAAATTTTGGTCAAAGTTAAATTATTGGCTACTTCACAATTTGAAAAGCTGTAACCAATTCAAGCCATTAAAATAATCTCTGGAGACAAATTGCAAGCCAAGTTTTGGGTGGAAAAGATCCAAAATCCCTGATATATTAAATTTAATAGCTCACTCTCTTACCTTTAAAATTCTAAATTACGACATCATGACCCTAATGCAATATATTTTTAAGAGAGTGCTGTGGTATAGTACGACTTGTAATTATTTCACTCCCAGGCAAAAAGGGCAATCATTCAGAAGGAGTAAAGTTTTAAGAAAGTTATTAAGTCAATTTCCTAAGAAACATATGCCACTTACATCACCAAGTTCTACTGTACAGTTGTGTCCTATCAACTTTTGGGATGCCTGCCTAGTATAATATTAGTCTTTCAAAATTGTTTGTAGTTCTTTGAAATGCAAGTGTGGAAGTCATTTTTCAATGGCAAATAAATAAATAATTCCTGAAATGACAAATGATTACAATGAAAATGATATTTTAAAATAATCTTCAATTTCATCAAGTATTTGATCATCTAAGTTTAAATATCATTGATCTAAAGTTTCTGCTCTAGCAGCTTATAGAATTGTTTTCACTGTCAATTTAAAGTTAATTTTTTGAATATCTACTTTAAGCCCAAAATGTAAAAAATTATTTGGATTTGTTTTAGAGTTGGAAATATATCGAGGTGGCTAAGTGGTAAATAAATTAAAAATTCTGCTTCTACTGAATCACATCTAGAAGATCTGCTTCAGTCCTTGCATCTTTCCATAAACCATTGAAAGGCAAATAAGCAAAAAAAAAATGGTATGGAAACAAAATAAATGCATTTTCTAACCAAGAATTTTAAAAAAGGACACCCTCCATCCCTTTTGTTCACCATCACCATTATCCCCCAGAAAATACATTATTCTTTGGATTACAGCTTAAAATTCCATATATATTGAAAAGAACATACTATACCATGATATATTATAATTTCTTTAATGTATCTTTTTGCCTTTGTCCTTACAGGAAGATCATTTCCTCTGTTTATACTATATTATGGCTTGATAGATCTGAGAATGAGCACATTCACTAGAGAAAAGCTTTTCAGCATTGGTCTTTGAGCGAAACATGGTTAGAGAAGGCAAATGACTGGTCTAATATACTATACACCCAGTAAGTTCTGAGGTTGCAGAAGGATAAATATATAGATTTTCAAATGAAATGAAATAATCTGTCTACATTTTTAAGATGTAGTCTTTCTTATGGCAGCACCCATAAGAAAGTGCCAGAGGTGTTATCAATCAAACATTTCTTCCCCTAAAATATGATTCATTTCATGAAAGTAATTACTTAAGAGTGAAACAAATGTTTTTCTGAGAAAAATTGGTTCAAGTTAAGGAATCTTTGATAATTTAAAAGTAGAAATAGCTCAACAAAACAAAGTAGACTATAAGTAAAGTACTATACAAATAAATGCAACTTTTTCAGATTCAAATAACTCAAACCCTAGATTCTTTGGAACAGAACACCTATCAATGAAAAATCACTCAAAGTCACATATATCACTTTAAAAAAATTAAATTATTTTTCAATTAGAGTTGAGATACAGTATATATTTTACATGCACAACATAGTGCACTTTGGAAAAGGGAGGACAAAAGAATAATTATATTCATTTATATAACTTAACAAAGTGGCCAGCCTGCTAAATCTAGTACTATCTAACACAATACATAGTTATTATATTAGAGGCCTGGTGCACGAAATGTGTGTGTGTGGGCGGGGGGGGGGGGGGGTTGTCCCTCATCCCAGACTGCACCCTTTCCAATCTGAGACCCCTCGAGGGTTATTGAACTGCCCGTTTAGGCCCAATCAGACCTAAATGGGCAGTCAGACATCCCTCTCACAATACAGGACTGATGACTCCCAATTTCTTGCCTGCCTGCCTGCCTCTGCCTGATTGCACTTAAGCACTACTGCCTGCCAGCCTGATCACCTCCTATCCACTCCCCTGCCAGCCTGATTGATGTCAATCTGCTCCCCTGCCAGCCTGTTTGCCCCCAACTTCCCTACTCTGCCAGCCTGGTCACCTGTAACTGCCTTTCCCTGTGGGCTTGATCGCCCCCAACATGTCCTCCCTTGCAGGCCTGGTCCCTCTCAACTGCCCTCCCAGTTGGCCATCTTGTGGTGGCCATCTCTCCAGCTCTTGTGTCCATATGGAGGCAGGATCTTTGACCACAAGGGGGCAGCCATCTTGTGTGTTGGAGTGATGGTCAATCTGCACATTACTCTTTTATGATATAGGATTGAAGCCTGATGGATGGGTGGGGGCCAGCTGGTTTGCCTTGAAGGGTGTCCTGGATCAGGGTGGGGGTTCCCTTGGGACATGGAGCAGTCTGGGTGAGAAGCTAGTGGTGGTTTGCAGACCAGCCACGCACCCCAGCAACCCAAGTGTAGGCCCTGGTATCTGGGATTTCTTTATCTTCTACAATTGAAACTTTGTAGCCTAGAGCGGAGCCAAACTTCCTGCTCCCTCTATGGTGGCAGTCATTTCTGTTGGGATTTATTTACCTTCTATAATTGAAACTTTGTAGCCTTAAGGGGAGGTCTGGGCCAGCCAGGGTGAGTGGAAAGCTTGGCTTCCTCCATTGCCAGAGAAACCCAAGCCTCCCTCATGCTCTCTCCATGGCAGCAGCCATCTTGGTTATCATAATTTGCATACTCACTCCTGATTAGCTAGTGGGCATGACTTCTAGTTGTAGCAGAGTGATGGTTAATGTGCATATTAATCTTTTGTTAGATAGGATTATTGACTATAATATAATGTTTTCATTTAGACAGGCCTGTCTTTTACCTTTTCTTTTATCAAAACTATCACATAACTTGGTGATACAAGATATTTTAAAAATATTTAAGTCAATGAAAAACTATCGTTCAAAGAATACAGTTTTATAAAATACCAGAGGCCCAGTGCACAGATTCATGCACCAGTGGGGTTCCTGGGACTGACCTGTGTCCTCTCACAATCCGGGACCCTTCAGGAGATGTTGGAGAACCGGTTTTGACCCAATCCCTGTAGGCCTCTAGTATGCATATAAGATCTTTGGTTGATCTCTTCCCACCCTCCCCCTTCCTCCTTCCCTCTGAGATTCATCAGTCTGTTCCATATTTCCATGCATGTGCATTGAATATCTGCCCCCTGGTGATCAATGCACATCATAGCTACTGGTAGAACAGTAGAATGGTCGAATGGTCAAATAGTTATTTAGGCTTTTATACATATAGTTAGGATAGGAAAGAGGTTAGTTTTAATGTAAGACCAAAAGTTATAAAAATTTTATAATATATTTTGGTTTTAGGAAATTAGGGAGAGGGAATCAGAATAAAGAGGGTTTCAGAAGAACAATAAGAATAAGGTATGAGGGTGGAGGATATACCTTATTTGGAGGTTTTAAAGAGCTAATCTTGGTTATTTGATTCCTCTTCAAGTTCCCTTTATTTTTCCCCAATATTCTTCTTTGATGATGTGGACTACTGGATAATGGATGAGCCAACCTAAGGTAATGCCTCAGATTCTCTCCATTTTACTAGTCTGGTAGTTTCACTGCCATAGTTAGCAAACTTTTAGATTTTTTTTAAGCAAGTCCTATAAAATCACTGCCTGAGAAGATGATAGAATATTTGGTAGACTGACATGTCAATATTCTAAAGAATGCTCTTTGATAGTGCAAGCAATGTATTTTCCAATGTCTCATTGACATTTTATATATTCATTTAATGTGTTTAGTAGCTCTGCAGATGTTTGGTATTTAGTGACTGACATTTCTAATGGTAAAAAAATATATATCACCTAGTTATAGCTTTAGATATTCTTTAATTTTTTAAATAAAAGTTATACAGCTTATAAAGAGTATTCTGGTGAGTACTGGAACATTTTAAGATTTCATTGATTTTCATAATACCATGATTCACTAACAATTATTTGCTAAAGTGTCATGTCCTATAGGAAATTTAGATCTTGAAGGACAGCTGTTAGGCATTCAATTTACTCAGTGACTTAAATACCATTTCCTAGCCTGGTTGTCAATTCTCACAAATTATAGTTGGCATTTCTTGCATTTAAAAATAAACTAGATTTGAACTTAAATATTCTCTGGTGGATGCAATAGAACATTTTAAAACATATTAAGAACTGCTATCTATGAGTAATAGTTCAAATATTGCATGTGTACACACACACACACATACACACAGACACACACACACACGTATATACACTGAGTGGTCAGATTATTATGATCTCTGAATGCATAATAATCTGGCCACTCAGTGTGTGTGTGTGTGTGTGTGTGTGTGTATCTTATATAATAAAACAGAAACATGCAAATTTGACTGTACCTTCACTCCTGATTGGCTATATATATATGAAGGCCTAGTGCATGAATTTGTGCATGGGTGGGGTCAAGCCAGCCCAGCCAAGGGAAGGGGTCATGGGCAGTTGATCAGCCTGCCTGCTGGTCAAACTCCTAGTCGAGGGGCCAATTTGCATATTAGACTTTTATTATATGGGATATATACTGAGTAGCCAGATTATTATGCATTCAGAGATTATAATAATCTGGTCACTTAGTGTATATGTGTGTGTATTTGTATATATAGTATTAAAAGCATATATTAAGTGAATGTTCCTTTTGTTATTGGACATGATTATTTTATTCATGTGATACTAAAATATGACAGAATAAGAAATATCCTTAGAGACTTATGAATGGGTTTATAGGGTTATGGTTTCATTGCTAGGGAAAGTGTATAAGTCTCTCTCTTTCTCTCTTTCTCTCTCTCTCACTCTCTCTCACACACACACACAACTTTAAGATATATCTTAAGGACGAAGCAAAAAAAATCTGTATATCCAGGATAATTTTAATTTAATTTATTGGGGTGACATTGGTTAATAAAAGCATACAGGTTTCAAATGTACAACTCAATAAAACATAATCTGTGCACTGCAATATGCAGCCATAACCCTAGGGAAAGTCTCTTTCTGTTCCCATTTCCTCCCTTTGCCACCTCCACTTACCCCCGCTCCCCTTTCTTCTGGCTATTACCACACTGTAGTCTTTGTGTAGGTGTTATTACATATGATTTTTTTTGCTAAACCCTTCACCTTCTTTCATCCCATCTCCCTCTTCCTCCCTTCTAACAGCTGTTAGTATATTCCACACATCCATATCTCTGGACCTATTTTTTATCAGTTTATTTTGCTCAATAGATACCACATATAAGTGATGGCATATGCTATTTGTCTTTCTCCGACTGGCTTATTTCACTTAGCATAAAAGTCTCCAGGTCTATACATGCTGTCACAGAAGAGAAGACTTTCTTAGTTTTTGTAGTCATGTAAATGTACCACAACTATTTATTCACTCCTCTCCTGATGGGCATTCAGGTTGTTTCCAGGTCTTGGCTGTTGTAAATAGTGCTGCAATGAACATAGGGACAAATATAAGATGTACATTTTTTAGGTAATGCTGAGGACACCTCTTTGCCAAGAATATTTCCTTTCCATGTTCTTTTTTTTCTTTATTGTTCAGTTTATTAATTACATTATTTCCCCTTTATGATCCCCTTATCTCCCCTCCACCCTGTACCTATCCCACCCTCCACCCTCACCTCCCCCTCCCCAATGTCCTCTCCCATTGTTGCAAGATTTTTGTCCAGTCTCTTGCTGTACTTCCCACAACCCTTTTCTCCCCAAGAATTGTCAGTCCATTCCCTCTCTATGACCATGTTTCTGTTATAGTCACCAGTTTATCTTGTTCATCAGCCTATCAATTCACTTGAGTTTTATGTTCATTTGTTGATAGATGTGTATTTGTTGTTCATAATTTATATTTTTACCTTTTTCTTCTTCCTCTTCTTAAAGAATATCTTTCAGCATTTCATATAATACTGGTTTGGTGGTGATGAACTCCTTTAGCTTTTCCTTATCTGCGAAGCACTTTATCTGATCTTCAATTCTGAATGACAGCTTTGCTGGATAGAGTAATCTTGGTTGTAGATTCTTGCTCTTCATTATTTTGAATATTTCTTGCCACTCGCATCTGGCCTGCATCCTTTCTGTTGAGAAATCCACTGACAATCATATGGGTGCTCCCCTGTAGGTAACCAACTGCTTTTCTCTTGCTGCTTTTAATATTCTCTCTTTATCTTTTGCTCTTGGCATTTTAATTATGATATGTCTTGGTGTGGTCCTCTTTAGATTCCTATATTTTGGGGTTCTGTGTACTTCTTGGGCTTTTAAGTCAGTTTCTTTCACCAGGTGGGGAAAGTTTTCAGTCACTATTTCTTCAAGTAGGTTTTCATTAACTTGCTCTCTCTCTTTTTCTGGCACCCCAATAATTCGGATGTTGGTATGCTTGAGGTTGTCCCAGAGGCCCCTTACGCTATCTTCAATTATCTGAATTCTTTTTGTTTCTTGCTTTTCCAGCTGAGTGGACTCTGCTTCTTTGTATTTTAAATCTTTGACTTGGTTCTTGTGGCCCTCTGGAATGCTTTTAGGACTTTGTGTATTATTTTTTATTTCAGTCTGTGTAAGCTTGATTTCTAGTTGGTCCTTTTTTTTATCCGTGAGGGTCTGGTTCGTATCCTCAGAGGCCTTGTTCATTTCCTTGAGGGTCTCATTCATTTGCTTGAGGTTCTCATTCATTTCCTTGTAATTCTCATTCATTTGCTGGTTGGTCTTGTTTATTTCCTGGTAATTCTCATTAAGTTGATCGGCCTTTTGTAGGAGCCTCTTGAAAAGCCTTATAACCGTGGTTTTGAACTCTATGTCTTGTCGTCTTTTCTCCTCCATTTCTTTCACACCTGATTTCTTTCCCTGTCTCTGCATGGTGGCTGCTTTATGTGGTGGATATCTTCAGAGGTACAGTGGCTCAGTCTCCCCAGTTACCTGAGGTGGGTACTCTTATTGCAATCCTTTATGGGTTGTATTCAGTGTTTTTGAATTTAAACCCAGCTTTTTGTTGTTAGCCCTAGGAGGGTTTGACCTCCAGGCCAATTGGCTGTGAAGGGAGACTGTGTTCAGGTTGGATGGGCGGAGTCTCTGAGCTGCGCAGGCAGCCTCAGCGTCAGCTGCGTCCTATGCATCACTCACGCGCGCGGGTCTCTGTTGGATGGGGATGGCTACAGACTCCTCCAAGAGAAAGCCGCTAGTCTCTTCCCCTTGCCAGACCACTCCGCCTTTCCCTAAATGTGCCTGCACACCAAAAGTCTAGCCCAGGATTGTAAAAATAAATGGTTTCCAGAACCAGGAGACAAGTTTCCAGGTGGCAAGTCGCGGGTTTGCGCGACCCTTTCGCGGAAACTCGCAGTTCAGGAGCCTCTGCCGTGCCCCGCTTCCAGGGTGCGACCCCGGACCTCGGCCAGACCTCGCCCAGCACTGGGGGATCCGAGCAGTGGGACGGTTCTCGCCTGGCGCTGGGGGATCCGGGCAGTGGGACTGGCGTTGCTGCTCCAGCCCCAGCCCATGCGCGCGCGACCAGGACGGCTCCTAACCTGTTTCCGTCTGAAAGGCCGCGCTCCAGCCGCTTCTGAGTCTCAGTGTCCCACCTCCACTCCAGTTAGTGGAGTTTTCATTCAGCCAGCTTTCTGGCGATTCTGAGTGCTGTCTGTTCTGCTGTTATGTTGTACTTCCTAAATCGTTGCGCAGGGCAGAACAATAGGTGTTCACCTATGCCGCCATCTTTGCTTTTTTTTTTTTCCTTTCCATGTTCTTTGCCTGTATTTTCATCATTTCTTACCCTATAAAATTAGGGTTTTTTTCTCCTCAAATTCAAGTGTGAACATAATTAATTATTGAATATGATAGTTTGATATATCACTGATGTTTAATTGACTTAAGAATCGAATAATTTAATAAGAATGAGTTACCAAAAAAGTATCAAAAAAGTAGGCAAATGAGATAGAAAGGTCAAAGTTAACTATTTCATAATTTGTTATTGGTTGACTATTTATTTAAATTTTTAATCATCATTTATCCCTTCTATGTCCTCTTCCACCTCCACCCACCATCCCCCACAACCACCCCACTGTGGCCCATGTTCATGAGTTTATTTATTTTCTTTTTTGCTCAATCTTTCAAAGTCATCCAACAGCCATCCACTTCCCAAAAAGCCATTGGCCTGCTCTCTATCTATAAATACCTCTTTATTTTGCTTGGTAGTTCAGTTTGTTCATTATATTCCACATATGAGTGAAGTCATATGATGCTTGTCTTTTTTTGACTGGCTTATTTCACTTAGCATAATGCTCTCCTGGTCCATCTCAGTGTAAAATTTTATTCCTTTTTATGGCAGAGTAGTAGTCGATTGTGTAAATTAACAACAGCTTTTTTATCAACTCACCTACTATGGACAATGGGCTGCTTCCAAAAGTTGGCTATTATAAATAGCATTGCAATGAACATAGAGGTACATATATTCTAACTCGTGTTTGAGGATTTTTCGGATACATTCCTAGAAGTGGAGTCATAGGCAGTCCAATTTGCAATTTTTTGAGGTAACTACATACTGATTTCCACAGTGGCTGAGCCAATCTACATTCCCAACAAAAATGCACAAAGTTTCTCTTTATATACATCCTTGGCAAAACTGGTTATTTGTTGATTTATTGGTGATAACAGTTGTAAAATGATATATCATTGTGGCTTTAATTTGTATTTCTTTGATGGTTAAGTGGCATTAAGCATTTTTTTTCATATGTCTATTGTCTATCTTTATGTCTTCTTTGGAGAATTGTCTATTCAAGCCTATCAACCATATTTTTTAACTGGATTGCTTCTTTTTGAAGTTAAATTTTACATGTTCTTTATAAATATTGGATAGTAACCCTTATCAGATGTATCATTGGCAAACATGTTCTCCCATTCAGTGCATTGTCTTTTCATTTTGTTCATGATTTCCTTTGCTGTGCAAAAACTCTTTGGTTTGATATAGTCCCGCTTGTTTACTTTTACTTTTTCTTTTGTTTCCCTTGCCAAGGAGATAACCAGAAAAAAATATAGCTGTGAGATACATTAAACATTTTACTTCCTATGTTTTCTTCTAGGATTTTTATGGATTCAAGTCTAACATTAATCCATTTTAATACATTTTGAGTTTATTCTTGTGTTTGGTGTAAGAAGGTGGTCTAGTTACATTTTTTGCATGTATTTGTCCAATTTTTCCAGCAACATTTACTGAATAGACTATCTTTCGTCCATTGATTCTATCTATTTTCCTCTTTTGTCAAATATTAATTGGCCAAAAAGGCATGCATATATTTCTGGGCTGTCTATTCTGTTCCATTTATCTGAATGGAACTGCTTTTATTCCAATACCATGTTATTTTGTTACTATGGCCTTGTGGTATAATTTGATGTCTGGTACTGTGATTCCTCCAATTTGCTCTTTCTCAAGATTGCTATTGCTATTTAAGCTCTTTTCTGGTTCCATATATATATTTTAAGCATTTGTTCTAGTTCTGTTAAACACTCCATTGGTATCTTGATAGGAATTTCATTGAATCTGTAGATTTCTTTGGGTAGTATTTTCCTTCATAATTTTTCCTACAATGCTTTATGGGAACCACTGGTGGCAATGAAGCTGAGATGCCAAATGAGAATTGAAAGTTACGTAGAAGCTATAATATATCAATTGGTTCCCCCCTATCCAATATGAGTAAAAATTCATTAATTAGATTGTACGAATTCCTACAACAAACATTAATACTCACAAAATATTTCTAGAAAATTAAAGTAATTAAATTAAATTTCCCTTGGACATGTAGCATAAGTAAAAGATTATCATTATTACATCTATACTAGTCTCTGTTTTTAGACAAAAACTTGGTAAACTAATACTATTGCAAAAAGGAAATGTATTAAATAGAAAATAACATTCACTCTTCTTTTTTTTCCTCATTTCTTTGGGTGTTTGCTTATTATTCAAAAGAATGATCATATGTAAAATAAGAACGAGAAGCTGATATAACCAAATCAATAGCAAACATGGGTTAATTTTCCCAGCCTTATTTTTTAAATCATTGATTATGAATACCTTCAAGAATTTGATTCACCTTATGAAACTGACAGATTTTTTCTTATAAATAGTTAAATACCTTTGAAGAATTCATCTGTTTTCATTTAGTTTCTGAAGGATAAAAATAACATATATAAAAAAAATTCAACTTAGCTACTTGACTGTCATACTCAATCTTACGACATCCAATATTCACAAAGTTGAAGAGGTTAAACATACCCACTTAGTTTGATTTCTTCATATATATATATATATATATATATATAAAATATATACTCAGTTATATTTTTGTAATCTACACATAAAAGGCTTACTTGCTTAAATTTTATCCACATGTATTTCATCCATGTGTATCCGTGACTAGAGAGAATATCCATTCTTTTACTTTTTAGTAAGACATAAATCAACTTGCTCAGTGAACATAATCATTTAAAAGCAGGATTTTGACAGAGCATAAGTATAGTTTATTAATTGGTACCAAGGAATGTTTCATAAATGAATAATATTGCTACTAAAAACATTTCTTGGTACCAAAAATAAAGTAAAAATAAAACTAAACATCTTATAAACAGAGCCATGAAAACTTAATCTGCTATTCAAGTACCAAATTGGATATTAACTGTTAATTACAATTTTTAAAAAATTGAACTGTTCTCATATTTGGTATTAAAATTCCTAGAATACTGATCATGTAGTACTTCTATCATTGTTTAACCATTTATTTTCCAAGAAGGAATGAATGTAAAGAGTCCAGTTAGGGCCGAGACCGGTTTGGCTCAGTGGATGGAGCGTCGGACTGCGGACTGAAGGGTCCCGGGTTCGATTCCGGCAAGGGCATGTACCTTGGCTGCGGGCACATCTCCAGTGGGGGGTGTGCGAGAGGCAGCTGATGGATGTCTCTCTCTCATCGATGTTTCTGACTTTCTGTCCCTCTCCCTTCCTCTCTGTAAAAAATCAATAAAATATATTTTTTTAAAAAAGAGGCCAGTTAGGAACAACTCCAATTTTTTGAAACATTGGTCTACTTATAAAATAATTGAAAGCTTTTTTCAACATCTTGATGGAGAGTTTTAATTTGAATTTATTTATTTATTTATTTATTTATTTATTTATTTATTTATTTAATATTTATTGTTGAAAGTATTACAGATGTCCTCATACCTCCCCAACCCCCCAATGACACTTTCCACCTTATCACCCCTTACCAGGCCTAGGGTACTATTATCTCTGTCTAGGGATACATATATGCATATGTCATTTCTGCCACTGCCTCCCCCACTACCTCTGAGATTTCTCAGTCTGTTCCATGCTTCCATATTCTCTGGATATATTTTGTTTGTCAGTTTATTTTGTCGATTAAATTCCATTTATAAGTGAGATCATGTGATACTTGTCTTTCTCTGACTGGTTTATTTTGCTTAACACAATACTCTCCAGGTCCCTCCATGTTGTTGCAAAAGGTAAGAGATTATTCCTTTTTTAAGCTGCATAGTATTCCATGGTGCTAATGTACCAGAGATTTTTTTTACCCACTCATCTACTGAGGACACTTGGGTTGTTTCCAAATCTTAGCTATTTTAAATAGAAGTGCTATAAACATTGGGGTGCATATATTTTCATATTCTTAGGATATATTTCTAGAAGAAGATACTAGGTAAAATGACAGGTGTTTTTTATTTTTTAGTTTTTGAGGAAACTAGATTCTATTTTTCATAGTAGTTGCAAAATCTGTATTCCTACCAGCAGTGTAGTAGAGTTCCCTTTTCTAAACATCTTCACAGCACTTGCCCTTTATTCATTTGTTGATGGTAGCCATTCTTGCAATTGTGAGATGATACCTCATTGTTATTTTAATTTCCATCTCTTTGATGATTAGTGACTTTGAACATTTTTTCTTGTGACTCTTGGTCATCTGTATGTCCTCTTTGGAGAAGCGTCTATTTAGGTCCTTTGCCCATTTTTAAATTGGATTGTCTTCCTTTTATTAAGTTGTATGCGTTCTTTCTATATTTTGGAAATTAATTCCTTATCAGATGTATCATTGACAAATATGTTCTACCATACAGTGGGCTGCCTTTTCATTATTGTTGATGGTTTCTTTTGCTGTGCAAAAGCTTTATTATTTTGATGTAATTCCATTTGTTTATTTTTTTCCTCTGTTTCCCTTGTCCTAGGAGATGTGTTCACAAACATATTGTTATGAAAGATGACAGATTTAGCTTCATATGTTTTCTTCTAGGATTTTTATGGTTTTGTGACTTATATTTAAATATTTTGTCTATTTTTAGTTTATTCCAATTTATGGCATAAATTGGTGGTCTAGTTTCATGTTTTAGATGCACCTGTTCAATTTTTCCAACACCATTTTATTGAATGTTTGCTCTTGCCTCCTTTTCAAATATTAATTGAGCAAAATGGCTTATGTCAAATGCTGAGTTCTCTGTCCTGTTCTGTTGAATTATATACCTCTTTTTCTGTGCCAGTACTAGCTGTTTGGAATACGATGACTTTGTAGTATAATTTTGTATCTGGTATTGCGATCCCTCCTACTTTGTTTTTCTTTCTCATGTTTGCTGAGGCTGTTTGGGTCTTTTTATTTCATAAATATTTTGGGGGTATTTTTTCTATATCTGTGAAATATGCTGTTGATATTTTAATAGAGATTGCATTAAATCTATAGATTTCTTTGGGTTATATGGACATTTTAATTGGGCTTTCAAATCCAAGAAAGTTCTTTAATAATAATTCAGTCATTATGTGGACAAACTTATAAAATATTAACTAGATTATATTATGTGTGAATTATGAGTAAAACTTACACTACAGGTGTGTCAGTTTGGTTTTTATTACCTTTTCCTCAATAGAAAGTAAGTAATAATTCTCTTGCCAGAAGTTGCCTGAGCCAATATTTTAGTCCTGTATTCCCAGTAGCTTTATTGTTCTCATGGATGTAGCAGGAGGCTTACTAACTCTCTCTGAATTATACCTAATACTATCTATTCCTCCTTGCTATTAGTCTTCCTTTTTTGAATTTTACCCTTCATGCACTATGCTGGCATGCAGATTTATGTATGTCCTTCACCTGAAAAGTCAGGTAACTTTACATTCTCTATTATGTTACAGACAAGGTCAATGATGATATCTGGCTATAATCTTAGCTGACCCCTGTAAGTATGTGACTAGAATTCACAGCCACAGTGACCTATAATTTATCTTATTGCTCATACAACCAGTACCAAATAATGAGCCATCTGACTGGCAGAATCAATTACATGTTTTTCCAAATTGATCCTGACAATAAAAATTGAGGCTTCTGACTCCATTTATTTGTCTGATACTTTAGTTACACACTGGGACTAACACTCTGTCCTCTTTCTCAGCTTAGCTGGTTCATATAAAAACCCCTGCACCATTCCCAAGTGGAAGAATCAATGCACCTGGTTGCAAGCTTTATGGCGAGGGTGAAGACTGTGTATTAAGGTTGAGGCTAGAGTAGGTCTTCCCACTTGAAACAAGAAATTTGTCCAAACTGTAGTGTCAGATATACTGCTAGAAGTTGTTTGTGACTGAGTTTGGTGGTGAAACTCAGAGCATATACTACACAGAGTGTATTTATATAAACATATATGATATCTACCGCATCATGGTAGAGTTGAGATCTCAGGACCAGAAGGAGCAAAGAAAAGATCTAAGTAAAGTAGGTGCAATATTTAAAGACAAAATTATGGAGTCAAAAGTTTAGAGATAAGGAAATCAATTGGGGGGAAAATGTTTTAAAAAGGGGAGTGATCTCAAGTGGTTGTCTTGCATATCAATTTTGAAAGCAGAAATTCATAAGGTGTTTGACTAATTCTACAAAATTCATACAACCCTGACACCAAGAACTTTTTTGCCCCAGCTTCCTTTGTTGCTTAGGTTCTGGCATCAATTCCTACTCCAGGTGAATCCACTTTGCCTTACCTCACTGATTTCTCATTTCCTTTATTTCTGCTATCCCTGATTATTCATTAGATTGATGCATTTCCATGTCTTTGATGTGTGTGAGCACTCATAGGTACATACATAATTTGATGTCTGCATTTACCTGCCTGAATTACCTCAGAGGCAAGCCACTGTAGTTGTATTCATTTCTCTAGTCTCTAATCTCCCTTTTCCAGTTTCTTCCCATTATTATGCAGTCAAGCTGTTGTGGTCTCCACACACCTGTGCCTAACCAATATGCCCAGGAAAAGGTATTACTTTCTTATCTCTGTTCTCTGATTTTTACTCAAAAGCTGCATGTCTCTGTCTTAAGTACTACCCATCTCACTCTACTTTGATATGTGCTGTTGACACCTACGGAAGTTATACACTCATTTATTTTCTACAGACCTTTAAATGACCTTGTGCACTGAGTGTAGGATACCTTTTCATCTCTCATGGAACTTTAACCTACTTCCTTTCAGGAAGAAACAGGACTGGTTTCCTGTCAGAACTGTAACAAGAAGGCAGGTTATTATTAAAAACTATTGGGCCGGTGCACAAAATTTGTGCACTGGGGAGTGGGTAGAGGGGGGTGTGACCCTTAGCCTGGCCTACATCCTCTCTAATCTGGGACCCCTGTGGGATCGGGCCTAAACTGGCATTCGGACAATCCCCTCACAATCCGGGACTACTGGCTCCTAACTGCTCACCTGCCTGCCTGCTTGATCTCCCCTAATCACTCTGCCTGCAGGCCTGCTTGCCTCCAACTGCACCCCCCTGCCAACCTGATCACCCCCAACTCCCCTCCCCTCCTGGCCTGATCACCCATAACCACCTCTGCCTCGACCCCACCACCAAGGCTTTGTCCAGAAGGACATCTGCAATGTCTTATGGTCTAAGTAGCATATTACCCTTTTATTAATATAGATAGGGTATGACATTCTGCCATAACTATAACATATATACCAATATTACCTATGAGAATACGTACTTCATGAGATAGGAAGACATCTAACACATTGATTATATAGGAAATACAGTATTTGTAACAATAATATACACCGTGTTACTCCCCTTCCTGATCTGGGAATGGTTCCCAGGTCTTTGAACATTTCCTGGCCCCTAATGTATTTTTTTGCCGTTTAGTGTAACTTTATTTATACTGTTTATTGCACATAATTTGAGGTCTTTAATTTCTAACCACTAAAGATTCAAAGGACTGTTTTTTCCATGAAGTTTAACATTAACATCAGTGAATTTGTGTATTCGTGTGTTTGTATTGTAAACATCTGAATTATTCACATGTCACAGATCCTGAACTCATAGGCGTGGACCAGGTAGGGACCCAGGCAAGAATGGAGCAGTGCAGGGGGCGAAGCGCCCAGAGGAGCATTGAGGGCTGTTTCTGGGGCAGCCAGTAAGCTGGTGTGGCCATGCCTCCCCCCACCCCCACGGAGGGACCCCCTGCCTGGGAGCCAGAGACTGGGGCTGGGAGGGCTTCCAGGTGCTCGGGGTCTGGGCAAGGCATGGCTGTTGCTTCGTTTCTAGTGGAAGGAGTTAGGAGTTGGAAACAGACAAACTGTGGCAGCATCTTTCCCTGCAGAGCGGCATGCTCCACAGTCCTCAGGACAGCTCGAGCATCCTCTGTCATTGATCCTCCTCCCTTGAGGCCCCCTCTGTGCCAGGCTATGTGCCAGAGTGTGTGCCAGGGTGTCAGGCTCCACCAGGGCACAGACTCCGCTTCCCCTTTTTCTCCGACCTGTTGGTGGCCTGTGTTCAGCACTGTGGCTGTCCCACGTGAACTTTCTAAAATGCAGATCTTACCCTGCCAGTCCCAACCTTGAACACAGAGATCAGTAGGACTTGGGAGGAGGGCACAGGGGAGGGCACGGGGGGGGGGGGGTGTCTCTCACCTTCTGGACCTTCGGGCCAAGTGTCCCCTTCTCCCAGCAAAGGCTGCCCTTTGTAGGGCCCTGCTACACACGCAGCGCCTCCCCAGCTCCCCAGCTTCTGTTCTCTCACCTTCCCTGCCATGCCCAGAGATGCTTTGCCGCAGAACCAGACCCGGGACAGTCTTTTAATTTCCAAATAAATTCTATAGTATTCAGTCATGCATACTAGCAAACTTAAGGTAAGGAAGGTATCATTGTGAGCAACAAGAAAATAAGACAAATATATTTGTCCATTCCTCTCCATCTTGTCACCTACTTTCACTCTGAACTCCAAACTTCCTTTGGTAGTGGAAAAAAAAATACTGCTTTCATTTCCCCCAGCTAGATATTCAAAACCCAGACAGAAGAGAGGACATTCTGGTTCTATTCTTTCATGAGTCTCCCCCCAAAACAGCATAGAAAATGAGTTACAGAGATGGAGCTTAGGGGTTAAGTATTCCAGCACTTAAGTTTTGGATTTCATGTGTTGTGCTGACAGATGAGAGGGAATCTATTCTAAAACACCATTTCACTGTTATCACAATAAGCATGCACTCTTTTTCAGGGAACCTGATGGGGTGCCTGGCTGTTAAGTGCTCAGAGATTAGGTATTTTATGCTCTAAATAGACTAGTTAGAAAAATATAGAATTCTCAGTTTTCAGATCATGTACATTTAAAAAAAACATTTAATGAAAGAAGTCAGCATGAGAGTTGATATTCCCCCAAAATATTAAATAGAATGAAACCACAAGGTCATAAAAATAAACCTATCTGATTCTTCTGCTGGTGTTTCAAAGGTGAGTGGGAGAATGTTAGGAAAATTGGAACAACAGTGAATTAGTTACAGATGGGATAAATATAACAATGTCAGTAGGTGATCAAGCCATACTATCTTTACTTTTTGTATCTCATCATGTCAGATATGACTGATTGCTTTGGTCTCTAGATGGAGGCCAAATCCTGGGAATTTCACTTACAGGGCAAATGCATTTCCCTCTCTCCAAATACACATATGCACAAAAGTTCTTTCAGATCTTTTTGGAGACTGAATTGAGTAAGCAAGTAACAAAGAGCCACTTAAATTGTTTTTTTTAAACCACACCCAAAATGGGAGGTTGTATGGAGAAAGAAAAATAGTATATTTTAACAATGTTTGAGAGTGCATGAACTTTATATTTATGTTTGCAAAAGAGTATGTAGAAAATATGATGCGACTAAGGAACAGATAAATAGTTCTAACACCAGCACAAACAATGAACTTCCGACATCATTTGTTACTAAGGTATATAGAGTCCTCACAGAAGCAAAATAGAAATTATTTTTCTGACAATCATGTATGTGTTCATTCAACTACATTTTAAAGTTTCGCATGGCAGTGTTTGGCAAACAACATTCTAATTGTCACACACGTTGAATTTCTTACAGAACATTGCTTACTTCTCTAGAGTATCAGCAATAATATGGACCTTCATACCACAATGCTTTTTCTAGCTCTAACCAAATGCATGACATCTAAAGCTAGGCCAAGGGTTATGGAAGAAACTCTTGGGCAAATCACCTAAGGAAGGCTTGAGATCCTCAGGCACTGCCTGATGTTTCAGTTGAAGACAGTTGATGATAAAACATCAAAGTTAAACCTGTGACTTATTTCCTGTTGAATTTAATTATTTGATCTATTTCTTCATTTGTTTTGGTTAGGCATTGGGTTTTCTGCCTGACAGAGAGGATCCTTCTTGAATAAATTCTACTCTTGGCCATGAAGAGAGAATCAGGGGATAGTCTGGAAAAGCATGGGTGGTCTATTTAATTTTTCTAATATGGTATGGCTGTGAGGGTCTAATGTATCTCCTCGGAACTTTGATTACAAAGGAAAACTATCCTTTATATGCCATCCCATTATTCAGTTTCAGAAGCATAAACACGAGTCTCTGGGCAAGATTCGGTCCCTCACCTAATACACATATTCTCCAACACAGACAAACAGGACATAATAAATAGAAGGAAGGGGGGAGAAAGAATCTTCTTCTTTCATGTTGTTTTTGACTAGTATCAATTTTGTTGTTTCCTTTCTCCCTTCCAATGTCTGTTCCTAAAGCCTTGAAAGCTATATGTGTCAAACATTTGCCAGGAACCATTATTTAAATAAAACTACAATCACTACTGTTAACAGCAGGCTATATACCAATGGCCTATATTCATGAACCTGTGCCATATTATTTACTATTATTGCATATAAAGCAAAATTGAAAATTCATAATAATTATTCTGCTATTTGAATTCCTAATATAGGATACATATGATAGATATTCGTATCTATACATGTAATTTAATTTGATTTCTACCTTAATACTTTTATAAAATCAATGTGATTTTTCTTTTTCAAACTCACACCCAACTTAATAGGAAATGCACTACTTTGATTTACAACTACATTTTTTTCTAGAAAATCAGATGTAAATGTAAGTGGAATTCCATATTCTGACTCTGTAGTTGACTACATTTAAGGATTTTAACTTATTTTATTTATATTTATTTTGACATTTATAGTAGTCCATTTTTACTTTGACTATCCTCAGGAAAACAAAAAGTAAAAACAAAAAGACTTAATCCTGTTTATGTTGAACTTAATTTGACATTTTTTATTCCCATAAATCAGAATTAAGTGTAAGCTGCTAGTGTGTGGAATGCAAGATATCTATATATATATAAAAAGGCTAATATGCAAATTGTCCACTCCAGAGTTCTACCAGGAGAGCAGGAGTTTGGACACTCAGTATGATGTGTGCTGACCACCAGGGGGCGACACAGAACATGGCGGGTGACCAGTGGTGGTAGCTGGGTACTGAGGGAGCGAGGGAAGAAGGAGGCGGGGAGGTGGGGAGGCCAGGCCTAGGGACCCTACCCTGCACAAATTTTGTGTACCAGGCCTCTAGTAGTCCAATAAACAACTTGCAGTGTGAAACTTTGACACTTACTAATAAGAAGAATCACTGTTTAAAACTATCTCAGTGTATTTAGGGTTATTAATTCAGAACATTGATATATTATCTCAGTTTTTTTTATTATTTATTCTGGCTCATATGGAGAAGTGTGAGAGACCAAGTAATAAAAGGAACTGTATTTTTTGTTCTTTCAAAATACTGAGAAAATATAGTTCTGTATTAAGAAATATTGTAATATAAAACTACTGTATAATTAGAAGAGATATGTGGTAGAAAGATTTTAGTTCTTACATTTTTTATCACATCGGGACTATCTTTTTTTTCTTTCCCACTTTTAATATTAACCTTTTTATAGAAAATTGACTTACCAAGAATTTATGAATTAATTAGTCTATTATAATGATGAATGATAATTACCATTTAAACCCCGACTCATTCATCAGCTTGCACACTGCATGTCAGGTGACTTGAGAGTGTATGATTACCTGTCTGGTGAGTTTTTTTTTTTTTTACTAGTTGTTACCCTTTCTTGAATTTTAGAACCTCATACCATATTTTGTAAAGTATAATAAATGCAGTTAAGTCGTTTGACGAAGAAGTTACCAATTGTGCTATAATAACAGAAGACATGACTTCAATGTTTTTAGGAGATTGGTCTTAGGTTCCAGTGACAAATATAGAATATCCAGTTGAGTCACATGAAACGTTTATATACAGAGAGTGTCAAGGGCTTCTGGATTGGTAGTACTATAGTAGCTAAACTAGTCACAGTCAATGCCAAAGCGGAGACCTTTAGCTTTCAATACATAGAAACCTTGGGGGTATGAATCAGTAGTCTTTATGGTGTTCCCCACAGAGAGAGGCTCACTCTTAAAACTATGTGCACACTTGCTGACAGTTTAAACAGATACAATGGGATTAGACATACCCAAGGGAACAGATGTGAGTCACTCCAAGTTTTCATGATAAGATTCAAAGCAGCAGAGCATTTTCCACGCTTACTGTTTGCATATGGTTTTCACTGACTGGGCAATAGTCAATCAAATATTTTGAAGTTACAAAAATTGTGCTAAAATGTAAATCTGCTCCCCCCAACAATGCATGGGCATTTAAAGTATGGGAATGCATGCTGTTTGGCTTCAGGTTCAAAATTAATTGCTTGTGAGAATAGTACTCCAACTGAAAAGACGACATGATTTGTTTCTTCCATTGACTTTGCCTCTTCCTCAGAGCCCCCTATAGCAAGATTGGATGTTTAGTAATGTTAGCATTGGTGTGCTCATCAAATGAGAATATGTTAAGTTTAAGTTTGTAATTTCTGTACTAAAGATCAGAACTCTCTTAAAATACACATTTGTATAAGCTCAGTGATCATGCTAGACATTGAGAATCTTCCCATCTCTGTCTTCACTTTAAATGCCTTCTTCATAGGATTATTTGTAATTTATTTCATGATATAAAAGTTTCTGTAATCAGGATGTATTGAGTGTTTGTATATACGCTCCCACTTCAAAGACATTGAACCATAAATTTTAGGAAAAAAAGAAAAACTGATTAAACATCATAATCTAACGCAGTGATTCTCAAATTTTATTGTGCATTGGAATCACTTGGAGAGCTCATGAATTGGTACACACACCTTTCAGAGTTCCTGAGACCATAGGGCTGTGAGAGGCCTTGATAATTTGCATTCTTAGTAAATTTCCAGGTTTATTAATTTCTTATTGCCATTATAATAAACTAGAGGCCTGGTGCACGAAATTTGTGCCCGGGTAGGGTCCCTAGGCCTGGCTAGCAATCAGGGCCCATCAGGGCCTTCCAGCAGCTGCCTTCCTTCATTCTGCACCACCCCCATGTGGTCAGCACACATCATAGCGAGCAAGCGAACTCACAGTCTTCCAAGGGGACAATTTGCACATTAGGCATATATATATATCTATATATATATATATATATATATATATGATATATATATATATATATATATATATATATATATATCCACAAACATAGTGGTTTAAAACAACATGAATTTGTTATTTTTTTTAGTTTTGGAGGTCAAAAGTCTGAAATTGAGTCTTAAAAGGCTAAAATCAAAGTTTTGGCAGAGTTGCTTCAGGGAATCCATTTTATTAACGTTTCCAAATCCTAGAATCAAGTCATACTCCTTGGCTTATGCCCCATTTCTTCATCTTCAAAGCCAGAAATATTTCTAGCAGTGGCCTCTTCTATCCTCTCTACCTACTGCTTCAGTCCTTATATCTTTTCTGGGTGGAACTCTACCATCCCTTCTTATGAGGACCCTGTGATTACATTAGGCCACCTGGATAGCAGGCTACTATCCTCACTTCAGGATGTTTAACTCAATCACCCCTACAAAGCCCTCTTTGCCATGTAAAGCAACATTCACAAAATCTGGGGATTAGGACGTCTTGTGGGGGTGGAGGTAGGATATTAATCAGTTTATCATACCAGATGGTACTAATACTTCCACACTTTGTGAATAATTGATTTAAAAGATAGAAAGACTAACCAGCAATATCTGTTCTATCTGTTTATTACAAAAGAGTTGGAGGGTGACCAAATCAATTTTGGTTAAATTTTACAATTCATTGATGTTTTTACTGAATTAGTGCATGTCATGGTTCTTGAACTTTGGCTGCTCATTGGACTGAGCTGGAGAGTACAAAAAATAAACACACAACCTTTACTACAAAGCCCAGCTCACAACCATGTCAATTAACTTAGAATTATTGGTGATGTGATTCAGTCATCAATGTTTTTTAAGCTCCACCATTAATTCCATTGTGCAGTCAAGTTTGATATCTACTGACATAAATATATAGTATCTGCAAAAATGTATATACATTTTAACAGCTGATAACTCACTTAATTTTCACTCCCTTTTCAGGTTTAACTGATTTAAAGTAGTAATGGATGAAGCCAGGATAAGTTTTGAAAAAATAAAATTTATTCTAAAGTGCCACTAGACTTTTTTATGAGGATCTACAAAAGATATATTTTATAGTACAAAACAGGCAACAGTCAATGAATTGAGGGCACACAAATACTAAACAAAATGATTCTTGATGTTTCCAATATCATTGCTTCTCATTATCAGCACTGTCTGAACCAGAACAGTCATCAGTTTGAAAATGGGCATTGTAATACATATATTCATTTCTTTAGATTCCTTTAAATTTTGAAAATGACCTGTATGCTAATAAACACTGATTTTATAATTATTCAAACTGCATATGCATTTCGGAGGACACCCTTTATACACACAGAGCAGAAACTTCAAAGGACCCAGGCATAGGGTTCCTAAAGTAAGTTCTGATCGTGGGATGCATGTAAAATTAAAGAAGTCAAGAAGCAAAGTTCTTCTGAAAGGGCAGAGCGGGACTGACTCCACTTTGTACCATGTCCTCCATCTTGTTTATCTGTGTCCCCTCTTCCAAGAAAAACCACAGGATATGTCAGTTACTCAGCCCGCCCTTAATTCAGCCAATGGGAATACAAGGGGAACTAACCTAAGGCCAAAAGTATGCTGATCACATCCTGTCTTTGTGTGACCAGACCCTAGATGCACCCTGCCTTTGTGTCACTAGCCCCAACCCTCACCCAACCAATCAGAATCGGATGTCCTCCCCTCCCGACCCCTAGCCCTATAAAATCATTATGCTTTTGAAATTCGCTCTCTTTTACTTCCTGCCACTGCATTGGTGGAGGCAGAGAGCCAAGCCAGCTTGTAATAAAGGCTCTTTGCTTTTGCATCAGACTTGGCTTCCTGGTGGTCTTTGGGGATCTTGAAATCTGGGCATAACATTTCTACAGCACTTAGGGTAAAAAAAAGTATCCTCTTCATCTTGCCACATGTAGCCTGCTTGTCCTACGTGGTAAACATAGCAGCTAGTATTATTGTCAGTCTCCTCTTTTAAAGATGAGAACAATGAAGTTCAGGGAGGTGCCACTGCATGGCTGATATCTACTGACATAAATATATAGTATCCGCAAAAACGCCACTTAATTTAACTTCACCTCACGTCCTTTGCCTCCAAAGTCTCTCTATTACAATACTAGTTTTGCTTTAAGAAAATTCAAAACCTTATGTTAGGTGTCATAAAATCAAACAACATCAGGCACATAAATCAACTGAGTGTGATGAGTATAAGGCAACAGAGTGGAAGGAAGAGAGGAGAGGCAGATAAGACATGCCCTACATAAAGTCAGGCAAGTTTATGCTATTTTTAAAACAGCAGGGCCAAACAAAAAACACATATCTAAGCTAGATTCAGACCGCCTGCTGCCAGTTTGCTACTTCTGAAATACAATGTTTCACATTTAAATGGCAGTTTTCCAGCTCTTTACTCTTCAGAGATTTATTAATGTGTACCTCACATCGTTTCAAGCCTTTGGGGTATAATTGGCAGTAGTTGCCTCCTTAAATTTGCTCCAGCTTTTCTCTTCCTAAATTCACAGGTTTGATACACATGAACATCATATTATCAGAACTCTTTGTCAGCTCCCCTATAGCTGCCCGTCATGGCATTGCCACCATAAAGCCAGGGTTTCCAGAACTGAATCAATTTTTAAAACCAGAAGTTCATAGAGCATTTTGTTTGCCAGGCCTCAAACTAGGATCAGACCTAGCAAGTTGCTTCTTTCCACTATTCATATTTACTCAAAAAATTCAGGGTGCCTGGTTACTATTTCTATACCTAGTACAGCAACAGCGGGCTCTTCAGTACCAACTACATGAAGTTTAAAAAACTGTTACATAAAAGCAAAGTGTTACAAAGGAGAACTAGAAGGCAGGCCTGCATTTTCCTGTGTGGATGTAGCAAGATTTTTACATGTAGTAGCAGGGTCTTTATATGTAGTGGCATAAAACTCACATTCACCAAGAGGTGGGATGTCTGCTGCATTCCAGCTATGAGCAATGAATCAAAGCGTGCCTTTGACAAAGTTATAACAACAAGCAAAAGTTGTGTCTAGACTCAAGAAGAGTGTAAGAGGAAGGATTAAGAGGTCTTGTGTTGCCAAGACAATCGGGTGAAGTGTAACTGCTTTGGGGGATTACTCTTGGCCTTCTGTGCATCCATCATGCACATCTCTCCCAGACCAATCTTCCTGCAGCACTTTCAGTAAACAATTCCCCTACATCATGTGATCTCCTCTGTTTAGTGCTGGGGCTATTTCTGTAATCTGTTCCCACTGTACTCATGTAAACTTTACCTTATTTATCTGAACATGTTCTGCTGATTTCAAACCATTTATGTGGCTATCAGCCTCCTATTCCATAAATGAGGTAGGCTCCATCCTTTCTCTTTACTTTCATTCCTATGATTCCCCTAGATATGAATTCTGAACCCTCACGACCTCCAAACTCTATGCCTCTGACATCATTCATAAAGACACTGATCTAACTTATTTCTGAAGTCCAAAACATTAAAATCTGCAATTTAGAACTTACTTGAAACTTGTTTTATATTTATATGAGTTAGTCCCCAACCTCTAAAAATTGGGGTCTTTTCTTCTTTTCTATTCTTTATATCCGAGTGGCCCGGTGCATGAAATTCATGTATGGGTTGGAGGCTGTTCTTCAGCCCAGCCTGCACCCTCTCAAATATAGGACCCCTCAAAGGATGTTCTACTGCTGGTTTATAGGGATGGGGCCTAAACTGGCAGTTGGACATTCTTCTCACAATCCAGGACTGCTGGCTCTAGCTGCTCACCTACTTGTCTGCTCACTCCAAACTGCACCCCCTCCACTGTCCTGATCACCTCCAACTGATCCCATCCCCACTGATGGTCTGCTCACTCCCAACTGGCCCCCCTGCTGGTCTGCTTATCCCCAACGGCCCTACCCCATCAGCCAGATCACTCACAACTGCTGCCCCATCGGGCCTGATCACCCCCCAGTGACCCAAGTTCCCAACCCCTCCTTTTTTTCTTTTATTTTTTTTTTGTTTTTTAACACCTCCTTGAGCAGAGGCCAGGTCCTGCTGGAAGCAAGTATCTGGGATTTATTTATCTTCTACAATTGAAACTTTATAGCCTTGAGTGGAGGCCAGGGCAGGTGAGAAGCTTGGCTTCCTCCATCACCAGGATAACCCAAGCCTCCTTCTCACTCCAGCTCCATGGCTGCCCCCATCTTGGTTGGTTTAATTTACACATTCACTCCTGATTGGATGGTGGCATGGCTTGTGGGCATAGTGGTCAGTTTGCATATTTCTCTTTTATTAGTGTAGATATCCTTTTCTTTAGTGAAGCATAGTACTGATCCCTCTTTTGGGAAAACTGCTGTTTGAAATTGCTGTTTTGAAGTTCTCTGCTATTTCTTGCTAGTTCCTTGTTCCATAAGTCAATTCTGTTATTTTTAGATGGCCTCTTATTCTATAAAAATAACTTTCTTTTTTAGCTTGAATAATAGAAAAGATAAACTTATCTGTCTGAACTTGCAAGCTAACCATCTAAGGGGGCTGATACACTGACACTGATAATAATTCTCATATTCTCATGCCAAGTGTTTGTTCACTATGTATCCAAAGTTACAGGTGTCTCTATGGACATGATATGTATTCAAGGTTACAAGTTGTCTGTATAGGTATGACAGATATTTGTTAGATATGATATATACTCAAGGGTACAAGCTGTCTACAAAAAATAACTTACACAAAGGAGGATATAAAAAGGGAATAATCCATCCTATGTTTGTTCAGAATTTGACAGAGGAATTCTGCTCTGAACCTGTGCACAATAAAGATGACTCCTAACTAATTGGCTCATTAAGGCATCTCATATCAAGCTCTCTGATTGACAATACAACAATAGCATGACAGAGATGCTTATATATATTGTTGTGTAATTCTATGGTGCTTTTACTGTACATATACCTGAAGATTCTCAATTATCTGCACATACTGAATGTTCCATAACCAAATACCTAACATCTCCATTATTATGCACAGGGTGATCACCCTTCCTCCCAATATGTAACCTTTTTTTTAATCTTTATTGTTCAGTTTATTAATTACATTGTTTCCCCTTTTTTATCCCCCTATATCTCTCCTCTACCCTGTACCTATCCCACCCTCCACCCTCACCTCTCCCTCCCCAATGTCCTCTCCCATTGTTGCAAGATTTTTGTCCAATTTCTTGCTGTACTTCCCACAACCCTTTTCTCCCCAAGAATTGTCAGTCCATTCCCTCTCTATGTCCATGTTTCTGTTATATTCACCAGCTTATCTTGTTCATCAGCCTATCAATTCACTTGATTTTTATGTTCATTTGTTGATAGATGTGTATTTGTTGTTCATAATTTATATTTTTACCAATATGTAACCTTTTAAATATTCTCATTTTTCCAGGGTTAAAAAAAACCAAACAGGTTAATCTCTTAACCCTGTAATTCTATTATTTTTTAAGTGATTTGAAGTTCACTTCAGATTACTTCTAGATTTACTGATGATTCTTATCCCTTTTAATTTAGATTTGACCTCAATGCCAAGGTTAATTTTCTAAAACATATCCAATAGTACCATCTCTATTATAATTGAGTTTCTTTCAATCCTGCAACCATATCCCTCATAACTTCCAAAGTTATACCACATGCTCTGAAGCCTAGTAATCTCCATCTTATATAAAAACTGTTGTTTGAAATTTTAACCCTGCTACTTTGACTTCTGTAAACACCTGCATGATTAAATAATAGGGGAAAATAAGACTACTCCCATTACAGAGAGGCCATAAACTATGTTCCAAACAGAGTTGTCAGTGCTGGCACCAGGCCAGGCTTTGAGGTATGGTCTCATGGCCCCTTCCCAACACACAAGGCTTCTTTCTCAGAAGGCCAATAGGTATCATTTCAAATTTGGAAGACAAAGAGCTAGAAAAAGTATAAATAGGGAAGACTTCCTCCATGTGGGGCCCAGAATTTGAGAAGCAATATTTCTTCTGAGCTTGCTAGTGCTAGCATAATGAAAAACTCCAAATTAATTTGGCTTATTGATTAAGGTGACTTCTATTTTAGCTCACTGATTTACAATACAACAGCTTGAGAGATACATATTTATTTTGCAGCCCCCATGCCATCCTCTTTCATATAACTAGATTTTTACACTTAGTCAGACATTTAGGAGATGCCCTTTGCCCTGGATTTTCCTGAGAAACTCTGAAGTCAGGCCTTTTAATGTCTAGGCAGAGATCATCTCTTTCTCTTCTGTATTTCTCGGCCCTCTGTCATATTTATATTTTGTGCTTATAAAATTTTCAGTAAAGTAATTTATGTACATACATGTCTAGCTAGTGTTCTATACTATTAGTTTTCTGTGATAGAGTAAGATAATATTGTTTTTAATTTTAATATATATTTTTTATTTTTTACAGAGAGGAAGGAAGAGGATAGAAAGTCAGAAATATCAGTGAGAGAGAAACATCGATCAGCTGCCTCCTGCACACCCCTCACTGGGGATGTGCCCACAACCAAGGTACATGCCCTCTATCGGAATCAAACCTGGGACCTTTCAGTCCGCAGGCCGACGCTCTATTCACTGAGCCAAACTGGTTTCGGCCTAGAGTATGGTAATCTTAACCTAGCCAAAATCAAACAGTTTGAAAGAAGAAAGACTGGCTTAGCTATTGGGGAAGATGCAGAAGAATTTGATATCTATGCGAAACAAGAATTTGTGGGGGTGAAAAAGACAGGTTTGAGGAAATTTTGGAAACTAAGAGGACCATGGAGGAAGCACAGGGCTGCAGAGCAGCAGAAGGTATATTTCCATAGAACAGGAAAGCTGACAAGCTCAACAGGTACATCTCCATAGAATGAGGGAGCTGGGAACAGCAAAAGGTTTATATTTACAAAATAAAGGGAAGGAAGCTCTTCATCCAAAAGAGGGGGGAAAAGCCCAAAGGAAATTAAAAAAAAAAAAAAACAATAAAAAAGAAGGGAGGAAGAGCCCCACATGTTTCATGTGAGGTTCAGCCTTTGAGCTCAGGAGTTCCTATGGTAACCAGTCTGAGGGAATAGTGACCAATCAGAGGGGATATCAAGGCACCAGGATGCAGCCTTTATAGGCCATAGGGAAAAGGAACTCAGGGGGACCCTTTCCCTCACCCCACATGGGAATCTGTTCTGTGGTGCTCTTTCCCTCTCCCCATGTGGGAGTCTGTACTTGTTCTTCAGTAAATCCCCACCTTTGCTATACTACCCTCTGCCCATGAATTCATTTTTTGACTTTGGCGGACAAAGAATCTGGGTTTCAGTCTAAAAATTCCATCTCACATGAGTATTCTTTAAAAATATGTTTTTTAAATGGACAGGAAATGGGACTACTTTATTAGGCTTATACAAGATTGTGAGAAAAAAATTTAAAAAAGCAAAGCAGGGGTTTAGAATTATGAAGATTAAGGTCTTTGCTACTAAATGGAAACAGACAAACGGAGCTCTTGGCTCAGAGTAGCAGCCAGCCCTCATGATAGATATTTAGGCCTTGCCAATAAAGCCTGGATAGTAACCTGTTTCCCTGAAAACTACTTGCTTATTTAGAGGATTTAGGTCCTCTTTTAGGTACCCAAGACCTAAAATTATCAGTTCAGAGAAAATGTATAAGTTATTGCTGAAAACAATCCAAAGTGTTATTGTTTGTCTAGCAAGGAAGCACAGGATAACATGTGAGTGGCAGTAATGATTGGGAGGAACAGATGTTGCCATAAGATCATGTATGTACTCTATGCATGCTCAGGTACTGTGCAAGGTGACAAATATTAGTTTACAAAGATAGCTCCAACTGAGACCCTTCCTTCTATTACCTCTTTCTAGTAGACTATACATGTGCAAAAAACTGATTTCCATATTGTAGATTATATAAATAAGTCAGAGTGATAGCAAAAAAAACCGCAAGGTCAAGTGGCCCAAAACAGGCATTTGCTGAGATAGGAGTTTGGTATGAGAGCATTGTGCTACAGAATGTATTAAAAAATCAGGGAGCTGGAACCTCGGGGTGAGTTAAAAGATGTAGTGGCTAATGAGGTCCTTAGATTTTAACATAATTCATCATTAAATGCTTATGTTTTTACTGTTTTAAACATTCTCAAACTTTTTTTCCAGTTTGCCGGCCCTGAATCAGATTAAGTTAAATTTTTAGAGAGAGAGCCTTGCCCTCCATGGCTGGTGAGAATGCAGACTGGTGCAGCCATTATGGAAAACAGTATGGAGTTTCTTCAAAAAATTAAATATAGAATTGATATTGGACCCAGTGAGCCCACTTCTAGGAATATATCCTATGTAACCCAAAACACCAATCATAAAGAATGTATGCACCCCTATGTTCATAGCAGTACAATGTACAATATGTAATAGCTAAGATCTGAAAACAGCTCAAGTACCCATCAGTAGATGAGTGTATAAAAAAGCTACGGTACACTCACACCCTGGGATACTATGCAACTTTTAAAAAGAAGCATATCTTACCCTTTGAGACAGCATGGAGGGACCTGGAGAATATCATGCAAAGTGAAATAAATTAGTCAGAGAAAAGCAAGTATCATATGATCTCACTCATATGTGGAATCTAAATAAAAAATATATTGATGAATGGGGTGGACCCAGAGACACAGCAGCATAGAACAGAGTGTGACATCTCAGAGAGAAAGTGGGATAGAGTGTGTGCTGGGAAGTAATCAACCAAAGACCTTGTATGCATATATGTGTAACCCATGGGAACAGACAGTAAGGTGGTGAAGTCCTGGGCTGGGGCAAGGACAGGCTGGAGGGGACTAATGGGGGTGGATGGGGACATATGTAATACTTTTAACAATAAAGAGTTATTAAAAAATAAATTAAGCAATATTGGTTGCTGAAAATGATGACTCATCTGCCACCAATTGCTGAACCATTCCGTAACTCAAAATTTTAATTTCAAAGCTGTCAATATGACACATTTTATCAATAAAAATATAGAGAATCTTGAGCACCAAAAAACATGTTGTTCATTCCATTCTATTTGTTTATTATCTAGAATTTATTTACATGGCATATGGATGGTGTCTTACCTCACTTGTAGAATAAATAAAATGGTGGGAAAAGAGGAAATTAATTTATGTGGAAAACTATAATATTAAAGAAGAAATATTGGTGTGACTGGATAATCATGGTTTACCACTGGGAGAGAAATCAGTATTGAAGTAAGAGCAGGAATCACACAAAGGAAAACTTATAAAAAGTATGGATATTCTGGCAAAAAAAAAAAGTGATCAGCAAATGTTGGCAAAGGAAAGTCACTGTTATAACTTTTATGCTTTTCCTTCTGTTGTATCATACCTATCACAGGTTTAGCAGCTCATCAACTGAAGTCAACTTTCTGAGTGATTATTTAATTCTTCAAACGTAACCATAAACTAAATGAGAGTGGGGAATTCTGAGATATTAACCCTGGCAGCAGTCAGCAATTCTAGGCCCAAAGCTTAATGGGGCTGAGTTGAACGGGACATAACAAAATGACTGTCCTAGCAAAACACAGTCCATGTCTTGTCTTCGATAGGTGAGGAATGCTCCTTCCTCATTCTGGTTTGAATTGGGAAAACACAATGTGCCAGTTAAACTGAGTAATGCTGCATATCAAATTACAGAGATTTTGTTCAGTTCTTCTATGAAGCATAAAAGTCTTCAAACATGGAAGTATTGTTTTAATCAAGAATTTGAATAAGCAATCCCTCATATTTATGTAATATCTAAATTAATAGAAATGCTTTCTTTAGAGACCTCACTCCTGTAAAACTAGATTAGTAAAGGTTATATAAAAAATAGGCTATCTTTGGCTTTTTTGAGGTGTGTACTTACTTCTATGAGACAGCTTTCCAGGACATGTGTAAAGGAATTAATTTGCAATTTAATTTTAAGCAATTATTTTGAATTATTAAATGTAGATATTTAACTTTGCTACTATACTGGCATGATACTTGTTTTTCACAGGGACTAACGGATTTATATCATGTATGCTATAGCCTTGGAGAGCTTTTATTTGTCTTATTAGGTGATTTGTATTCAGTATAGAAGGTGATCTAAAGCTGGGCATTTAGTGATTGCAGAGGAGGTCCAGGCAGCCAGAAACGTCCACACTTTATTTCATCCGGTGAATCTGCTGTGACCCGGAAGGCTCACCTGTAGATAAGACGGTTTGCCCTCGATAACACTGAATCTTTACGTGCTCTGGGGGTTTGCACACTCCTTTGACACAGGTCTTTGCCATTAATGAGAGTCACATGAGTGGATCCCTGAATGGCACTTGAGAGGATGGTGGCATAAGTTTTTAACAAGCTAACCCTTCTGGCTATAACATGAAGGGGCACCCTGTGTTTAAGATAGTTTGGGAATAAACCGCAGAGGTAATTTGCAATGCTGAAGAAGTAATTATTGGTTCCACATTGGTTTCCATGTGATAGGCAGAAGAAAGCATGTCATGCTTAAGTTTAGAATATCATTTTATTTTTCTTACTGATAGCATAATTTTCTGAAATTTTAAAGATTTCTTCAGCTGATAAAGTCAAGGAGCTTCAGAAAAAAACGTCTACATCTCTTTCAGTTGCTCATACTGACTGCTTATGTTACAATAGTTTTGATGCTAATATGCTGGTCAATTCTGTGTATATGTTGGCAAAGACACCTTCTCTAAAATGGAACAGTCACATGGGAGTGTGGCGAGAGGACAGGAATGAGAGGCCCAGAGACAAAAACTCACATATGCCATCTCTTACTTTGTGTTAACTTCTTATGTTGCAGGGGACAAGAAAATCAGGTTTCAACAGAGGTAAAAGAAGAGGATGGCGTCTAAACAGAACTGAGCATCAGAAAGCTGTTTGTTTATTTTAATATAAACTGACATCTATTTTATACAGACCCTCAATAAGAAAAAAAAAGCCAAAGAGGTGAGCCACCTGAGCTCCTGGAAGGGACAAGGCCTGACTCTGTGCTAGGTCCTCCCCTTTCCTCACAGGTTCTTTCTCATCTTTAGCAGCAGAGGATGTCACAAGATCAAGGCTGAGGAAGGGGATCTCACACTGCCCCCTCTAGGAATCACTCTGGACTGTCTCACTAGGCCTAGGAGGATTCAGAAATACTTAGGGGTCAACCTGATCGGTTTCCCAAAGTAAGGGACATTCCAAGGCTCCCCACACATGACTCTGCACCCACATCACCTGAAGCACCGGAGGATGGCCATCGCCACCAGGAGGGTAGGACTGGGGAGCAGCGGGTGCTGTGTGATTGTGGGGCTCTCTTGCAAGTGCTACTACCTACCTAGAAAGTATCATTCCCTGGCCCACTCCTTCCTGACTCCTTTGCTCCCCTTGCATCCTCTCTGCTCTGATTACCTCCATTTGTTTCCTCACCCCCTCTCTTTATACTACATAAAATGGGCTGAGAATCTCAAAGGAAGGGGGGCAGGAAGTGATTAAACACAGAATTTATATGCATGTATGCATAATCCACAAACTTAAACAAAGTGAAGTGAAGGCTGGGGGGGAGGGTTGTAGAGAGGATCAGTGAGGGCAAAAAGGGGCAACTGTAATACTTTCAACACTAAAGATACATTTTTTTAAAGAAAGCTTTCTATGTTTTCATATATTTGAGACCTGAAACTGAAGTTAAATTATTCTTCCAAATTTGGGGCTGAACAATGCTTTTTCTTATTAAATCCTGGTGCACAATCCCTTAGATGGCACTGCCTGGCTCATACTGTCACACATGCTTCTTAATAGAAATTTGTTATTTTTGTTATACTTAAGAAAAAAGTTAACTTTAATATACATGCTGAAACTGCATATTCCTCGAATAGATAGTATAAACAAATTGGAAGTTATTTTGTGGATGTACATACGAAGATTTACCATTCAAATTTGTAATTATGTTATTGTAAGTTTTACTTATTTCAAGAAGGATGTTAAAGAATAAGGTGGTCTCCCTGGCCTGCATAGCTCAGTGATTGAGCATCCAGCTATGAACCAAGAGGTCATGGTTTGATTCCCAGCACAGGCCCAGGTTGGGGGCTCTATCCCCAGTGGGGAGGCGTGCAGGAGGCAGCTGATCAATGATTCTCTTTCATCATTGATGTTTCTATTTCTCCCTCTCCTTTTATCTCTGAAATCAATAAAAATATATTTTAAAAAAGAATAAGGTGCTCTTGTTGATTTCCTGTGTAATCAAGCTCATGTCATGGGAGACATACTATTTTTTTCTTTTAAAAATTAAGTACACGACTATTGAAAAATATATGCATGCTTATTAATACTTTAAAAAGAAAAATATGACTAGTTAACAAAACTGTCCAGAAACTTAAACTTCACAAATTACCAAAGAAATAAAAATGAAAACAAAGTTAGAGACCATTTTTTCCCTTTGTGTTTTATCTCTCCCTGAACCTGTGAATTTGTTCAGTGGAGTGAGCTCTTGCTATAAATGTAGAGGGCAGACCCCAACAAGTTACCAAAATGTTCCTTTTGTTTGGCTGGCTCTATGGTTCTGCCAAATGATTAAAACTCGACTTTTCTCTTGGCAGCGCTTTTGGATTCTTTAAAGACCTGTGTCAGGGCTGGGCTTCCCTCCCCTGAAAAACATGGCCTGCAATAATGCATCTCTGCATCTGAGAGCCTCATCCTCCCACAGAATAGAGAATAGAGCCTTGCCTCCAGGATGTCTCTAAGGAAGTCTGTATACCCGCTCAGGATTTCAGGCCTAAAACCACCTGCTTTGCTTTCTCACATGACTCCTGTCTAGCTTTCATAACAAACTCAGAGAGCAGAACCACCCACCAATCCTGAGATTTCCTACAAAGGAATCACTCCAGTCCACTTAATTTTCCAACAAAACTAGACACTACTTGGGGTTTCCCATCTGTAGTATAGAAACTTAAAAGATTTGAAATGAGGAGCATATATTCCAGCCCACTTCACTTGGATGTGTCTAATACACAGAAAACTAGCAGCCCCTCACAAAAGCAAAATCCTTTTAACAATCCTCCTACCTTCTAATTTTCTTTTTTAAATTTCTATATAAGAGATTTATGTCTTAGCAACCTACTTTTTGCTTATCCTGAGAATAATCTGACATATCTCATTGTCATTTATTATTTTAATGCATTGGCCTGAATTTCCCAATGCTTAATTAACATCTTGTTACAAATGTAATATTTCTGATTTTCAGAATGTAGTGAAGTGTGCTTATCAAAAATTATTGACATGAATTCAAATTGGCCAACTTCTTTGTAAAGTATTTGGCAATGTGTTTCATGCATTTTCTAATGGCAATATGTTTGAATTTATAGTTCCTTTTCTGAGAATTTATTCTCTCTATATAATTTTGAATGTAAAATAAAAGATCTACACATAGAAATATACCCTTATATATATCAAAACAATGCAAATAGAAACAATAAGTGATAAAATATAAAATAACGGAAACCCAGGCAATATTATATGGCAATAAATATTTGTGAAGTATAGACAATAAAATAACAAAGCAATGATAATTCAATAAAAATATAAAAGTCACACTGTAAAATTCTACTATAGTATAATGATAACCATGTAAAATATTTTTTAAAGAATTCTTCAAATATTTATGTGTATAATTTCAAAAGTTCAGGAATGTATCAAAGTGACTATCAATAGGTCAGTGGTCGACAAACTCATTAGTCAACAAAGGCAAATATCAACAGTACAACCATTGAAATTTCTTTTGAGAGCCAAATTTTTAAACTTAAACTTCTTCTAACACCACTTTTTCAAAACAGACTCTCCCAGACCATGATATTTTGTGGAAGAGCCACACTCAAGGGGCCAAAGAGTTGCATGTGGCTCTCGCCGCAGTTTGCAGACCACGGCAATAGGTGTTGGGACATTAGGAAAGATTTCCATTCTCAGTATTATATATTTTTAAAATTTTATATATATTGAGGATATATCTCAGAATGCTGAAAACAATAGTCAGAAAATTTTCAGAACATTAAAATTGAAAATAATAACCATGATGTATTTTATATTTGAAAGATATAAAATATTTTTTCTTTTATTTTTCCACATTAGATGTAATCCTAACATCTTGTAGACTGCATCCAAAATGTCTGTACTCTGTCTTCTCTTTTCTAGGCCCTTGGCCACTACTCTAATCCATGTCCTCTTATTCCTATACCTGTACCAGATTTTTAATTGGCCTTCCTGATTCAAGGAATTTCTCTAATTATTGTTCAAAAAATTTTGAATGTTGTGACTTGCAGGCTGTTGTAACCATAGCTGAGCCTTAGATTAATTCATTGGTAATAATATTCTCCTACAGTTTTCTGAGGAATATATAAAAAGGGATAATAAATTCAAAGTATTTGGCACATATTAAATTTTCAACTAATAGCAGCCATCATTATTATAATTTCACTTGTGTTGTGTAATTCTTTTGTTCAACCCTTTTAATGTGATGGCTTCACTGTGAACCTTCAAATATAGATCCCCACACAACCCTTTAAGACAATACAAGGTGATCTCAAACACCGTTTCCATTTTATTTCAGAAAATCCTACCCTCAGCTTCAGCCAAGAAGGGTAACTTCCTGTTCACTGGACTCTCCTCTTTGCTGATCTATAGGGGTGCCATCTGCTCTGTTTAGTCCTTCCCCCTCTGTGCCTTTTTGCCTGTGTCCTATCTTTCTAAAATGCCTTGTCTTACCTGAATAAGCTTTCTTTTCTTTTCTTTTTTCTTTTTTTAATAGTTTGAGTCTTGGCTCTGAATTCTTTCTTTCAAAAGCTTATTTAGGTAAGATAAGGCATTCTTACCTGAAAACTTCCTGGAAACTCCCCAACCAAAGTAGATGGCTCTCTTCTCTGAAATACCTTTAATAGCATACACTCTTCATTTAGCATCCTGGCAGGATCCTTCTAACATATGGGGCTTGGCTTCAAAAGCAACCTCCTCAGAAAGGAGTGTCTGACCCCCCAACAGTCACTGTCGCATTTTCTTACATGTTTGCTTGCAGGGAAAATGGCACCAGGTATTCGGCAGGTGGGATTAGATCAGACCTCTGTTCAGCAACGTCAGTATTGGAGTTCTGGCTAAGAAAGAATTTAGAGCCAACACTCAAACTATAAAACATAAACATAAAAATAAAACAAAACATAGTCGGGGGTGGGGGAGGAAAGCTTATTTAGAAAGTCATAGAGGTAGCAGACGTCAGCTATAGAAGAAATGGAATCAGGAAGTTACAGATGTAAAAGAAGGGCCCTTGGAGCTTGGGAGAAAGAGAGAGTCCAAGAAAACTTACCTAGAAGGAAAGAAAGGGGAAGGAAGAGAGGAAAGGTCACCACACTGAGGGGTGGACTAGAGGGAGAGAGAGCAACTGGGTCCTCAGTCCTAAGGGCTTTTAAGAGTGGGGATTGCAGGAGAGGCCCCAGGGGAGGATCTCAATAAAATATTCATCAGCTTTGCAGGTGGGTCCTTTCAGGGTCTCAATCTCCACTGTTTGGTTGGTGCCAGATAAGGAGTCATCAGTCAATGCAGCTGATTCAGAGGGAGCCATGATCCCTTGTCAGGTTTTGCTGCTTTTCTGGGCCTGGAGTGGAAACAAAACTAGATTATTTGATGTGGGTCAGAACTGTGGGCTTAATGCTTAGGGCTATTTTTCAGCCCTTTGTTTGTTTCCCCTCTAAGCTGGGGGTGGGGGGGAGGGCTGTGTCTAACCCATATAACTAGCAGCATGCCAGTGGAAGAAAGGTCAGGGGAAAGTCTGAACCACCTAACCAGGAATCTAAAGGGTCAGAGGGTCTAAAAGGCATGACCAGTGATATGCTAGGGAAGGAAAGGTCACCCTGGGGAGAGATCCTTTTTCACCATGTTGCCTATTGGCAGGCACCTGGGACTCCCTCCCCCCATGACCTTCTATACCTGGCCCATTGTCCTTGCTCTGCTCATGTCTGTTTAACTGCCAGCCAGATTTCTAGTTACTCCTATTTCTCCCCATCTTATAGCATACCTTTTTTTTAAATTTAATAAATCTTTATTGTTGGATTATTACAATGTTCCTCTCCCCCTGTCCCATAGATCCCAGTGCCCATCCCACCCTCTGCCCTTACCTTCCCCCCGCCGTCCTCATCCATAGGTGTATGATTTTTGTCCAGTCTCTTCCTGCACCTCCCACACCCTTTCCCCCCCAAGAATTGTCGGTCTACTCTATGCCCCTGATTATATTATATTCACCAGTTTATTTTGTTCATCAGACTTTTAATTCACTTGATTTTTAGATTCACTTGTTGGTAGGTATGTATTTGTTGTTCATAATTTATATCTTTACCTTTTTATCTTCTTCCTCTTCTTAAAGAATACCTTTCAGCATTTCATGTAATGTTGATTTGGCAGTGATGAGCTCTTTTAGCTTTTTCTTATCTGCAAAGCACTTCATCTGACCTTCAATTCCGAATGATAGCTTTGTTGGGTAGAGTAATCTTCATTGTAGATTCTTGCTATTCATCACTTTGAATATTTCTTGTCATTCCTGCCTGGCCTGCATAGTTTCTATTGAGAAATTTGCTGACAGTCTTATGGGTGCTCCCTTGTAGATAACTGTTTTTCTTTTGCTGCTTTTAATATTCTCTCTCTATCTTTTGCTCATGGAATTTTAATTATGATGTGTCTTGGTGTGGTCCTCTTTGGATTCCTTTTGTTTGGGGTTCTGTGCACTTCCTGTACTTTTAAGTCTATTTCTTTCACCAGGTGGGAGAAGTTTTTGGTCACTATTTCTTCAAAAAGGTTTTCAGTACCTTGCTCTCTCTCTTTTTCTGGCACCCCTATAATTCAGATGTTGGTATGCTTGAGGTTGTCCCAGCAGCTCCTTACACTATCTTTAATTTTTTGGATTCTTTTTGCTTCTTGCTTTTCCATGGTTTTTGCTTCTTTGTATTTCAAATCTTTGATTTGATTCTTATGGTCCTCTAGTTTGATTTTAGGTCTCTGTATAATATTTTTTTTTTAATTTCAGTCATTGTATGCTTAATTTCTAGTTGGTCCTTTTTCATATCCTCAAAGATCTCATTATATTTATTGGCCTTTTCTAGGAACCTCTTGAAAAACCTTATAACCATGGTTTTGATCTCTTATGTCCAGTCATTTCTTTTCCTCCATTCCTTTCAAATGTAATTTGTTTCCTTGTCTTTGCATTTTGGCTGCTTTACTGAGTTGGTTGAGTAGCTTTGTGTGGTAGGTGTCCTCTAGGGGACAGTGGCTCAGCCTCCCCCTTTATCTGAGGTGGATACTCTTGGTGCACCCCTTTATGGGCTGCACAGTCTTATTGTAGTTAAGCCTAAATTGTTGTTGGTATCACTGGGAGGAGTTGTCCACCAGGCCAATAGGTTGTGAGAATCAGCTCTGCCTACACTGGGAGAGCTTCTACATCTTCAGTTTGGATGGGGCGGAGTCTCAGAGCTGAGCAGTCTGCCTTGGATTCCAGTCAGCCCTGCTCTAAGCAGCACCCAGGTCTCCATGCCCCAAGGCAACCACTGCACACACCTCTAAGAGAAAGCTGCCCTTGAGCTCTGTCCACTGCCAGACAGTCCAGTTTCTCCCCAATGAGTCTGGACACCCAAACTCTCACCCAGAACTGGAAAACAAAGCAGTCCGAAGGATTTTTTCTTGTTTTTTTTTTCTTCAGAACGAGAGAGCCAGCTACACACCCTGTCCACGAGCTCACGTGCCTCTGTAGCTCCCGAGTTTCAGTGTGCTTCCTCCTGATAGTTCAGTTTCACTCCGAATGAATCTGGGTTCCCCGAAACTTGCCTGGAACTGGGGATCAGTGCAGTGGGACGCCTTTGTCTACCTCCCCATTTGAGAAAACTAGCTGGTATTCAGCCCCCACATCGTTTCCACTTGCGCACTTCTCCGCACCTCTTTCTCCACCTGTCTCTGCAACTTTGCCCTCTGCAGCTCCTCTGAGTCTCCTTTTATGTTTCTTTCTATTTGTAGAAATTCCACTCAGCCAGCTTTCCAGTGGTTCTGGATGATGTCCATTTTGTCTTTCCATTGTAGTTTTGAAATTGTTGTGCGGGGCAGCAGTATAGGTGTTTACCTATGCTGCCATCTTGGTTCCTCCTCCATTATATATTTTGCTTCTCTAGAACAGAAATATTATCCTTAATTCCAGTTAGTACTGTGTGTTTCAAACAATAAAAGCTCAAAAATGTGTGAAATTATATTACAAATTGAAAAATGTATCACTGCACTATACCTGGTATGGAAAATCCTCATTTGAAAATTGTTACTAAAATCTTTTATTTATTACCTCTATATCAACATACACAGAAATCACTCACATTCTCTCTCTCTCTCATACACACACACATCCATTTATACACACTTACACACACACACACACACACACACACACACACACCTCTGGGTTTTTGGTTCCTGCCATAATTTACATAATGTTCAGTAAATCCACTTATAGAAATCCTTGGAAATGCTCGAGCTGTATCTCCCAGTGGAAGCCGCGATTTGTTGTATTCAGGATGTACAGAAATGAAATGGAATGAGAGAGAAAAAAAAAAAACTAGTGATGTGAAATGTTAAGAGTAAACCTTTGGGAACAATAATGCATTCAGTGTAGTTCATTTGATGGTACAGGGTGGACTGACAGAGAGTTCAAACCAATGCAGAGTTAGAAAAAAGTTGAAATTCAAAATCTGAAGGAAAGCAATCATGCAGATCTACAACACTACAATTTTCCTCAGCATCAAATGTGTAGTTCATTTTAAAGTTCTATAAAACATAACTTGATATTTTAATATTTCCTTACAGAGAGAGATAGGAAAAGAAAATAGTGTAATAGTTTTAATAAAAATAAACTAGAAATAAAAATAGGTATACAATCTCTTATAAAAATAATAATCAAAAATAAAAGAAAATGCCTTTCACAGTTATAGTATTTCATCCTCAAATCTTTTTTAAAAATGTTTCTGAGTAAATGGAGCTGCTCAGTCCTTCCTGGCTCTTTACCATGGTCCGTGGCTTTCTCAGAAAACTTGAACACTTGTTTTCTCTTTCCTCTCTCTTCACCCTCTGTTGCCCTTTAGACTGTTCCCATCAGCATTTGTAAACATATTCAATATTTACCACTATAATCAAAACTTTTCCACTAACCCATTTGTCTTCCAGTTTCTCTATCTTTCCCCACTTACCACAGAATTCTTACAAAATTCTTTGTATCAGCTTTCTCCATTGTTCTGCCCTATCATTCTTCCACCCTCTTTAACTTGAAAAACAATAACTTCTATGTTTAGGGTGAATAATAATATTCTTCCCACAAGATGTTTAGTGTATGTCCTAATCCTGTAAGTCTGTGAACATGTTACTTTAGATGGGAAAAGAAACTTTTCAAATGTGATTTTATAAACTACTAGTGGCTCAGTGCAGAAATTTGTGCACAGGGGCTGGGTGATCCCTCAGCCCAATCTGTTCCCTCACACATACTGGGAGCCCTCAGGGGATGGCCTGCTAACTACTCACCCCAGTCTGCCAAGGCTCTAGGCATTGGGCACCCAGCCATTGCCCTGCAATGGGGCCCATGGCTGGCTCTGTCCCAGGCATGCCCCCCTCCTGGCCGGAGCCTTTCGCTCCAGCCAGCTTGAGCCCAGATGGCACCAGCCTTGGCCCCGCCTTCTCCCTGGCAATCATGCACTGGCTGCCTTGACCCCACCCACCCACAGATCCGGCTACCTCGGCCCCACCACACCTGGCACCAGTCACCTTGGTCCCTCCCCCTTGCGGCCCAGGCCACCTCAATCGCTCCCCTGTGGCCTGGGCCACCTCAGCCCCGCCTCCAGTGGTCCTGGCTGCCTCAGCCCTGCCCCTCCCCATGACCCGAGGCACCTCGGCCCCACCCTACACTCCAGATTGGCTGGTGGGCATGGCTGATGGGCATGGCTGGTGGGTGTAGCAAAGGTATGGTTAATTTGCATATTATTCTTCTTTTAGATAGGCTTTTGAAATTAGAATAGAGTGCTGGATATTCCAAGTGGGTGCAATAATATAATCACAAGTACCTTTATCAGAAAAAGGAAGTGAAAGAAACAACCACAGAAGAGTAGCAGGAAATAGGATGATATAAGCAAGAGGTATGGTGATTTGAGGAAGTGTCATGAGCTAGGAAGTGTAGCTGCTTTCTAGATGTTAGAAATGGCAAGAAAACAGATCTTTCCAAGGATCCTCAAAGGGCCCACTAATACCTTTACTTTTACCCAATGAAATTAATTTCTGACTCTGGACTCCAGAACTGTAAGAGAATAAATTTGTGTTGCATTAAACCACCAAGTTTGTGGAAATCTGTCACAGCAGTAGTAAGTAAATCCTATAATACTCATCCTAGCCCTAAGTTAAATAGTGGACAAGTTCCAATGTTCCTCCCATTTGACTTATCAATAATAACATCTAAGCTACTTCTATACCACTAATTTTCTTATTAGATCTTTGGCTCATTTTTGTCAGATTCTTGTGCTTATTCCTTTCTTTCTACCAAAATAGTAAATGTTAGAGTGGCTCTAGACTCAATCTAAAACCACTCTATCTCTTGAAAGCAAAAGTTCCAATTCATCTCTGCTTGGTTCCAAAATACGAACATGGTCATTTGAAGCATTATTCTTGATTATCATACAAACATTTCAAATTTTAATTTGACCACAAATAAATTAATTTATTTTCTCTTAAGTCTGATTTATTTCGAGTGCTAAAAATCTCAGTGAAAAAAAATCTAGAAAACTACACGTGTTTTTAATCTAAAATTTCAGTTATAATTGACTTATTCCTCTTTCTCCCCTGCCATATGCAATCAATCACTAAAACTGGTCAAATCAGCCTCTAAGATGTCTACTGTAGGCCCAATTCACGAAATTCCCTTGAAGTCCCAGCTTCATCTGGAAGGTTGTTCAGCTGTCTAGTCTAATTACCATATTACACTTTTATTATTATAGATTAGATTGTGGCCAATATAAATGATCCTACTCTAGTTGAAGTCACATACTGGGACATGGCAAAAATAATGCAATAGTCTTATGGAACAGGCCACCACTTTGTGTGTAATATAGCATTAGTTCAATTGTATTCAACTTCCACATACATAAGCCAATCTCCACATAACAGACACAGTGATATTTAAATACACACCCACACATACACACAAATCATAGATTATTGCTTATTTGATTAACACTCTGCCCTTCAGAATATAATGTGATTTAAGAAATCTTTCCTTTAGATATTTATTGGTCTCTTCCTCATTCTCTACCATCATTTCTCACAATTCTATCTCTTCCTCTCTAATCATTATCATAGTCTCCTTCCTTAAGCTGATTGGAGTTTTTATTTACAGCTCACGGCCATGAAATTTTCTATCCTCTTTTTCTGGAATTCTCCCCACCACCTCCCTGTTTTGCTCATCTTATAGCCTAATTCTCATTCATGCTTCAGTCATATCTCAAATATCAGGGAATTGTTGTCTTATGTCCTTTTCAAAAGTAAGTTAGAGACTCCTGTGATATTCTCCTATATTATCCACCTTTTGACTTTTAAATGCTCATAATGTTTAAATGTACTTAGGGAAACTGTCTTCTCTATTAGATTTGTTTGCTTTTTCCTTAGCTTTATAGAAATATCAATGAAATCTATTTATATAAAAGCTAAGTGACTGAACGACGAAATGACTGAATGACCATCAGGCCTCTAGTATAATATATTACACATTTAAAAGTGTAAAACTTGATAAGTTTTGATGTGCATACATACCCATGAAACCATCATCACATACATTACCCTGAGAGTGAACATATACATTACTCTGAAAGTTTCCTCTTGCCCCTTGGTTCTCACAAGGTCATACTGAATTTGTCTTGTTCATGATGTATCCTGGGCATGCATCCCAAATATATGCCTGGCACACAGAAGCACTCAAAATATATTTGATGGATTAATTTACATGCAAGGGTATTTTCAAAAGCATTATATACAGAAGCAAACACTGGGAGCAATCAATCTAATTCTTACGATGGCAAATTTTATAAGATAACACAAAACTATGCACCACTGAAATTATTCTTTATAAGAACATTGAATTATATTTGATTATACTTAAGTAGAAAATCTAAGATTAAAAGGATCTATAGAATATTATCCTAATCTTATTCATTTACATGCATTTTATGAGCAGCTAAGAAGAATAACAGACATTGACACAAAAACTATAGCAGTGAAGAAAGGATGGGTGACTAACTTTTCTATACTTTTCAGGAACTTTCAAAGATAGTGTGTCATGATATGCTTAATGGGACTTTTCCTGTGTCTTAGAATTTTGACTAAAGCCTCATACAAAGGAAAACAAGTAGTAAGTATTTCCATATTCTAAACAGAACAGCTAAAAAGCTGTCAGATACCCCATTCTTGAGCCTTCTATGAGATAAACAAATTTGTCTTTCTTCTGTCATCTCCACCATTTTAGCCAAACTGTGAAACAGAAGATATAATTTCGTTGAAGAGGAAATTGGCAGAAAAGCACAGCATTCTAGAACATTTTCCATCCCATCCCATATGTAGGGGAAAGGCAAAGGATGCCATTCATTTAAGTGATTCTTATAATCCCACAAACAATGCTCTTGGAAACTAAACATAATAGCAAGAAAGGCAAACGTGTATTCCTAACCCAAGCCGGAAGTTTGCTGAGCTGCCTATTTGTTCACAGGCCTACCCATGCTGCTATATAAATGAAGTAAGAATGGTCTTAGGAGTTTCAACTTGTTCCTTTGAAATTTGAGAGCTTCTATCCTGAGATTTTCTCAAGCACAAGTTTTACTATAGAAGGGGCAGAAAGAGTCATCCCAACCTCTATGGGTATGGTACAGAAAGAAAATGTCTAGTTTCTTAGGTAACTAGTGGAAACTGCAAAAAGTAACCAGTTCAAGCCATCTTGATTGGTCTCTGACCAAGAGGGTTCCCTGCCACAGGAATGGAACACTACCATAAGCAGCTGTGAGATGAATTGATAAGGAAAGAAGCTGAGGTATCACCTAGAGAACTCTGCAGTATAAAAATTCAAGAACAAAGAGCCTATCTCTGTTTCATAGAAAATTCAGAATTTGAGCATGTGACATACTCAGAAGGTCTGACGGCTAAAAAAACAAACAAAAGCAGCACCAACCAATTTTTTTCTTCATTTTATACCATTCCTCATATATCCCCCTCACCACTCCCATTACCCTAACTTTGGAAAACTCAGGCGATAATAAATTAGTGATGAGTAGATGGAGATAGAAAACAAAGCGAGTGAAGTTACAGACCATGCTTCCTTTTTTGGGGGCCCAGCCAGTGAGTTTTACTTGAATCTTGAGAATGGAGAGGACTTGAGTTGTGTGTAAGATAGAATCCTAACATATAAAGATCCAGGGTCTGTAATATCCAAAATGACCAAACAGATGACCATATGATGGGCTGTGCCTGCAGTAGGCTCAAGTGGGCTGGGCTGGTGAGCTGGCTGAACTGCTGACCTCTCAGTCCCTGTTGGGTCGCAGGCACTGTGGCAACCCAGCACTGACTACTGCTGCCAAAGTGGGTGCAATGCAATTGCTCAAGGGGGCTCGCCATTGTCCCATGATCACCCAACAGAAGGAGGCCTAGGGCACTGGCTAGGGGGCTCCATGAGCACCCTAAAGAGGGAGGGCCAGGCTACCACCCAGTGGTGGTGGGTGGGGCCTCCCTCTGTGGGGCGATTAATCACAGGGCTCCTGAACTGCGAGCGAGCACAGCCTGGGCTGAAGAACCCCCCTCCCCAAGTGCATGAATTTCATGCACTGGGGGCTCTAATATTTTATATTTGATTGAGATAAACCTATTTAGACATGGCAAGGAAATTTAACTGCTAGGGCAAGATTGTACTTATCGTCACCAGAAATCCATGATATCTGTTTAAAATGTGGTCCTTTACTGTATATAAGGAGTTTAACAGTATGGTCAAAGGCATTTTTTAGAGAACATTAAATTCAGTTCTTGTTTGTATCACCACTGAATTTAGTTCATTTTATTATTCACTTACACCTGTGTTACAAAGTGTTAGTGTTAATCATAAAAAAATTATCACAAGCTCTCAAAAGCATGGCTAACAGAACTCTTCAGGAATAATTATATAGGATTATAATATAGATGGAAGTGAATATCAATATACTTGCATAGTACATCAATATTAGTTACCTTCTATCAGATATGGTTCATTGTTTTTATTTAGTTCTTGCAACAAGTTTTATCATTTTTAAACCTGTTTTACTAATTCATAAACTATTAAATATTAGGAAACAACTCCAACTCATCTTTTCCCCCCCAAGCCTACACACTGACTGACATTTATTAAGACACTAAAGGCCTGGTGTACGAAAATCCATGCATTCAGGGTTTGGAGGTTGGGGGTCCCCTCAACCTGGCCTGCACCCTCTCACAGTCCAGGAGCCCTCAGGGGATGTCCAACTGATGGCTTAAGTCCCAGTCTGGCCTCCCTCTGTGGGAGGTGACTGCTTGGGTGATCAGGAGATGGCACCAGCTCCCATCACCCACCACTGGTCACTGTCACACAACCCCCAACCCCATTGCGTTCTCCTCCCTCTGCCTGCTGACATATGCCTTGGCTGGCCTGGCACCACCTGCTTGCCGGCCCCACCCTCCACTGACAGGTCATTCCGCTATTCGGTCAATTTGCATATTACACTTTTATTATATAGGATACTAACCATTCAATATCTTTTCCAATCTTTTTATTTTTGCTAGATCTACTCTGATATATCACATATAGGATATAGAGACCTATATTTCACACTCATATGTTACTTATTGGGGAATTTATCAATATATGAGTTTAATACAGTCTCACAGAAAGCAATTAATATTTTCCCTTAAAAATTTGGTAATTAAAAAATGTGCCTTTTTTATTCCTACTAGTGAGTGAAAGAAATTTCGCACAAAAAATATACACACTATATTCTCTTTATATGACGTTTAGAACAGAAAAATTCATCTGTGATGGAGAAAATCAGAACAGTCGTTCCCTTTCTCAGAAAGGTGGCAAACATTGACTGGCAGGAGGCATGCAGAGACTTTCTGAGCTGGAGGTACTATTTTATATCTTTGAAGGGGCTTAGGAAACAACAGTCTTACATGTTTGTCAACATTCACCAAGTGTCATACATAAGAACTGAGTGGTTCACTGTGTATATGTTTTACCTTTAAAAAAAGAACCATTAACAAATTATACATAATGAAGCATTTAGGCATGAAGTGCACTGATGTCTGCAGCTGTCTTTGCAATGTATCAAAAAACTAAACTGACTGATAAATAACGGAACAATTAGATGCATAGATTTAGTAAATGTAAATATATATTAAAATAGTAAATATAGTAAAATGTTAATTGTGGAATTTAGATAGCACACATATGGTGTTCATTCCAGAAGTCTTTCAACTTTTGTATGTTTGAAAATTTTTAAATAAAATGTTAGAATTTTCAAAAAGAAAACTAATGCCTTTTCAGCTCTTTCGTTGATATGTTAAAATCTGATTTAAATTTTTGTCCAGTTTATATAGAATAAGTGTGTATATTTATTAAATATTCAAAGAAAGACAAGAAAACTTAGAAACTACCAGTCTGAGAGAACATTATTGTCTTCATACTTGATTTTGTGGGTAGGTAAAACTGAAATATTGCATGCATTTGTAAGTTACTTTATCTAAAGATAACTGAATGCAGATATATTATTCTGAAAATGAAATACATTGGATACAAATGGATTTTTAAAAGCATATATAAGGATATACATATTTTTATATGCCTATTTAAGCATATAACTTGAACAGGTCAAACCTGATCCTGCACCAGGGTTTTTGGACCTGAATTCCACTTACCTGAAAATAAATTTCTCCATTCCTTTAACTTAAAAACTCTGATTATTTAGATGTTACCTTAGATTTTGACCTCCTTAGAAAGACTTCCCCTCTACACTCACTCTAAAGTAACCTCTAAGGTATCATCACATTTCTCTAACTTATTGGTTACGAGAAGCCCTATAAACAAAATTTATGCAAGGGGCTTGGCCCTTCTAGCCCTGGCTGCCTTAGCAGTAACCATAGTCAATGAAGACTAGGGACTTTTCTGAAGTTTCCTAGGCAGCATAGCATTCCAAAAGATATGTTTGACGCAAGAGAGAAAAGGAAGCACCTCAAAATATGACTGCGGTAAGAGGATAGCATCTCAGGGAAAACTGTATTTTGTTTTTGTAAATAAAATGAGTGACAGTTATGCGCATTTTGAGCATAAGGCTTTGAAACCTTCCTTTCTAAAATTTTATAAATTCACAGGGAAGCAAATATTTGCACATGAAATGTTCTGATTTTTAAGATTATATTCTTAGGATAGAATCTAGAATTATAAGTACTATCTAAAATGATATAAATAACTAGGCACCTAAATGTATATTGCCAGATTATTTTCTAAAATGTATAGAAAATTGTAAACTATCAGGAAATGTTGAGTATTAATGTTTCAAAATTGTTAACTTATTAAAAAAGAGTATCTTATTAAAATTTGGTTATGCTACAATCAATTGGTATATTATTCTCATCTATTTTTGTAATATTTTGTGATATATCTGTTTATATCATTCATTGTCAGATTTTAGTATCTTTTTTTATAACGTGTTACTGATAAATTCAATAATATCTTATATGTCTGTAACATATGGTTATATCACTTCTATCAAAAGATACTTCAGTGAATTATTTTAGCAATAGGTATACAAGTTCAATTGATAAAGGAACTTCATCCATTTATCTATTTATTCAATGCATATTCATTCAGTAAGTCAGTGCTGAAACAAGCAAGAAGCCAGTCTGGAGATTCTGATCCAAGAGGTCTTTGATAATTACAATAATAGCAAAGAGGTTACATGGAATAGTTTGTATTAATCTACTCAAGCCAAAATAACAAAATACCATAGATTTGGTTGCTTAAAAAATAAATCTATTTTCTCATAGTTCTGGAGACTATAATTCTATGATCAAGGGTTGTTGTCTGGTAAGACCTCTCCCCTTGGGTTACAGATGGTCACCTTCTCCCTATATGCTCACATAACCTTCCCTACATGTCTCTGTCCTGGGAAGTGAGAAGAGAGTGAGAGAGCCCACGAGTCACTCTGCGTTCTCTTTTTATAAAGGAACTAGACCTACTGAATCAGGATCCTACTCTTATGACCCTTCTTTAATCTTGATGACTTCCTTATGCTAAATATAGCCACACTTGGGATTTGGACTTCAAGACATGAATTTGGGGGCCACACAAACATTCAGTCTGTAGCATAGTTTATTAGAGATATTTCATATTAGGGATGGTAAGAAAAATAGGAAACATGCTCATTTATTTGTACGGTATACATTTATTGAGTGCTAAATATGTACTTGGCCTAATGTTAAGTATTATAATGGCTGTTTTCCAGGAGACCCCAATAATCTTATGAAGCAAGAGAGATAATAAATTGCAATGCAGTTTAAGTGATATAATGGAAACATTACAAAGCACTCCAAAAACACAAATGAGAAAACAACTAGAGCTGTCTATAGGAGTTGGAAAAGAAATTACAGAAAAGTAAATATTTACTTGGGTCTTAAATGCTGATTAGTATTGTGTAATGCATAGAAAAAAAATCATATAATACCAATGGGGTATGATTTCTCAGGTTATGGCTTTTGTTTGCTTCTCACTTCTCAGTGACAGATTTTTAAAAAACTGAGTGGTGTGCCTCACTAAAGTCCTCAGAAGAACAGAATGGAAAGTAGGAAGAACCCCACTACTGTTGTTTTTCAAAGTTGGTATTGTTGTAGTGGTCCCAAGAAAACCCTTCCTGGCTTCCTCCACTAACTATTGGTCTCACAGATAGTGGTAAGTTTCTAAAGCCACATAAAAGCTAAGTGTGCATATTACAGGACCACAAGGTTCATAACATCAGTCATATGACCTGTGCATATCAACCAATAATGTTTGTCCTGTGCTTGGATAGCATTATTAAGGTGAATATCTACATTTAGTCAATCTAATCAGATCATTTCCATTGCTAATTATTAGAATATACATATAACTTAGAAATATGATCTCTAAAATCAGGTTTGCAGTAGTATCTTTTAGTACACTAGGGCACAATCTATCTAATGAAAGAGAAACATGCAAATCGACCATACCTTTACTATGCCCACAAGCCATGCCAACCAACCAATCAGGAGCGAGTATGCAAATTAACCCAACCAAAATGCTGGTTAGTTTTTATATCCAGGTGCAGAGCGAAGACAGAAGACAGCACAGAAGAAAGCCAAGTGCTGCAGAAGGGAGTGAAGCTGCGGAGAAGCCAGTGGGGTCACAGAGAAAGGAGGGAAGCAGGTGGGGTGGTGGAGAAGGGAGAGAAGCAGGTGGGGCAGTATAAAAGGCTGCAGGAAACCCTATTCTTGCAGGAAACTTCCTGCAATAGGCCTCTAGTTATTAAGTATTATTTGGTCATGGTCAATTGACAAAGAGCCAGAGCATATGGATATTAATGAGATAAAAAACAAGAGACAAATTCTAAGAATTAAATTTGAGTGCTAAGTACCAGACAGTATTTTTAGTGTCTCATCAGGCAGCATCTCATGGAATTCTCAAAACAACATCATGAGGTAAATACTCTGATCATTTCCATTTTACTTATAAGACACAAAGAAGTTAACTAGCTTGCTCATGCTCACACAATAGAATACAAAACTGGAAGCCTCTGGTCCTTATATGCTACAATGCATGGTAAAGAAAAAAAGGGAGACATGCTAATCAGTAAGGCAGAGAAAGAATCTGATTGAAGCAAAAACTGACCTGTGATAAAATAATTACTCCCTTTTTGTTTTACACAGATTTATCTTCTAATTTCTCAAATTGCATCAGAAAAATAAATTCTAAGTATTAGTAGGCCAAATAAAAAATGCTATACTACAGGTCTATGGTCCATTTAGAAACATAGAGAAAGAATAAATGTCTAACAGCAAAGGAGAAAGAAAAATTTACATATTTTTACATATTATTAAAAATCAGCCTTGCATTTCCCCTTATGAGTAGCATCCCAAAGACTTGCAGTGTCTACTGTGTTAAGTGTTAGTTCAAGAGATTAAGGGCACTGATAGGCATCTAGTCCAAAGTTATTTCCTTCTCCCTGCAACCTGGCATCACTATACATCTGTTTTGTTGATTCACAAGAGCACTTGAGATGCTTTAAAGTTGATTTTGACAAGTGCTACAATTTGATAGGGGAAGATAATTCTTGCTGAGATGATTTGCAAAGTACAGAAATTATATTTTTGAGTAGATAGTACCTTTCTTTATGATCAGAATTTTCATTTAATATACAGCATACTTAAGCTTGGTAATCACATTTCCCTTTTGATGAAAAAAGCGACAAATGTCTTTCATCTCATATATTAAAACATTATCAATTAAACCTTATTCTTGATTCTGGTTATTTTCTTTGTTGTAGATAAAGCATGTCTGCTAAATTTAAAGATATCAGATTTATAAAATGCTATTTGAATATGGAATGGGTTTATTAATTAAATGAGAGACTCCTGATCATGTGACTAAGCTGATTGATGAGTTCTCAGTATACACATTTTCTACATGCTTCTAAATCCACAAAAGTGAGAATTAATTAGTAGTGCCTTAAAAACTGCAGACTTCTCATTGATCGAATAATCACTTTTAAGAAGTAAAATATATGGGTGTAATTTTAATTTATATTTTATAGTATTCTTTTATTACATGGACCTTCTCATTAGTTTAATTATAAGAATATTTTAATATTTATTAGTTGAGATTATTCTTGATGAAGAATTGTCATTGCTTTGCTTTAACTAATGCTATGCCAAAAATTGACACATTTTTAAGGCATTTCTAATGCCAGCTGAAGATTCTAACTTGGTTTAAAGAAAACTGAATGGTTCAGTCTTTGGTATCTCAGCCCTGTCTGCAAGCTTCATCTTAGCATAATACCTTCATTAATTAAAGCCTTTATTATGATGTGATAAAAAGTAAAACCTGGCCCATACCTCCATGTAAGAAAATCATGTATTAGTATGTGATCCATCATTGTATAATTTTGTACATTCTATGAATAAGTAAATAGAAATACATGCTTAATATGAGATGAGAGTTACAGTGAGCACACTCTGCACTCTTTCTAGACAGTGTCAGTAGTTGAAATGGGAAACAGCACCTCAGAATTGTTACCCCACTACTTAAGTTTGCTGTTGTCAGTGTACTTTCTCCTGATTCCCTAATTAGCAACCTAAATTCTAGAGCTAACAAATAGCCCTTACTACAATTTCTGAAGTGGGTTTTCTCAGTCCCACACACATAATTAAATAATCGTAGCTATTGTTACATGGGCTAGAAAGAAAGCCTTCAGTTTGGAACTTTATTATACCATTTTCTAACTAAAGAAGAATGAAAACATTTTTCATAAATCTACGTCATAGATTCCAAATGAACATGCTGAATATCCTGGGCTTATAATTTTTATAATAGAACCACAAAGAAGATACAATAGAATAATTAATATAAAACTTTAACATGGTGCCTTGTACATAAGAATTTTGCAAAAATCGGTAATTGTTTCATTCTTTTTTCATCACCAATGCCACTTTCTTGTTACTACTCCATGCTTGGTTTATTATAATAAAACTAATATCTTCATGCTTATTTCCTCCATTTTCTACCATCAGTTCTCTTATACAACAGTGTTTATCATAAAATATTGCTTTCATTTTATAAACTCCATATTAAAAACAGACTACACTTCTTTTAAAACCACAGAATACAAAGCTTTCTATTATTTGGCTCCAAAACATTCATAGTCTACTTTTTGTTATTCCCCTATAGGAGCTTGTCCTCTTATACTAACTGAATTGCCATTTTATGATTCCTTTCCTGTCACATTTTCACACTTGTGCAAATGTCATAAAGGTAAATGCCATAGCACACGATAGAAACATTTTTACATAATAAAATTTTAGCTGATTCTTATACTCAATATGAATACACATACTGTTCAATCCCAAATACCTAGACAAACAGAGATAAGAACTATCAGTATTAAATGAATTTGTCACTATGACTTGTAATTATAAACCTCTTGGATTTCTACCCCTGTTATAGATATATATGTATGGATATATATTTCTAAAAACCTGAGAATGTTTCCTTACTTTGGTTAAGAGCAACAATATTTTTAAATATTTTAATTGATATTTTAGAAAGAGATAAATGGGGAGGGAGCGGGGAAGAGAGAGGAATATATTGAGAGATGACAGCAGAACATCCATCAGTTGCCTCCTGCATGCCTGTTACCAGGATCAAACCGCAAACCTTGGCATGTGCCTGACCAGGAATCAAACTAACAGGACCCTGGTATGAAGGACAATGGTCAGACAATGGAACCACACTGACCAGGGCAAAGAGCAACTACTTTAACTTCATATCACCTTCTAATTGATTAACAATAGTTCACCTTCTCAAGATTACATTATTTATTCAGTAGTAAGAAATATAGATATAGAAGCAATAGAAAGGTGGCTGAATATATACTGATCAAAAACTGCACTTTCCATCCTAGCTGGTTTCACCCAGTGGATAGAGCACTGGCCTGTGGATGGAGGGATCCTGGGTTTGTTTCTGGTCAAGGGCACATTCCTTGGTAGCAGGTTCCATCTCCAATGGGAGGCATGCTAGAGGGAGCTGATCAATGATTCTGCTTCATCATTGATGTTTCTATCTCTCTCTCCTTCTCTGAAATCAGTAAATAAATATTTGAAACTTCACTTTTCAAATGTAATATCTGGGGAAGTCCATATTTTTATTGGGATCTACCCTTTAATTAAAAAAAAATGGGATCACAATAGTGACCCCTTCATGTCGTTCTACTACACAGAAATGCATTTAAGTGAATATGTCACTCAAGTCAGAGAGAAGACAAGAAAATGAAATGATATTAGTTAGAATTGGATAATCACTTACCAAAAGGTTTCTCTCTCTCTCTCCTCTCTCCTTACTCCTCTCTCCTCTCTCCCCCCCACCTCTCCTTTATCTTTCTTTTTTCTCTCTGGCTTAATAGCTTTCTTGAGGTATAATTAATGTATTACAAAATGAATCTTAAACTTACAGTTCAATAAATGTTAACAAAATGTATAGAATAATCAGCCAAAACCACAATTTAGTTTTAGAATACGTCTAATGTTCAAAACATTTCCTCACATGACCAATAATAGTTAATACCTGTCCCCCCAATCCCTCTTGGAGCTCATACAACTTAACAAAAGGAAGATAAAAAAAAAATAAAAAATGGGCAATGAACATAAATAGATACTTTTCAAAAGAGGACATAAGGGAGGCCAAGAGACATATGAAAATCTGCTCAAAGTCACTAATCATCCAAGAGATGCAAATCAAAACAACAATGAAGAATAACCTCACATCTGTCAGCATGGCTATCATCAACAAATCAACAAACAAATGCTTGTGAGAGTGCAGAGAAAACGGAGCCCTTGTGCTCTTCTGGAGGGAATGCAGACTGGTGCAGCCAGTGTAGAGAACAGTATGGAATTTCCTCAAAAAGCTAAAAATGGAATTCCCATTTGACACAGTGATCCCACTTCTAAAAATATATCCCAATAAACTAGAAACACCGATCAGAAAGGATATATGCACCCCTATGTTCATAGCCGCACAATTTACAATAGCTAAGATTTGAAAACAGCCTAAGTGCCCATCAGCAGATGAGTGGAATACTATGCTGCTGTAAAAAAAGGAATTCTTACCATTTTCAGCAGCATGGATGGAACTGGAGAGCATTATGCTAAGTGAAATAAGCCAGTCAGAGAAAGATCAATATCACATGATCTCACTCATTTGTGAATATAATGAACAATATAAACTGATGAACAAAAACAGATCCAGAGTCAGAGAAGCATCGATCAGACCATCAAACCTCAGATGGAGGGTAGGGGAGGGTGGGGGTAAGAGGAAGAGATGAACCAAAAGATTTGTATGCATGAATATAAGCCTAAATAATGGACACGGACACCAGAGGAGGTAAGGGCATGAGTGGAGGGGTGGGGGACAATGGGGGGGATAAGGACACATTATAATACCTTAATCAAAAAAGGGAAAAAAAGAAACAGAGTTAGAACCATGAAAAAAATAGTTAATACCCCCCAATAGCCCTATTTCCAGTGAACAACTAATCTTCATACTGAATCTGCAACTTTGCAGGTAGGTGAGCAGGTAGGTGAGCAGTTAGGGGAGATCAGGCAGACAGGTGAATGGTTAGGGGCAATCAAGCAGGCAGGCAGAGTGGTTAGTAGCGATCAGGCAGGCAGGCAGGTGAGCAGTTAGGAGACAGTGGTCCCAGATTGTAAAAGGGATGTATGACTGCTGGTTTAGGCCCGATCCCACAGGGATCTCTGCAGATTCAGGCCTGAACTGGCAGTTGTAGAACGCTTGAGGAGCCCCGGGTTGCAAGAGGGTATAGGTCAGGCTGAGAGACTCCCCCCACCACAGCCCACATGCATGGATTTCATGCACCAGGCCTCTAGTTTCATATAAATACAATCATATAAATGTGCATTCATTTAATTCTGGCTTTTTACAAACTTAGTACAATATTATTGAGGAATCTAGTTGGATCCTTTTCATTGTATGGATATATATCACAACTTATTTAACCATTCATAATTGATGATCACTTATATTGTCTCCATTTATAAAACTACTATGCATGGATAGACATGAAGAATATTACGCTAAGTAAATAAGCCAGTCAGAGATAGACAAATACATATTATTTCATTTATGTGTAGAATCTAGTGAACAAAGTAAATATGTTGTTTCCAAATCTTAGCTATTATAAATATAGAGGTTCATATATCCTTTCTGATTGGTGTTTCTGTTTTCTTGGGATATATTGCTAAAAGTGAGATCACTGGGTCAAACAGGAGTTCCATTTTTAACATTCTGAAGAAACTCCATACTGTATTCCATAGTGCTACACCAGTCTGTATTCCCACCAGGAGGGCAGGAGTGTTCCTTTTTATCTACATCCTCTCCAATACTTTTGCTGATGATAGCTGTTCTGACAGGTGAGAGATGGTATCTCATTGCCGTTTTGACTAACATCTCTCAGCATGATTAGTGACTTTTCATAAGTCTCTGGGCCTTCTGTATGTCCTCTTTTGGAAAGTGTCTATTTAGATCCTTTGCCCATCAGCAGATGGCTTAAAAATTGTGGTACATCTATATAATGGAATACTATGCTGCTATACAAAAAAGAAACTTTTACCATTTGCAACAGAATGGATGGAACTGGAGAACATTATGCTAGCAAAATAAGCTAGTCTGAGAAAGATAAATATCACATGATCTCACTCATATGTGGGATATAATGATCAACATAATCTGATGAACAAGAATAGATCCAGAGACAAATGGCAGGGGAGTGGGTGTTAGAGAGCAACCAAAGGCCTTGAATGTATGAACTTCTTTACTCAATTTTTTCATTCTATTCTTTGTTCATTCTACTTCAGCAACACTGTTTTTGTTATTTCTCAAATTTACCAGAAATCATTCCTGTCTCAGAGACTTTATGTTGACACGCAGGTATGCACACACAAACATACACACTGGGGATTGGGCATGCCCCAAACTGGGGACCAGGCATGTGTCCTGACCTGGAATCTAGTGGTGACCTCTTGGTACATAGGCCAATGCTCACCACTTAGCCACACAGGCCAAGCTGCCTTCATGTTTCCTTTTTTTCCATAGCACTTCTCTTTATCTGACGTACTACTTTATGAGATGCCCAGTGCATGAAATTTGTGCACTGGGGGTGGGGGGTCGCTGCCCTCTTGAAGGCTAGGGCCCCTCAGGGAATGTAGCAGTGTGCCAAACAACAGTCAGCCACAGTTGAGCCCAAATCAGGGTCAGGCACCACTCACGCTCATCCTGGCCTGCTGTACCTGCTTCCACAGAGTCGGAGAGGTTCCTGGTGTGGCAGCTGTGCTTGCCAGCCATGAGCCCAGATTCTTGATGAGCAGTGCACCCCCTGTGGGAGCACACTGACCACCAGGGAACAGTTCCTGCATTGAGTGTCTGCCCTCTGGTGATCAGTGCACACCAGTCGTTCTGCATAACAGTAGTTTAGGCTTTTATTATATAGGCTAGAGGCCCAGTGCACGAATTCATGTACCAGTGGGGTCCCATAGCCTGGTCTGTGGGATCAGGCTGAAACTGGCTCTCTGATATCCCTTGAGGGTTTCCAGATTGCAAGAGGGTGCAGGCCAGGCTGAGGGACTCCTCCAGTACACGATCGGAACTGGGAAGACATGTCGGAGGTTGGCCAGCCAGGAAAGAACCATGGGAGGGCTCCAGGGTATGTCCAACCCAGCTCACTCAGTCCCAATCGGCCAGACTCCAGCAGCAAGCTAATCTAACAGTTGAAGTATCTGCATCCTGGTTGTCAGTACCCATCATAGTGACTGGTGGACGGGCCAGCTGTTTGCCCCCTGGTGGTCAGTGCACATCATAGTGAGTGGTTGAGCAGCCTTAAGGTATCATTAACATATTATGTTGACTGGACACTTAGCATATTAGGCTTTTATTATATAGGATTTGTTTATTTTATTTTTCCCCTTTATATAATAGGCTCCATGAAGAGATTTTCTTATTCTATAACTCATATTATAGTAAAATCTTGACCAATTCAGGCATGGGGGTGTCCTTTAGCCAAAAGTCTTATATAATAAAGTAGGTTTTCCAAAAGTATTTGTTAAAAAATTGACAAATTAGTTTACCTATTTTAATTTATGTAGACTTGTTTGTATAATTAAAATTATGTATGAAAAGTTTAATTTCACATAAAGTCTTTCTATATGATTACTATAATTTTAAATTTTTACTGAACTAAGTCTAGTAAATGCATGCATTCACCTGTCACTGTGAGTAAACAAATGTACACAGCGGGGATGTGGCTTAGCCCAAGTGGGAACATCAACTGACTCATGTTGAAACTGCTGCAGAAAGTCATGCTAGGGGGCAACAGAACCATTTACTGCTCACCATGTGGTATGATCACATGCTAACCACTCACTGAACATTGTTAGACATGTAATATTTATTTATGTCAGTGAAATTACTATAGTGTTTTAGCCAGCATATGGCCTAGTCACTGAAATTTGTTTAAAATAACTAAATTAATAACAAAACATAACCTATTAATTTCATTATAGGAAAATCTTGATTAAAAACATTTTTAAATTAACAGTGTGTTAATTTTTACATATGACATACAGACAAGAAATTTTGTCAATTAAAGCTGAAGTCCATTTAATCAAAGTCTGCACAATTCAGGGTATGCTGTATACCTCCAGAGCACTAAGAGTTCATAATAGACATGCAATTAATATTTACCAAATTAATGAACTCTACTAGTATTTCTGCATTTAATGTTTCCAACTTAACACATATATTTCCCTGTGGATCAAATGTCTTCTTTGTGTCTATTGAACAAGTTGGAACTGATTATTGGGGGACTATGTCTACATTGAAGGAGTGTAGAAAAAAAATTCCTCACTCATGTTAGTCAGTGTTTGATTAAGATGCTGGCTGGAGTTTGTGATACCCAAGTCTGAGGAAACCTGTTGCGTGACTTGGGAGGTAAAAGCTGGTCCTGAGGCAGCCAAATGTCCCTTGTCTGGTTTTGCTGTTTTTCTGGGTCTGGAGCTGAAATACAACTGAGGCTGATGTGTTATCTTTAGGGAGGAAAGGTCAGGACGTCTAAACTGCCCAACTAGTGATGTGCTAGGGAAGAATAAGTTACTCTGGGGGCTAGGCTCTTGTTTTCCCAGTTTTTCCCCTTGCTAGACATCTGAGTTTTCTGCCCTGGTAAGTTCTGTACCTGGCCTATCGTCCTTGCTCTGGGGGTCTACAGTCCTCCCTCAAGGATTTTGGCAATGAATTCTTTCAGTGAAATTGAGCTCAGGGTCTCTTTTCTGTAACTGCTTCCGTTTGAAAGGGGGTGAATTTGTCTTCCGGGGCCAAAAATCCTTGCTCTCTGTCAGAAGAACAATGAGGACTGGGTACAGATGGAGGTTAGGAATGGTGTCTAAGGGTGGTATTTCCTCAGCACAAGTAAGGCTTATAACCTGGTGAAGACAAAGTGTTCTATAAATTTCAGTATTATTGGGGTTACAATTTGGCCTGATTATTTGAATGAAAAACAATAAGGAATAGCAATTGATTATATAGGCTTTTTATTTTATAAAAAATATATTTTATTGATTTTAGAGAGGAAGGGAAAGAGAGAGAGAAATAGAAACATCAGTGATGAGAGAGAATCATTGATTGGCTGCCTCCTGCACGCCCCCCACTGGGGATGGAGTCTTCAAGCCAGGCATGTGCCCTGGGTCAGAATCAAACCTGGGAGCCTTCAGTCCACAGGCTGACACTCTATCCATTGAACAAAACCAGCTAGGGCTAATTATATAGACTTTTAAAAACCTGCTTTGCTGGAATCTTGTGATTGAGCTTTCATTAGCCCTTAGGGCAGTGGTCAGCAAACTGCAGCTTGCGAGCCACATGTGGCTCGTGGCTCGTGAGCCGTTGTTTGCGGCTCTATTGATTAATGAGTCTGTTGACCACTGCGTAAGGCATTACCCTTACCCAGAAATTCTGACTTCAGGTTAGAGACATTAGTACATTATTAAAATGTTTTTTAAGCGTTTTTCTCTAAGGCAGTGTTCGGCAATCCCAGCTAGCAAGCCGCATGTGGCTGGCGAGCCGCAGTTTGCTGACCACTGCCTTAGAGCAAAGAAGCTGAGCCATCTAGTTGCCATCAGGTTTTCCTGAAGTACTAGTATGCTTGGGTGAATCCCTCCAATTCTTTTAAGAAGGCTAGAAAAGGGGAGAGAAGGCCTTAGCTAGCAAGCAGGAAAAGCCGTTGAGATGTTCAGTGATAGTGTCAAGGACTGTGAATGAATGGTGGATATAAAGAAAGTCTAGGCGCTGATCTAAGAACTTAAACAACAGGAGAGAGTCTGGACAGGATTGCTTTGAGTCACTGAAAAGTCAGAAACTCCAGTGACATAAGATGTGACATGACAAGTGTGGGGTTGTTAGAAATACGGGAGAGAAGGGGACATTTCAAATGGTAAGGGTATGTCCTGACTCACTGGATCCCATAGCCCAGGTGTCAACTGGGGACGGTCGTGTGTGTAAGTCACTCTGTGTCTAGTGGCTGACAGGTAGGTTTCTCTCAGCCTGACAAGGGCAAGAGAAACCATAATGAAAGCAACCCTAGGTTCATCAAAGATAAATTAGATGGAGGAAGAGGACTGAGGCTTGGTTGGGGTTCCTTTAAACTTAAATTTTTAACAAACCTTTCAACAACTTTCACAAACCTTTCTACAATGTTCAAAGACCATTTTTTCCCCATTCAGAAATAACCATCTTTAGAAAAACTCAATTTCAATTATTGTCCTGCAATTTTGATACTTTATGTCCTCTATTATGAAATCCATACCATTTTTCCAACTTAACCTGAACTTTTAACTCTTAGGAACCTTAATTGACAATTATAACAAAAATAAACAACCAGCATTTCTTAGATTGACATTTATGAACACTCTCACTTTCAAGAAACACACCTTCAACAAAGTACCAGATATTACATTAACAGTTCCAAATCTATGTTATAGGTTTCTGTAGCAAAAGTTAAAATCAAATGAACTTAAAAAAACTTGTTGAATTATTTATGTATTTATCACTTAATCCAGCAATACTCCAAAGCTCTGAAATTACCAAAAACTTTGAAAAATTATGTACAGGCATATGATGCTGGAGAAAAGGCAGGGTGGGGGTGGGGGTGGGAACAGACCCTACAGCCTATGCTAGGGTTGTAGTTCCCAGCCCTCCACCTGTTTGGATTTAAAACTACTAAGTTTCTCCTTAGAGATAACATGCTGAGGTTTGGGTAATAATGAGGTCAGCTTCTGATAGTAGCAGGACTGTTAAGTAAGCTTTTACAATTATGCAATAAAGAAAGTTGTTTGGGGGGAAGGGCAGGGGGAAGGTGAGAAGGCACTGAAGTGAGAGCAATTTTCGGAGCATTAAAGGGGGTGAGAATGCTGGCCATGAGACCTAAAGGCTCAGTGAGGGAGGGGACACATAAGGGAATGGAGGTTAGTGATCTGACAGAACTGATGTCATATCATAGAGGCAACTCTTGAGAAGACCAAAGTTGGGAACCCAGAGGCAAGAGTACCCATGGAACCTAAGGAAAGAGAGGAGGGGATAGTCATGGGAGATAAGGCATTTATGGTCTATGGTAATGGCTTGGCCTTGTGGGGTGCAGGTGAAACCGAGTTAGGTTACTGTGGTTTGGGACAACTGGACTTTATGAGGGGATGCATGGAGGCACTGATTGGACACTGAGGTAGAACAAGAAAAGAGTGGGTAAAGGAAATGTCTAATAAGATGCAGTGTAGAAGGGAGGTAGTTTGTGAAACTACTACATCAACTCCCATAATAGCGACTGAGGAGGGGACCAGGTTCCATCGAATCCAGGATAGGCGGAATAAGTGGCCCCTGTATCAATTAAAAAGGAGATCGGCTTACCTGCCACCACAATTGTTATCTGAAGCTCTGTCTTGGTGATGTAAGTGTGTGGGGCCTTGTCAGGGCCTGGGCAGCTTCAGCCTTCAGTCCCAGGAGGTATTAAAGCTCCAAACCAGTTCCAGAGGGTGGCCTTGCTGGACTGGCTGAGCTCTGACCTGGAGGTCAAATTTCCAGTGTCTTTTTCTCCCATAGCTTGGCACCTTGGGCATGGCTCAGGTGAGGATCTCAGCTTTAGGCAGGACTTGGCCCAGTGTCATTCCTCCTTGGACTTGAAACATGGGCCCAGATGAGGCTTAGCCACTGGGTCACCCTTGGTTGGAGGACCAGCACTTAGTTTGGGGTTTATGAGAGCAGTGGCTAGGAGGTGAATGTCCTCCTCTGGCCTCACCCTTGGCCTGATCTCATTTTTGCATTTGGATCTCCTTGTTTCTTTTATTAAAGAACTTAAAAGCCAGGTTAACAAGGTCTTTTTGAAGGGATTGTGGACCCGTGTCTATTTTTCAAAGTTTGAGGGCATATCTCAGGGGCTGATTAGGATATAAACTGTGTGTTTAAAAGAAGGGTTCTCTTTGCGGAGGTGGGGGTCTAAGGTGGTAAATTTCTGTAAGGACCCTATGAGGAAGGAGAGGAAGAGAGCTGGGTTTTTGTCAAGGCCCTTAGTGATTTTTATTAAGTTTTTCATAGTTGACCTCCTTATGGCCAGCCTTTTTGAGACTAGCACTGAGACAGGTGATCATATAGTAATAGAGCTGACACCATGGAGAATTAACAGCACCATCTTTGGTCAGTTCAGGGGACTGTATGAGCACCAAACAGATTGGCAGCCAAGTCTTGTCTATGGCATGGTCCTGAGGTGCTAGCCAGACATTCTCCTCCTCTGGGGTTAGAGAGGAGATAAGATGACTTAGATGTTGTGCCAGGTCAGGTCAGAGGACTGTAGCAGGTACTCAAATTCCTTGGTAAAGGTGGTCTGTCAGTGGAAAAAGACACTAGTCTTTTTTCAAGCTGCAAAAGGTTGGGCATAGAGAATGAGACATGAGCTTGGACTATGCCTTCTGTTCCTGCTACCTCACTTAGGGGTAGAATGGACATGGGAATAGAAGCGGTTATTGAGGAAAGCAGTCTTTGGGCCTTGAATGAGTTTCAAGTGGGGAAAATGCTATAGTGGAAGTGGTGTTCTGGGGATTTGAGAACCAAATGGGCCGAGTAAGAAGGTGGTTGCTGGTTAGGAGGATCAGGGTTTTGGGAAGTTACTGCAGGTGAGGGAGGGGACACATACGGGAATGGAGGTTGGTGATCTGCTGGATCAAAACTAGATTCAGAATCAGAACTGATAGGAGCATGATTTTTGTGTGTGAAGGATCTGATTGGTAGAACAGAACTGATGAGAGAGGGTCAAGACAGGGTGAAAGAAGGGTGGAAAGGCTTGGATCATTTTCCATTTCTATGACAGCCATTATATAATTGTGCAATGTGTTCAAGTTGAAAGTGCTATTTTCAGGCCATTGAGACTAATTATCTAGTTTATATTGTGGCCAAACAGTGTCACAAAAGAAAATGAGGTGCTTAAGCCTGATCTCCCCCATGAGTTTAAGGTAGTCAAGATTTTTAAGGAGACAGCCAAGGGGGTCATTTTAGGGGGTGTAGAGGGAGTGTTTGCCATGAAGGAGAATAAGCATGGCCTACGACAGAGGAAGTATGACAGACCACAAGTCCAAAGGTGATTGTTTAGAGCAGGTGTTCCCACCACTAAACAAACCACCACAAGAAATGAGGGGTGAACCTCCAACTGGGCATTTCTAATCCAGAAGGACTTGAAACTGAACAGACAAGGAGTATTCTGGCCTAACACTAGGATTTTTATGAAAAGAGACCTTCCAGAAGTCAGTGAGAGTAAGTGGACAGATGAGGGAAATTGAGAAATGTCACTCACCTAGAGAAGGTTGGCCAATGGGATGGAGACTCAGCAATGGGGAAGAGGTTCCTGTTTTTGTGTCCACTTTCGCTGGTTTGGGAGGGCCCACTAGGAAGGGAGGCCTAATTGAGCCCTGTGTCCATGTTACCCAAGTAGAATTCAGAGGTAAGCCAAGTACAAGCTGCTACTGCCTACTGCTCTCTGAGTAGCAGACTTGGAGGAACTGAAGGTGGAGTGAAGGTTCCCCTTCACTGTGGAACCCACTTCAGTTTCAGTACTAAATGTTAGGGTGACAAAATGAGGTACCCATAAGGGCAAAGGTGGTAAAGAATTATAAATTTACTAGAGGCTCATTGCATGAAATTTGTGCATTGGGGGGGTGTCCCTCAGCCCAGCCTGCACCCTATACAATCTGGGACATCTCTCTCACAATTCAAAACTGCTGACTCCCAACTGCACACCTGCCTGCCTTCCAGATTGCCCCTAACCGCTTCTGCCTGCCAGCCTGATCACCCGCTAACCACTACCCTGCCAGCCTGATTGATGTCTAACTGCTCCTCTGCCAGCTTGTTTGCCCCAACTTCCCTCCTCTACTGGCCTGGTCACCCCTAACTGCCCTCCCCTGCAGGCTTGATCACCCCCACCTGCCCTCCTTTGCAGGCCTGATCCCTCCCAACTGCCCTCTCCATCTTGTGGTGGCCATCTTGTGTCCACATGGATGCAAGATCTTTGACCACATGGGGATAGTAGTCTTGTGTGTTGGAGTGATGGTCAATCTGCATATCACTCTTTTATGAGATAGGATAGAGGCCTGGTGCATGGTTGGGGGCCAGCTGGTTTGCCCTGGAGAATGTCCCAGATCAGGGTGAGGGTTCCCTTGGGGTGTGAGATGGCCTGGAAAAGGGGCCTGTGGTGGTTTGCAGGCCGGCCATGCCCCCCAGCAACCCAAGAGGAGACCTTGATATCTGGGATTTATTTATCTTGTACTATTGACACTTTGTAGCCTGGAGAGGAACCAAGCCTCCTGTTCTCTTTGTGGCGGCAGCCATTTCTATTGGAATTTATTTATCTTCTATAATTGAAACTTTGTTGCTTTAAGTGGAGGCCTGGGCTGGCCAGGGTGTGTGGAAAGCTTAGCTTCCTCCATCATCGGGGAAACCCAAGCCTCCCTGCTGCTCTCTCAGTGGCCGCAGCCATATTGGTTGGAGGTAATTTGCATACTTGCTCCTTATTGCCTAATGAGTGTGCTTTGTGGCTGGTGATGTAGTGGGTGATGCTTAATTTGCATATCACTCTTTTATTAGATGGGATAGATTATCTGGAAACCAGATGGGCTGAGCCCCAGGGATGGAGAGTCAGAGATTTGAAAGTACTCTAGCTTTTTTGGCAGGGAATTCTTTGGGCTGGTCTTGATTCTAGGCAAGTCCTGAGGGGAAAGTTATTTGTCTTAGCAAATGGTATGTGATCTATGGAAAGGGAATGTCATTTGCACAATGATCTAAAGGTCAGTTTCCAGGGTAGAAGTTATCAATTCGATTCTTTGATCAGACCTAACAGGTGTTTATTTTCCAATGAATACATATAAATCTATTTGATCTTTTTAAAAATTGTAAAATTGGAGAAGAATTTTTCTAATTGCTTATTTCACTAAGTTAAATGCATTGGCAACTTACTTTACTCTTTGCTAACCTCGCCCTCAGCTAATAAGCCTAAGCTAATTTCCTGCATATCCTAGGACAATTAAAATGAAGAACCAGGATGACCAGCAATATGAAATGTTGTGGGGTGGGGTAGGGAGGAATCTAAGCCACATGATCAGAGATGTACTAGGGGGAAAATGTTACCTTGGGGCAAGGTCCATGTTTACCCAGTTGCTAGGCACTGGGAACTTTTTGCCCTGGTGACCTTCTAACTTGGCCCATCATCCTTGCTCTGCTCATGTCTGTCTAACTGCCTATCACACCTCCTCACTAATTGAGTTTAACCCAAAACATAAATAATGTGTAGGGAGTGCATGTACCCTGAAAATGTCAAAATCCTCAGGTAAAACTATTTACTTTAATTCTGAAATAGAACCTTTACTATTTGGGGGCAAGATATCTAATTCGGAGCATTTTAAAATTTCAAGATGTGTATGTGTACTAAGGCAGTTGGGAATTTATCATTACTGTTAAATTCACTCCACAAGTGTCTTAAGTTGCATTTTTAATGTGGGCCTCAGAGATTTAAAAAAAAAAGCTAGTTAATTAATCCATTGTATCCTGTAGTAACTTCTCTCACAAGGATATGGGTTTTTTAAAAATTAATTTTATATAGTGAGGGGGAAGGACAGAGGGAGGAAAAAAAGCATTAATGTGAGAGAGAAACATCTATTGGTTCCTCCCAGTATGCACCCCAACTGGGGATCGAACCTGCAACCTAGGTATGTGCCCTGACCAGGAGTCAAATATGCAAACTTTTGGTGTACAGATGATGCTCTCACTAAGTGAGCCACCTGGTCAGGGCAAAGGCAAACTTACTCTTTTTTATTTTAATATGTTTTTATTGATTTTAAAGAGAGAAAAAGGGGAAAAGATACATCACATAGATGAGAGAACCATCAATTGGGTGCCTCCTGCCTCCCCTCCCCCTAGTGTGGATTGAACCAGCAAACACACATGTGTCCTGACTGGGAATCAAATTGCTGCCCTCTTGGTCCATGGGTCAGTGCTCAACCACTGAGCCACACTAGCCTGGAGGCAAACTTATTTTAAATACAAAGTCTTATTCTTATCATTACATATGATAGTGATACTTAATATATCCCTACATGTAATACAAATATTTCTTCATTACTTTGAACATATGAATTGATTTTAAAAAAACCTAGGCATAATACTTGTTTTAGTTTATGTTGTATCTCTCCCACATGCAGGCACCAGTTCAAAATCATAAACTATCACTTTTAATAAGAGCAGCCATAAAATCTGATTAGGGCTAAAGATCCTGTGAGTGAATTTTTTCTAAAAGACAAAAATCATGTTAGATCAACTGTACTTTTATGAAATTAAAACTTATAATAGTACAATAATCAGGAGGCATTTCAGGCCCCACAGATCAGTGTTTATGGTGGGTACATTAAGGTTGGCAGATATAGCAGTTGTCACAAGGGTCTCTCAGCCTGTCTTATCTACTTTCCCTTGGACATTATATTTCTATTTTCCTTTAGCACTTCAAAATGTTCAAAATGTTCAATTACCTAATTTAATGAATTCAATATTAGGAATGGAATATGTATATTGAAAAAAATGTAAAGAAACTCTCCTTGCCTTTTCCAATATGATTAATATTTTATTTTTAAGAAAAGCAAATTAAAGAAAAATTTCCAACCTAAGGTCAACAGTGCCTGTTTAAGGAAACTATCTTATTCTATTCTCTTCAATGCACTGTCTTTTTCAGAATATTAATGGGGAAAAGAGTGACAAGAATGACTTAGACGTACATGTCAGGAGAAAGGGTCAGCTCTTGGCAGTATGATGTTAATTCACATCTATTAATGAAATTCATCCTCCTTACTGTCTCCCTCCCTCTCTCTCTGTCTTTCTTCCATGCCTGTGGACTCTCTCTTTCTCCCACTTTTAAATTTAAAAAGTCTTCATTTATTTATTTTTGAGAGAGGAAGAGAGAGAGAGAGAGAGAGAGAGAGAGAGAGAGAGAGAGAGAGAGAGAGAGAGAGGAGAATATTATGGACTTTTTACAGGAACTGTGAAGGGCCACAGGGGCAGACCAAGGTAAGAGACTGACAACCTTCAGGTGATTAAGGAGACTCAAAGGCTGTGTAGACCTACAAAATGAATAACTATGGACCCAGAACCATACCATAAGGCAAGATGGCTTGTGATTTGCAAGTTGATAAGACAAGAAGATTAATAATGCTGCATGATAATGGCTGCTCCCTCTCAGCTGGGGAGATGGGTAATGATCTGATATTGCTGTCGGAGCAGTTCAGCATGCTGAATAGAGGAGGGTACAAATTCACTCATCCCAATTGGCCCTAAGGATATAGGGATTTTGAAAAATGGGAATGCAGTTACAGTTTTAATTAGATATAAAGTTTTTAATAATTTTGCTGAAATGAGGACTTCAAAGAACATATTTTGCAGCATTCAGGCCCATAACTCCTGAGTGACAGTTTTGGTTAATTTGCAAGTTTTCAGATCAAACTTTGCCCCTGGCTCCATGCTGAGGGTAAAGTAAAATGTCAATTTCTTTCCTCAGTAATCTCAAGCATCTTATTTAGGCAGGTGTACTGAATCCTATTCTGTAGACGTTAGCTGAACAAAACTACTCATTAAAATATATGCTTAGGAAAAAAATTAGCAACATAAATAAAATCAGCAGTAATAAGGAGAATCGATCAGTAAGAAAAATGTACAGCAATATACAACATAAAAATTTTAAAAGAATAAGGGTAATATTATATGTAAAAGGTGATTAAATGTTAGCATATGATTATGCTGTCATTGAGTATTATTATCAAAGAAAGTTTAATTTATATCCTGTTTAAAATTAGAGGAAGCTGTGCAAAAAGATTTTCCCCCTCCTCCAGACCATATTTTTTTTTCTTTCTGTTGAATCCATATATAGACTTGTGATTCAGATTTGTGATTCTGAATTAATTACATTAGATGTCTGAAGTATGCTAGTTCTTTGGCAGTCTACAAGGTAGCAATAATAGGAAATGATGTTATCAGTCAATTTAAAGGCATCATTTAATTTCTGACATCTCCATTTTACTTCCCACTTTTTCTCCCTAGTTTTGGGGAACAGCCTGCCAAAAAGATTCCTTTAGCAAGAATCTTCTGGAAAAGCTCTTTAAAACAAAAAGTTAATTTTTAAAAAAGCAAACAAGGTACATTGATTTAAATAAATTGCATATCATTTTATATTAAATGCATTACTGAGTTTTCTGAGGCCTCAACTTACTTTAAAACATGTGTGTGTGTGTTTCAGCTGTATTGCAGCAGAACACTTCTCAAGGTTATTTTTTTTAATTAAAATCAGATATTTATGAACTCTGTGCAAGGTTAGATTCAGGAGGCTTGGTATCCTGAAATTATGTAAGTTGAATGACCAACCTTGCCAGAACATTTATAAGCAGAAGTTTGATGAGTTTCTACCATTTAAATGGATGCTTTAAAAAACAACCTGAAATTAACATGGCAACTTTGCTGCCCATAGGATTTAAGTCCTCTGGCTCAAAGTGAAAAAAAGAAGAAAAAAGAATACAAAAAAAAGAATAAAGAAAAAAGAAAAGAAAAAAGTGCCCACATGTAAAGGATTGAAAACAAAACAAAACAAAAAAAGCAAGAGTCACTGTTGTCTTCCACCTTAATTGATACAGAACATTGTGATTCTATCCCTTTACAGAAAGTCTACTTTCTCAGAAAAAAAACATCTTAGCACAGCAATACAGTGCTGCCATTTCTTTCACAACATGTTTTTTTCTAGTATTAGATATGCTGCTGTGTGAAGCAACTCAGCGCCTTCTCAAACAGTGGAGAGAACAGCTTAAGGTTTTACCCCTCTTGAGGCAGACCAGGCCTTGGCTTAGCAGACTCGATACTTGGCTAGGGAAGAATACAGAGCCAAAGCTCAAACTATAAGAGAAAGTTTATTTTAAAATGGAAGGAGGTAGGAAAAGCGAGTGGAAGAAGAAATGGGTTTAGGAAATAAGTTACAGAGGCCAATGAAAGAACACTTGGAGCTGAGGAGAAATAAGAGCAAAGTTAACTCACCAGAGGGAAGACAGGCAGGAGCGGAAAGGCATGGTCATGTTCCTGGGAGGAATTGCAAAGTACACTGGGTCTTCCAACCTAAGGGCTTTTAGGGTGGAGATGTTAAGGGAGCTCATGCTCTCCACTGATTGGTCAGCACCACACCAGGGGCTCATTAGTCAATGCAGCCAGTTCTGAGGCAGCCATGACATTGCTTGTCTGGTTTTGACACTTTTCTGAGCCTGGAACGGAAATACAGCTGAGGCCTAGATGTTATCCCAATGAATTAATGCGTAAGGGCTATTCTCTTGCCCTCTTGTGTCTTCCACATTCTGGGGGGAGGGGGGGTCTAACTCACATGACTAGGAACATGCCAAAGGAAGACAGGTCATGGTAGGGTCCCCAACTGAATGATGAGTAATATGAAGGATCAGGAGGTCTGAAACCCATGGCTAGCGCCATGCTAGGGGAGAAAGGGTAAACTTGGCACCTAAGTACTTGTTTTACCAGGTTTGCCCTTTGCTAGACCCAGGAGTTTTCATCCTGATAACCTTCTGTACCTGGGCTATTTTTCTTACTCTGCTCATGTCTGCATAGCTGCCTACCACAATCCCCCTCAAAGATCTTGGCCATGAATTATTTTAGGAAAAAGGGACCAGTGTCTCTTCTGTAGCTGCTTCCTTCTAAAGAGGGCCAGCATTTTCCTTCAGAGTCAAGAGATCCTTGCTCTCTGTCAGAGGGATGGCAAGGCCTGGGTACCAAAGAAGGTAGCAATGGTGTATAGAGTTAGTATTCCCTGAGTAGGAGTAGAGCTTGTGACCTAGTGTAGAAAAACTGTGTTATAAATCTCAGTATGATTCTGGCAAAAGCTAGAATGAAGAGAATTATGATGAATTTTTGATGTTCTAAAAAAAATTATGATAAATTATGATGAATTTTTGATGTTCTAAACTAAAAAAAGTTTTAGTTCTCAATAATTCCAAGTCAAAGGATGAAAGTAAAATGAAACATCGGTGTGGAGTATTGTAGCCCAATATTTAAGAAAACTAGAAATATGCAGCATCCAGTTCAGTTCATTAAGCGAAAAATAAAACTTTGAAGATAATGCACTGAATTAGATTCTAATACCCACAACTGTGCATTATAGAGTAGTATATTTCCCCCTAAAATTACCCTCACTTTTTCTTGTTGTTGTTGTTGTTAATCCTCACCTGAGGATATTTTTCCATTGATTTTTTAAGAGAAAATGGAAGGGAAGGGGGAGAGACAGAGAAAAAAACATCATTGTGACAGAGACACATTGATTAGCTGCTTCCCACACGCACCTTGACCAGAGCTGAGATAGACCCTGCAACCAAGGTACATGCCCTTGACCAGAATCAAAGCTGTGACCCTTCAGTCCACAGGCTAATGCTCTAACCACTTAGCAAAGGGCCAGGCCAAAATTAACCTCACATTTACCAAAGGGCCAAATTAAGACCAATGCATTTACTGCAATAAGCCAGGTTTCAACCTGGTCTCATTATTTGCATAAAAACAATAAGAACTGCAACTGATCATATAGGCTCTTGTAAATCTGCTTTGCAAAACTCTCATAAGGAATCCCTACATTAAATCTTAATTAGGCCTTTAGGACAAAGAAACCAAACCACATCAGGCTTTGCTTGCAATACTTATAAGTCTGTGTAAATTTCTCAAGTTCTCAAGGTCCCCAAGCATGTCTTAAGGTCCTTCCTTTGCCATCTTCCAGGAAAGTAATCTTTTTCCTTACCTGAAAGACAGGCATGAACCATGTGAATAAGCAAGTTACCAGGCCATTTCTCCAAGGGGCTCTTAGTAGCCTCAAAATCAATCTCAATCCCTTAAAGCTTTCTGGTGACATCCAGTGTCTAGGCATGTCTTCCTCAAACATGACATTTCAAAATTTTGGTTTATAAAAACCACAATTGGAAACTGGTTATATGTGTCTTATTTATAAAGAGGGTACATTATTTTTGACATATGCAAACAAACATATTGCAATGAAAATAATATTCATTAACAGTTTCTAAATTTTGGAGGGAATAAAAAGAAAAATATATAACTTGTTGTGGGGCAACTTCCACGACCAGTTGCAAATGACCATGGAGGCAGTTAACTTGGTAATAAGCAAGCAAGGATTTATTGAAATGGCCAGGACAGTCAGAGGGCACCACATACAGGTGGAGACCAAACAAGACTGTGCCGTCTCAGGTGCAGGCAGTCCTTTTATAGTGTCTTAACTATAAGTTTTCATTGTTTTAAATTCTGAGAACAACTCTCAAGATCATATCTGGGATAGGGAAGTTATAGAGGACTATGATTGCCTCTGTTGCCTGCTCCTCGTCTCTAACCATGTATCTTGCAAGATGTGGGAATGTAGTCCTATCTTGCAAAAGCATGTAGTACAGCTCAATTCTTGATGACACTGAGTCACTCCTTTATGGTCTACAAAGGGATACATGTGAGCTTCAAGGTCTTAAGCTGGAAGCTGAATTAACTACCCTTTTGTTTTAAGCAGAATAGTAAGATCAAGTTTCAGCCGTTTTACCAGAGATTATTGCTACTATATATCAAACTTACCAAATTGCATGAAAAAATAAGTCTCCTGTCCTACCCTGTTTGGCTAAAAGATAGAGCATCTAACTGGGAGCGGAAAGGTCCCAGGTTCAATTCTGGTCAAGGGCATATGCCTGGGTTGTGAGCTCGATCCCCAGTGGGGGACTTGCAGGAGGCAGCTGATCCATGATTGTCTCTCATCATGGATGTTTCTATCTCTCTCTCCCTCTTCCTTCCTCTCTGAATTCAATAAAATATATATTAAAAAAATAAGTCTTCTTGTACCTACAATACAAGAGGAAAATCCTTGTCCTTGAAATAAAATGAAAAGAACTAAACTCAAATTCTGTATTAGCTTACTTTTGATATTTAAACTTATTTACTTTCATATTAATATTTCTCCTCACAAACCTTCACAACCTTTCACAAAGATTTCTACATTTTACAATCTTTCTAAACCTTCTACAATTGTCACAAACATTTCTACAATTTTCCTATTCTTTTTTAGTTTTCTTTTTTAAATCCACTCAAGAAATAAACAGCTTAGGAACAATGAATTTTATTACTTTACTTTCAATGAATATTTCCATACTTTGTACCTTTTATTACCAAAGTATAGATTTTCTTTCCAATTAATTAGAATTCTTAACTCTTAGGCCTCTCCCATCCTCTTTTACCTCCCAGCACATGACCTCACCTGCCTACCCCTCTCCCCCAGTGTCTTGCATCCATTGGCCACCCCAATTGCATGCATACAAGTCCTTAGGTTGATCTCCCACAGCCCCCCCTTCCCCCACACCCTCCCCTGCCTTCCCACTGTAGTTTGACAGTCTGTTCAATGCTTCCTTGCCTCTGTATCTATTTTTCCCCCTGTTTCTTTTTTAAAAATCTTGCATCTGCATACTGGAAATAAACATATAAGAACAAAAAATGTTTGAGTCTCAGTTTCAATGTCCAACTGTTCTGAGTCCCAGTTTCAATGTCAAATAGCTCCTTATGTGTACATGTCAGCAATGGTATCTGGATGGTGGAAAAATGGTGGCAATGCAGGTCCCACCCTCTCTAGTTTGGTCCTGGGTAACCAGCAGCCATGCACAGCTGCTAACTGCTAGCATGGCAAGGTCTCCTCAGTGTCTTCCATCTCTGGACTGTCTTCATGGTTGGAACAGACCAGTCAGTTCCTCCCTGTTGCAGGAAACCATATGGTATTGGAGTTGTTTTCTGAAAATATACAAACATATTCTCGACCAAAAGTTAATAAAGGGATCTTTTCTATAAATTAGACTTGGGATTCTTTTTATTTTTGTCCAAGTGATTTTCCTTTGGCTTATTTTGACACCATGTGTGTTTTTCATGAATGTCCTGCTGTTAGCATAAAAAATGGAAATTGATTTTCTGAAGTAAGAATTTTCTAGATGTAATTTACTTACAGGATACATTTCCTTACATGATATTACCCCACTATCCGCCCCCTCCTTTTTTTTTTTATTAATGGAGGCTTTTGGAAATTTTATGTTGCAGTATTGATAACTTTTACAATAGCATATAGTACAATTATCCCAAAGAAACTTTCAAACTGATTGTTTGAATGTTTGGCAGCAATTTAAGAAAAGGACAGGAAAGGAATTAATCCTTTACAGAAAGAATAAAAGGACTGGGAAGGCACTTGAACATTCTATATTGGCCGCTTTTGCCCTTTTTGCCAAGAGGGACCCTCTTCTCACAATGCAAGAGCACACAGCTGTTGCCTGAGCTTTCAGTTCAAGCTGAGGTTGAAGCCTCTGAGTGGCTGGCACCATGGATCTATCTCTCGCTCAATGGTGTGAGCTGGGTCCTCTCTGGAGAAGAAACCTGGGTCCCCCGAGATATGTGATCAGTACCAGGACCCCGCCAGCAGGTGAGGGGATCCCAAGGCAGGTGCTAGGCGTTGAGGCCACGGGAGCATACATTACCAAGGAGATGGAACTGAACCTCACATCACCCTGCTTGGATCCAGAGGATGGCTGGTTAGCCAGAGACAGGTAAGATTCCTCAGGGAAGGAACAACCTAAGACAGGCACAGTCGCAGAGAGGCCATTAGGAGAGAACTTGAAGGTCAACAGAGGTGGTGCAGAGACCCTCACCCCCTAACCTTGCAGGGGCCTGAAATCTCACTCCTTCTGAGGGAGGTCTCCTACCCCCATGGCTGCTTCACCTCCCATGTTGGACCCAGGTTACAGACAGAGACTTGACAGCTGCCCTATATCTAAATCCAATCTAGCATCAGGAATGCTCAGGGCCTACTCAAGAATGCAAATAATCCTTTCCACTAATATTTACAGAGTAAACTAAGATTATTGTTTGAGTATTAAATTTGACAGTAAAATAGTAATCAAGTTTTCAGATTAATTGAAATTGGCCAATTGAAATAAGGGAATACTCAAGAAAATTTAAGTGTACCTAAAATATTAACTAAAATTTCCATTAGTAGTTCATCTCATCATAAAGTTGCCTAACATGCAAAGAATGTAAAGCAGTCATATTTTTGTACAAAAATTAAAATTTAAAGTTATCCAAAAACTTTAATTAATAAAAATATTTAAATAAATTTTATATAGAAGAAGAGAGAAGAAACCAAGATGGCAGCATAAGTAAACATCTAAGCTTTTGCCCCGCACAACAATTTGGAGAATAGAACTGAAGGACAGAATAGACACTGCAGAACCACAGGAAGGCTGGCTGACTGGAAGATCTGAAACTGGAAGGAAAGAGAAGAGAACATGGATAATCAGAGCCTCTAAAAAGCCCAAGTAAGATGGAGACTCAACAGCGAGAGGACAGGGTGTCTGAACCTGGCTGGGGTGTTCTGGCGGAAAGAAGACAAAAACTCCAGGCTGCACTGAACCCAGTTCGGTTTGCACTCAAAACCCTGGGGGAACCAGGCCCTTTCAGCGATAACCTGGATTGAGGGCAGAATCCCAGGGGAAGAGCTGGAGGCAGACCTCCAGAGGTGTGCATGCAAGTGCGTGCAGAGAGGACAAATGGGTCCCTGGCTCTGTCTGTTAGGAAAAAGGAGCTCTGGCCAAAGGTGGAACTCCGGGGGTGCACACAAGTGCTCACGGTGAGGGCATTCTGTTCATTGTGTGGCTGGCATCTGGCAGAAGGGAAAAGGAGTTCTGATTGCACTGAACCCAGGTGCCAGGCAAAAATCTGAGATTGTGGATTCACTGGGGACTGGACATTCTGGTGGCAGGCTAAATGCGAGGGCACCTTTCTCACAGAGGTGCCTGCGGCGATTGACTGCAGATGCTAGGACCCGGCGACCTTGTGGGCCGGGGGCTGACTGGAAGCGAAGGCTGTCAGCTCCACCCTAAAACTCTGCCCCACCCACAAACTCCACCCCATCCAAACTGAGCACAGAGACTTTGGCAAGTTTGCAAGTCCTGGTGCATAAGGTTGTCTCCTAGAGTAAAAACAGCTGATCCTCACAGTCAGTTGGCCTGAAAGTCAATTCCTCCCAGTGATACCAACAACAAACAAGACTTATCTGCAACAAGGCTGTATACACACTCCACAAAGGGGTGCAACAAGAGTGTACACCTCAGGTAACAGGGGAGGCTGAGACACCTCACACACAAAGCTACTCAACCAACTCAGGGAAGCAGTGAAATGAGGAGAGAAAGAAAGAGATTGCAAACAAAAGAAATGGAGGAAAACAAATGACTGGATATAGAGTTCAAAACCACAGTGATAAGGTATTTCAAGAGGCTCCTAGAAAAAGCCAATAAGCTCAGCGAGAACCTCGAGGATATGAACAAGACCCTCAAGGAGATGGTCTTGGATATGAAAAAGGACCTCATGGATATAAAAAAGGACCAACTAGAAACTAAACATACACTGACTGAAAGAAAAAATATTTTACAGAAACCCAACAGCAGACTAGAGGAATGCAAGAATCAAGTCAAAGATTTGAAATACCAAGAGGCCAAAAAAACTCAACTGGAAAAGAAAAATGAAAAAGGAATCCAAAAATTTGAGGATAGTGTCAGAAGCTTCTGGGACAACTTCAAACATACCAACATCAGAATTATGGGGGTGCCAGAAGAAGGGAGAGAGCAAGATATAAAAAACATATTTGAAGAAATAATGACAGAAAACTTCCCCCACCTGGTGAAAGAAATAGACTTACAAGTTCAGGAAGCGCACAGAACCCCAAGCAAAAGGAATTCAAAGAAGACCACACCAAGACACATCATAATTAAAATGCCAAGAGCAAAAGACAAAGAGAGACTATTAAAAGCAGCAAGAGAAGAATACTTAGTTACCTACAAGGGAGCACTTATACACTTGTCAGCTGACTTCCCAACAGAAACTATGCAGGCCAGATGGGAGTGGCAAGAAATTTTCAAAGTGATAAATAGCAAGAACCTAACAACCAAGATTACTCTACCCAGCAAAGCTATCATTCAGAATTGAAGGTCAGATAAAGAGCTTCACAGATAAGAAGAAGCTAAAGGAGTTCATTAACACCAAACTAGTATTATATGAAATGCTGAAAGGTATTCTTTAAGAAGAGGAAAATGAAGAAAAAGGTTTCTGTTTCAAAGTAGAGCATGGATGGACCCAGAGAACATTATACTAAGTGAAATAAGCCAGTCAAAGAAAGATAGGTATCACATGAACTCATTCATTTATGGAATACAATGAGCAACATAAACTGGGGATGAACAGATGAACAGAAACAGATTCAGAGACAGAAAAGCATTGACTGTCAAACCTCAGAGGGATGGTATGGGAGGGTGGGAGTAAGGGGAAGAGATCAACTAAAGGACTTTTATGCATGTCTATAAGCCTAATCAATGGACACGGACACCAGGGGGGTGAGGGCATAAGTGGTGATGGGGGGAGAAGCGGATTGGAAGGGGTAATGGGTAATGAGGACACATATGTAATACCTTAATCAATAAAGAAATTTAAGCCCTGACTGGTTTGGCTCAGTGGATAGAGTGTTGGCTAGCGAACTGGAAGGTCCCAGGTTTGATTCCGGTCAAGGGCATGTACTTTGGCTGCAGGTGCATTCCCGGGGGGGGGTGTGCAAAAGGCAGCTGATTGATGTTTCTCCCTCATTGATGTTTATGACTTTCTATCTTTCTCCCTTCCTCTCTGTAAAAAATCATTGAAATATTTTTAAAAAATAAATTTAAAAAAAAAAGAAGAAGAGAGAGAGGAAGAGTAGAGGAGAGGAAGAGAGAGAGAGAAAGAAAGAAGCGTGAGAGAGAAATATTAATTTGGGTGTACACAGGTGTAGATTACTACCCAGCATAATGAAGGCAGACTTACCAATGGTCACAGTGAATGCTGAACACTGAAATGATGGACTGACTCTGCTCACACAAGTGGACACCATTCTACCCAAAGTCCATCTCAACCAAGGCATCCCTGATTGTTGGCATTTAGACTTAATTAGACTTACTGGAGATCCCCTATCATGTCTGTCCATACAAGGGGTGACTAATATCTCTGTCACTTCAGATAAAAAACGCATCCTATAACTCTGGTCTCTAGTAGTTGATCTAATGACCTATTTTCCCATCTTTCATGTTCCAAGAGCTTTAGTAGATTCCCCTTTTATAATAATCCCAACCTCTTCCAAACTATCAGTGAAGAAAAGGGAAAAACTCAGAAGCAACCCTATGCTTGCTTCTATTTCTTTTCTCTTTTAAATCTTAATTCGATTTTCTACAACATTGTTTAAGCTGACCTGCATTTCTACAATAAAACAACCTCCTTCACAGAAGTCTTCCACCTTGTTGTATTTAATCATTATGTTGTTTTGCTCCCAGAAATCAGTTTTAGAGAAAGTCAGGAAAATCCTTAGGTAGATTTCTTAATTCTTTTTTAATCCAAGGTATGTATACAACCACTGGTTTCCCTCTGCCTGAGACCTGCCTTTCTGGTTTTCTATTCTGAATGCAATTTATCTGTACTTCAATTAAAAGTTCCTAACTTATAATCAAGATAAGCTTTCCAACCTCAGTTGGTTGGAGTATCATACATGCACTGAAAGGTGGCAGGTTTTATTCCCAGTCAGGGCACATACCTAGGTTGCGGGTTTGATCCCTAGTTGGGACACATGCAGAAAGCAACTGATTAATATATATATATATATATATATATATATATATATATATATATACACACACACACACACACACACACACACACACACACACACACTAGAGAACCGTTGCGGGAAGATTCTTATAAGAACAGAGCATCCTTCAGCCCTGAGCAAGGCTCCCTGCCTTCTCTGCTGCATTGCTCCCTTCTCCACTACCTCATTCTCTCCTGTCTCTGCTGCTTTGCTTGCTCCTGTCTCCATTGCCTCGCTCCCACCTCTGCTGCCTCGCTTCCTTCTCTGCTTCCTCCCTACCTCTTGACTCATCTGCCTTGCTCCTCCTTTCTCCCCTGCACAGCTTGCTTACTTCTCTGCAGCTTTGGTCCCTTCTGCAGTGCTTAGCTTCCTTCTACACCAGCTTCTGCTCGCGGATATGCAAATTAACTGCCAACTTGGTTGGGTTAATTTGCATACTTGCTCTGAGTGGTTTGTGGGTGTGGCTTGTGGGTATAGCGAAGGTATTTTAAATTTGCATATTACTCTTTTATTAGATAGGATTAGAGGCCTGCTGCATGAATTCGTGCATGGGTAGGGTCTGGCTAGCCTGGCCAGGGGGAGGAGACATGGACAACAGTTGGCTGGCCTGCCTGCTGGTGCAACTCCTGGTTGAGGGGACAATTTGCATATTAGCCTTTTATTATATAGGATATACACTGAGTGGCCAGACTATTATGCATTCAGATATCATAATAATCTGGCAACTCAATGTGTATGTGTTTTTGTTTTGTTTTTGGTTTTTTTTGTTGTTGTTTTCTTTTTGTGTGTGTGTGTATCCTAACTAATAAAAGAGAAATATGCAAATTGATCATACCTCAAGCCATGTCCACAGCCACACCCACCAGCCAATCAGGAGCAAATTATGCAAATAAACCCCAACCAAGATGACTACTGTCACTGAGAGCAGGAGGGAGGCTTGGGTTTCCATGGCAATGGAGGTAGCCAAGCTTTCCACCTGCTGTTGCTGGCCTAGGCCTCCACTCAATGCTACAAAGTTTCAATTATAGAGAATATATAATCCCAACAGAAATGGCAGCAGCCACAGAGCTGGAGAGAGTAGAGGCTAGGGTTGCCAGGGCAATAAAGGAAGCCAAACTTCTGCAGCCCTAGCATAGGCCTCCACTCCAGGCTACAAAGTTTCAAACAGAAATCTCTCTCTCTCTCTCTCTCTCTCTCTCTCTCTCTCTCTCTCTCTCTTACCCTTACCCTTCACTTTATTCATCTCTCCCTCCCTCTTTTTCTCAGGTCAAGGGGTCATTATTCAATGAAATTGGTCCAGAGGTCAGCCATGGTGTTGGGTGTTGCTTATTTGGTTTTGCTGTTTTCCTCTGGGCCTGGAGCTGAAATACAACTGAGGCTTAGATTACTCCTAGGAGAAAGTGTTTAACAGCTATTCTCCATCCCTCTTGTTCACTCCCTGATCTAAGTTGGTTTAACTTGAATGACCAGCAACATGCCAACGGAGGAAAGATGAACCATATGACCAGCAATATAAAAGGTCAGGGTGTGTAAACTATATTGGCCATTGCTACGAACCTTAGGCTTATCACCCTAGGGCAGTGATGGACAACCTTTTGAGCTTGGTGTGTCAAAATTCATCAAAAAATAGAGCATAACATGGGAGGTGTGTCATTTTGAGAAAAAAATACATAATTTTTTTGATATTTACAGTTTAAATAACAAAAATGTATAATTGTAATATATAACCATATTTAATAAACCAAAAACTAATTTAACTTGTCTGTTTAGTGACTTATTTGTTCATCTGTCAGTCGCTTTCTTTTGTTGGTCCTGATATTATTTAACTCGTGTGGGGTGCCGGAAACTAAGATAAGTGAGGGGGAGAGGGAATTCTTTAACTAACCTGCCTATTAGTGACTTTTTTGTTGCTGAATTTCATTGGCTAAACCTTCAGTTGAAGGTTGGTAAAATCATCTGTTAATCTGTTTCTATTGTCGGTTTTGATATTATTTAATGCTGAGAATAAGGTCTCACAAAAGTACATAGAGGGAAAAATTGTGAGTAAAGCCATTGCTATATTTTTCAGGGTGCTAAAAGTGTCTGGTAATCAGTTCCAGGCATTCCAAATTTCCTGTTCATAGTGGCACTCCTCTTGATTCTCCAAATGGCACCTTTCCAGATTCTCAAGCTTTAACCTCAAGTTTACAAACACCTGAGTCCAGATGCTGTTTTGAAATTCTGCAAGATACATCCATTTGCATCCATTGGAAACCATTTAATTCCAAACTACTATAGACTACTACATCAGGATACTTAATTATTTTTATGGTCTGTTCTAGGCTTCTAAATTGATTAAATCTATCAGGGTCAAGTAATGAGTCTAAAACATGCTGGTACTTTATATGCAATGGTTCCATTTCATTTTGTAGAGCTGCACTGGCCTTCTCAAAATACTTTGTTACTCGAGGAAAATACTTATAAGTTTTAGATTCTACATCTTGCTTCAAAATTTTAAGTTTACTTTCAAAAGCTTTTATGTATCCAAACATAAGGTCAATACCTTTGCCAAAACCTTGGAACTTTAAGTTCAGTTCATTAATATGAACAGAGAGAGATCTGTAAAAAATATCAGGCAGTTGACCCACTTATCATCATTGAGCTGAGAAAAGTTTCCCAGATCTTTATCCTTAAGAAATAAATACCTTAATTTCTTCAAAGCGCTCCACAAAGTGCTCAAGAACTTTGCCTCAGCTCAGCCATCTTACATTATTGTACATTAGCAGTCTACTGTAGTTACAAGCAACCTCCAGTAAAATTCCAGAAAATTCTTGCTTGTGAAGGGGGCGAGCAGCTATTAAATTAACTATTTTTGTAACAACTGACATTAAGTCCTTTAAGTAAGTGAATCCTGCCTTGGCACATAAAACCTCAAATGGATAATACAATGAAGAGGCACAATCAGATGTCCAATAGCTTCCGTAAACAATTTGACAAATCCAACTTTTTTCCCCATCATGTTTGGTGCCCCATCTGTCGTCACTGACCCAACTTTAGAGATATCAATGCTTAGGTCACAGAATGTTTGTATAACAACCTTACAGATTTTGCTTCCTGATGTAATTGTTGGCACTGATACTAACTTTATCAACTCTTCTTTCATTGTGAGACCATCAGGATATTGACCAATAATGGCCAAGTGAGCATGTGATGTGACATTAGTAGTTTCATCAAGAGAGATAAAAAATATTTACAATTATTTATGTCTCTTTTTAGTTGATGTTATATGTTTGTGTTCAGTCTCATTATTCAGTCTTTTATGAAATTTCTACTGAGTGGTAACTCAGATACTCTATAATAATTGCATCTTTATTCTGCATATCATGAAATAGAACTGGTGCACATCTTAGGAGAATTTCTTTAATAAATTCTCCCTGACTGAGTGCTTTGCCATGCTGAGCTATGGAGTGAGCAATGCTCAAACTTGCAGATATGAAATTTGTAGAGCCTTTTATAAATTTAAGGATGGAATTAGATTGGCTCTTATAAAGGTGTAGCTGCCTGGAAATGTATTCCTTCCTTTCATCCTCACTTTTTTTTCTGGAGCTGGGAATGATTAGTTTTAAAATGTCTATTTATATTCCATGTTCTGCTTACTACCGTTTCAGTACATAGAATTCAAAATAATTTGCCATTTTTTTCTGTAATGCCATACATCTCGGTCAATGTCTTTTGAAAGGGTCAGCTACTGCTACTACCACTTCCTTTATTTAACCTTGGTTTTTTATTTTTGGGGTTCTCCATCAGGGGCACATTGACAGAAGATAGAATTATAGATAGCCTGTTAGCCCTGCAGGCAATTAGGGGTTAACTAGCCTAACTGACCACAAGATGGCACATGTAACTGTCTTTTAGGAAGGGCTGGATTAATAAGCAGAAATAGGGGTTAATAAGGATGCACAGCAGTAATAGTGGTGAAATAGAGTCTGCACTGTGCTGCAAAATGACCTTCCTTATATAAATTAAGATGGCTGCCACTATTTCTAATGGTGGGAAACAGCATCCAAAGCACAGGCCCTGATCTCTCCTAGCCTCCCCCTCACTTATCTCAGTAATGATGGTCAATTAGAAATCCACGACACCCCAGAACAGTAGATTGGATGATGGTTGCTGTGGTTATGTGGTTGTTGATAATGGCAATTCCAGGACCCCCAGAGATGAGTCCTCTGCGGCATTCAGCTGCTCCATGCTCCGCCAGCCAGAAGTGAGGTTAAAGACCCCCTAACGGCCTAATGAGAAGCTCCAGCACTAGATGCTCTATGCAAGAGTTCTGTTGTTTTGGTCTACAAACCTCCAGCACAGAGTATCTGCACTGCACTACAGCAAATGTTTCATCCTTGGCTACTGCACGGCCAGGTGCAGCAGCCAATGATGAAATGTCCTTCTCAGCATGTGGCCCCATACTTCTCTGTGTGCGACCACAAGCAGCTGGGTGTCATCGAAAATGGCTACGCGTGTCAGTGCTCACACGTGTGTCATAGATTCGCCATCACAGCCCTAGGGCCTTCTGTACCTGACCTGCTGTCCTTGCTCTACTTTGTGTCTGTCTGCCTGTTTTCTAGAGAAGGTTCAGGAAATCTGGGTGTGATGAAATGCAGACCAACCTGGAATTAGCAAGTAGTACAAACATTGTCTAGTCGGTAAGTGGTGCTATATAAATGTCTGCCAAAGGAGAACTATCACGCTACTGGAAATAATAGTGACACACACTAAATTCTTCGAATTCCTTTATAACTTAATGGTGCTAATTACTGCCCCAACAGGCAAAATTTACAGACTATGACAACAAAAGATTTTTGTCTAACCTAGTCACAAATGCCTGGGAATTAATAGGAAAAAATAAAGAGAAAAAATGTATTTAAATGTCTATTTGACAAAGCTGTTAATACATTTTGCCTTGTTTTTTTTTGTTTGTTTGTTTGTTTGTTTGTTTTTTGTCAAATCTATGTCTGAGCTGGGAAAAGTGTTAGAGTGTAGGCTTCTGGAGATAATCTTATAAATAGAGGAATTGAAAGGTTGCATTTTTTGATTTTCTAGTTCCTGCTTTATGTTTTTATTTATGATTAAGATAGTCTGAGGTTTTTGTTAAAAGTTGCTGTTAGATAACTTGCATTTTCTTTGAATTGTGCTCAAAAGTATTTATTTGCAAGGTAATTTGAAAAGGACATGGAATTATATTGAGGACAATAAAACAAAATAAAAGTAACAATTTCAGTGTAAGTTTCATTCTGCTAAGTTTGAGTTGTTTAACATTAAGATTCAGATCTTTGTGTATTAGAATAACAGTTAACCATGCTGCCTTACTTGGGTTTTTGTCCAGCTATCAAAAGGTAAAATTCAAATAAGAAAGTCAGTACACAATCATAAATTGTGTTCAAATAGGACCAAATGTATATCCAGAATATGATTAAAAAGGGCCTTTTCTGAGGGTACATATGCAGAGGAAAAATTAATCCTGCATGTGTATGTGTTTTATGGGGTGAAATTCTGTAAGGTGAGTTTCATAAAACAAGTTTCCAGCCTGTTTGTTCAGCTGGTTTGCCCATCACAGTTAACATTTCTTATTGCACTAGCACTTATTATAACTTTATTTTGGGTTCAAATACTAAGACAATACACCATATTTTCCATTTATGTAGGCATTCCTAAAGTGGCATAAGAAAAACTGGATTCAGATTAAATTTTTACCAGTTATTCATTTTTTGTTAGTACATGATTTTAAAATTGCACTCACTAATAAGCTACATAATTATATCTACACTAGAGCCCCGGTGCACAAATATTCATGCACTGGAGGGGGATGGTCCCTCAGCCCAGCCTGCCCCCTTTCACAGTCCATAAGCCCTCAGGTGATGTTCTACTTACCCAAGTCTGGTCTCCCTCTGGGGGAGGCAACCAGGCAGATCAGGGAAGGCACCGCCCACATCATCCATTGCTGCTGCTTCTGCTGGCTGCCAGCCCTTCTCGGCCCTCACAGCCACTATGGCTTTGTCTGGAAGGACATCCAGAAGACGTCCAGTCCATCTGGTTTAATTAGCCTATTAACCCTTTTATCAGTATACATACACCTAGAGCCTAAAGAATGTCAAGTTATACATAGAAAAAAACATATATAAAAAAGAGAAATGGAGTATTTAGTATACATACCTTAAAGTCTAACTTTATTTATTAATCTTTTTGTTATTTTTAATCCTCACCTGTGGATGTTTTTCCATTGCGTTTAGAGAGAGGGGAAGAGAGAGGGAAAAACAGAAAGAAATATCAATGTGAGAGAAACACATGGATTTTTGGCCTTCTTCACATGCCCCTGCCAGGTTCCAGGCTGGGGAGGATCCTACATGCCCTTGACCAGAATGGAGCTCGGGACCCTGCAGTCTGCAAGCCAATGCTCTAATCACTGAGCAAAACTGGCTAGGGCAAAGCCCAAGTTTATTTCAACTTTTATGATAAAGACTTAATCCTTCTCAGAAGAAGTGACTTGCTTTCCACTGAAGTTTAATAGTCTTTGTTAAAATTTTAATGAGTCAGTTCTTGATGACAGATTCCTTAGAGTTAGTGACTCTGCCTGATTTGTCTTCATATTCCTCATAGTGCTTTATAGGGGACTTGCTCAATAAATAGGTACTTAATAAATATTATTTAGTGAATAAATAAAGACTTTGTTTTGTTTTTATGTTATTTAACCTATTTAGGTTTGTATGATTTCAGAGAGAGGAAGGGAGGAAGAGAGAGAGAGAGAAACATCAATGATGAGAGAGAATCGTTGATCAGCTGCCTCCCACAGGGATTGAGCCCGCAACCCGGGCATTTGCCCTTGACCGAAATTAAACCCAGGACCCATCAGTCTACAGGCTGATACTCTATCCACTGAGCAAAACCAGCCAGGGCTAAAAATGCACCCTTTAAGGCACATAGTCTCTGTGTTTTTGTTATAGAAGCTTGAGTGGATTAAGTCAATGTTCATTCCATTATTAGAAGATTTGCAGAAGATTTGAGTTTATTTTAAAAAGTATTATGTCAGTATTCTGAGTGATGACATCTCTTGTTATATTCTCCAAGACTTGAGTCATGAAGAAAAAGGTTGCTACCACTTGTACTTTAGAACATCTGTCTAATAAATATTTATTGAATGAGTGAAAAATGTCCTTTGGAATTAGGGTTGATTCAATCAAGTAAGAGCCAACTATGAACTAAGTTCAGTCCTTCTAATGTTGGAATTTAAATACTCTATTCATTTTTCTGAAAACTATCCTCACTATTGATAATGGCAAAATATCAAATCTACTTCATACATAAAACTCCCACCAACACAAAATACATCATCACCAACACTCTCCATCCACATAGACCTGTAATCACTCAAACCTGCTTTCTCTGCTTATGCCCCTACTCTATCATTTCCTCAGTAACTCAAGCTTAAAAATCTCAGAATCTTTTTGTAACAGTTTCCTCAGATCTCATTAGGCACTAAGCCCCATAGATTGCACCCATGAAAGGTATCTTGAATTCATCCTTTTCTTTCCAGTCCTACTGTTACTCTTATAGCTCAGGTTCTGGTTACCTGTCACCTAATCTAATTCAATAGCTCCCCAGGTGTCTCTTCACTTTTATGCTCTCCCTCTTCCAATCTACTTTACACATTGCACCCAGAGTAATTGACCCAAAGTCAATTTACTCCCCTACTCAGAAACCATCAATGACTCCCAATTTTTAACCAAAAAGAGCAGCAAATTTTCAGCCTGGCATTCAAAGACCTATAAGATTTGGCCTCAATTTATCTTAAACTTTGCAGTCTTATTTTATAGCACTCCCCCTCATTGTAGCCAAACTGGTTTTATTTTCAGTTCTGGAACTTACTTTGCACTTTCTTACTTTTATCCTTTAGTAATTTTTTTTCTGCTAAGCTTGATCTGCCTTTCTTCCTAAAATCCTGCTGTCTTCTCTTACCATTATTTAAAACATCATTGGATGTTTTACAAATGAAATGAATAAAATTCTATAGTTAAGTGATTCCCTTCTGAATTTCTTAGTTATACTGTTCCCTAATTATTGCTTTTACTCTTTACAATTCCTCTCCTTTCTCTGGCCACATTATATATATATATATATATATATATATATATATATATATATATATATATCTTTATGGATTGCAGAGAGGAAGAGAGAGGGGGAGAGAGAGAGATAGAAACATCAACAATGAGAGAGAATCATTGATCTGCTGCCTCTTGCACGTCTCCTATTGGAGAACGATCCCGTAACCCAGGCACATGAACTTGACCAGAATCAAATCTGTGATCCTTCAGTCTGCAAGCTGACGCTATGTCCACTGAACCATGCCAGCTAGGGCTCGACATACATTTTACTATTTTTATAAACTTATTTGGGAGCTATTATGTCTTTTCTTTCTATTTCTCTTTATTCATATTTTTGGTTATTTTATTTCTTTTTTTTCTTTTTTAAAAATATATTTTATTGATTTTTTACAGAGCAGAAGGGAGAGAGATAGAAAGTCAGAAACATCGATGAGAGAGAGACATCCATCAGCTGCCTCTTGCACGCCCCCTACTGGGGATGTGCCCGCAGCCATGGTACATGCCCTTGCCGGAATCAAACCCTGGACCCTTTAGTCCTCAGTCCGATGCTCTATCCACTGAGCCAAACGGGTCTCGGCTTGGTTATTTTCTTTATTAAATTTGTCATAATATAAAGGACTGGATTGCTATATTATAAATAGTCCATTAATGGTTTCCTTCCATAAAAATGTTTATTTCAATTTAATAGAATATTATACTCTGCTTTTTGATTAGTTGATGATTTGGGAGACTCAAGAGACTAATTTTAAATTCAGTGAATTATATTTATTGAGGATAATGTTACCTCCATGCAGGAGACGGCACCAATGATTATGATACAGAATAGGTGCTAAAGTCATCTCATACATCATGTGCTGTAATCTTTTTCTTTTTTTCCCAAATTCAAATTTTTATGTTTCATCAAAAGAGATTATTGTAAAATATAACTATAAATTAATATTCTGCATAATTTAGGTTTATTAAACTAACAAATTTGGTAAAAATATTGAAATTAGTGTGTACTTACTTTTATCACCATCAGAACATACGTAAATCACAGATGACTTCCTATTTTAAACAACTAGAAAATCCAACAAAATATATGAAATAATTGTCCTCAGACATTATACAACTGAGAGTCCAGGATTATGATTACTGAAATAAGAAAATTGGGCTGCATTTTATAATTTTCCTGACTCTCTGTTTAAAAGCATAATCTGGGAGGGAGAACTCAAACAAATTATGGTAGTCTTGTAAAGTTAAAGAGACAAAAATCAGAATTCAGTGAACCTGTACTGGTTGGAATGTGTAGAGCAAAATAACAGAGAGTAGAGAGCAATACAAATAAGTGGTTAGATAAAGCTTCCTAGAAATCCCAATTTTTTTCTGAATTCTAAGATGCACATGTGTTACTGTGAGATGCCTTGAGGCTGGGCAAAAAATATTAGGAAAATAACTACCATTGGGGATTATGAACTGAACAGTTCTAACAGCTTCTAGGGATGGAATATACGTAAGTTTGAACCAGTCAATGTGGAGACACATCAATGAACAATCAGGATTTTAGTAAATACCCCAGATGGGCAATACCTAGAACTAGAATACAGTTAAAAACTACACTACATCTGGCATAAGAAAACAAAAATAAGCATAACAAAGATCAAACTGATTGAAAAGATAACTTATTTTTAACATAATATCTAATATACTTTAAGAAAACAAGAAATCCCAGAAAACCAATAGTATAATATTTATAATGTCTAGCATCCAATAAAAAATTACTAGACATGTAAAAAAACATGAAAACATGACCAATATCAAAGTAAAAATCTTTATTAATAAGACTTTGAATTGGCATAGATGATGGAATTTAAATGAGCTGCTCTAAATATATTCAAGAATTTAAGGAAAAATATGAATACTCAGAGCAGAGGGATGAAAGATATGAAAAATGTAACTTAAAACAAAAAAATATCTGAAATTAAATATGCAGTAGATGCGTTTGTTCACAGACTGTTGGATGTGAAGACAGTAAGAGAAACAATGCAAAATGAAGCACACAACATAAAAGCTAAAACACAGTCTCAGTGAACTTGGGACAATATTAAGCAACTATTGAAAAAATGTTGAATAAATAATATCCAAACATTTAATAATTTGATAAAATCAACAAATATAAGAGACTAAACAAATACCAAAATTAAACAAAAAAATATCTAAATCAAGGTATATGATAATCAAAATGCTAAAACACAATAATGAAGAAGCACTCCTAGGAGCATCTAAAAAAAAAAAAAGACACATTACAGACATGGAAGCAAAGATATTAACTACTACAGATATCCCTCAGAAGATAATACAGTGCACTATCATTAATGTGTTAAAATGAAAAGAAATCTAGCAAACTAGAACTTTAGGGCTAGTCAATATGTACTTCAAAATAAAGTATAATAAAGACATTTTTCAGTCAGACAAAGCCAAGAGAAATAAATCCAACAGATATTCATTACTCAATAAGATAAAGGAAGTTCTTTAGTTGAAGGAAAAAAACCCAAATGCAAACTTGAGTCAGTAAATGATCTAAATGGAAATTTGGATTTTCACTAAGGGAATGAAGTTCTCCAGAAATCATAAATATCTTGGAAAATATAAAATGTTATTTTTTCTCTCATTTAACTTACTTTAAATATAATTGATTTTTATAGAAAAAATGCAATGTACCTGAGGCTAATAATATACAAAAATGTAAAATATATAACGACAAAAGCACAAGAGAGGTGGGTGAAATAGAAAGATTTCTATATAATATGTTAAGTGATATACTATATTTAAAGATAGATTGCAAATGAAGGAAAATAATTAAAATGAATATGGTAGCTATCATCTCAGGTAGAAACTGCTGTTTGGGTTCTGTACTTATTTGTTTGCTAAAGCAATGGAAAGTTATTTTGATTTTCTGAACTTATGTATGATTGAATACTATGGTTTGAGTATCCCATTGATTGTGACCTCACTAGATATTGAAGGACATTCTGGGAACCAGGATGGATCAATTGTTCCAAATTATCTCAGTAGCTACAAATAACTGTTTCAATTGACTCAGTGGTCCTGGAATTAGGAGAATACAATTATCCTAAATTGCCTCAAGCAGCTACTGACAGTGCATTTCTATTGACTCAGTAATGCCAAAATCTGGATAACACAATCTTTGTAAATTGCCCAGGTGGTCCCAGATAACGTGTTTCTGTTGATTTAGTGATTCTTAGATATTAACTTGCTCTACTTTTGTTTCTGTAAAAATGCCTTTTTGCAAAGCAGGTTCCTCATTCTAGACCCAAAGATGTAATCAATACCTTTGTGATATTCTGTCAATATAAGCCGGACCCATTCAGGGCTGCGAGGTTTGAAGAGCATTAGCCACTCGTATGCCACTGGCTTTTTTTTAATAAAATGAATCCATAATTTGACTTTTTTTAAGGCGTCCTCTATAAAATGGGGGTAAATCACAACAAAATAAATAGAATATTAAAAGTAATCAAAAGATCAAAATGCATGAAAGGATGAAAAAAAAGCAGAGAACAGAGGACCTATAGGAAACACATAGCAACATTATAGCTTTAAGTTCAGGCTAAGTACATTGATAATTACATTAATTGTCAATGGTCTAAAATATCTGAATTACAAATCAAGACCTAATTTTGCAATGTCCATGAAAAACTCAACTTAAATACAAAGACAGTTTAAATTGTATAAAAAATTTAAGAAAGTATAAAAAATCATAAAATATCAAAATACCAATCATCAGAGAACTTGAGTGACTATGTTAATATCAAAGTTCAATCAGTTCAAAAAATTTTATAAGACATAAAAATATTATGCAATGACAAAGGGTCAGTTCATCCAGAAGACATAATACGGAGCATGTCTGTGTATGTGGTAGATGTTCTCAAAGATAGCCACTGTGAGTGTCTCCCCCACCACCACCACCACGTCCTATGTGGTTCAGGGTTTAGGTTCAGGGTTTGGGTTCTGGAGGAGGCAGCACACAAATGAAGAGACTAGACAAGAAAATATGAATTTGGGAATTGGGGGCCAGGCCAGAGCCCAGCTCAAGATGAAGAACTCTGCTTTGCTCTGGCCTTTCTATCCCTTTTATTCTGGTTTTGGGATACACCCATAGCCCTTAAGCAGGCAATTCCAAAAGTAGCCAATCAGAAAGGATTTACATAAAACTAAAAAGTGGAAGTTGCTTCAGCTCCAATTGTCTCAACTAATAGTGGGTGCAGAGCTCTGACCTTTCAGAGCTCAAGGTCTCCAGCCTTCTGAGTTCCTTGTCAATACCTCTCTGCCAGTGAAGACAATGAGCAGCTTGCAACAAGCCAAGCCCCTGGAATCTCTACTTTCTAAAATCAAAAACATCACATGACATGCTGTCAATTTTTATATTAGGTTATAAAAAGATTTATGAATATCAAAATATGATCAAAATAAAACCCCAGGGAAGAATTTGAAAATAATATAAACTGAATAGAAAGAGAAATAAAATATATTAGTTTTGGTATTGTTATGCCCAGATTTCAAGATCCCCAGAGACCACCAGGGAGTCGCATCGCCAGATGCAAAAGCAGAGTCTTTATTCAAGATCGGGCTTGGCTTCTCTAGCCTCCTTACCAACACAGCTGCAGGGTGAGAGAGAGACAGACCCCAGCCCCAAGAGAACAAAGATTATATAGGGCTAGTCCTCTGGGTGGGCTTAGGTGAGTGATGTAAGTTACAGAGAGGTCAGGGTTTTATTCCAGGGTTTTATGGCACAATGGTCAGGAAGTGACCAATACATTCCAAGGTTTGTGCCATCCCCCACCATTCCCTGATTGGTCAAGACTGATGCATAGGGAGTGTTCCGTGGTAGAGCCCAATTTGGACCTTAGCTGTGTTCTTGGAGCGTCATTGGTCCGCTCAGCTGGTGGCTGGGGAAGTCAGGACGTTTCCGGCATTCCTGCGGTTCGGTAGGGAGGTCAGGCTGAGGACCTAGCTCTACAAGGTGGAGGATAGTCAGTCCCGCTTTGTCCTTTTAGTACTCAGATAAAGTAATGCTTATAGAGAATTTATACATTCAAATGCTTACTTTAAAATAGATGTTAAAAATTGATGAGTTAAGATTCCATCTTAAGAAGCAAAAGAAGGGGGAGTGTTAAATTTAACTCAAGGTAAATACAAGAAAGTAAAAATAAAAATGAGAGTGGAAATGAATGAAATAAAAAAAATATATATAACATTGATGAAACGAATGCAGTGACTTTAAAACAGCCCATAAAATTTATACACATATAGCTAGACTCACCATAAAGTAAGATAAAAACACAAATGGTTCATATTAAGAATATAATAGAAGATAACAAGGGGGGTTTATTCCAAGCATGTGACTTAGTTAATCCTTCAAAAATCTGTCAATAAAATTCACCATATTAATAAAATAAAAAAAGGAGAAAAGCCGTAATCATAATAGCTGTAATAGTTGTAGAAAATGCATTTGAGGGTATTTAATATCCATCTTTTACAAATTGATTAGGAAGAGAAAGTAATTCATTATATTGATACAATATCTCCTAAAACCCTCCACTTACATTCATAATGAATTGTAAATTCCAGAATGAGTTTGCCTTAAGATCAATAATTAAGTAAAATACTTGCTCTTGCTTCAACTTGGTTTGAGGGATGGTTGCCATTGAAATAAGATTTAAAAAAAGATACAAAGGCATAAACGTTGGAGGGGGAAAAAAAACAAAAGCGTCTTTATTTACATATTACATTGTAATTTATTTTCCATAATTGAAGAATCTAGGAACAAACCATAATATCTAATAAGCAAATTTATCAAAGTTGTAGCATACAAAATCAATATATAAGTCTATCACTGCTTATATTAAAAGTAAACAATTGAAAATGAATATCAAAAATACCATCCTATCTAATAAAAGAGTAATATGCAAATTGACCGTACCGCTGATCAAGCCATGCCCACAGCCACGGCCATCAGCCAATCAGGAGCAAATTATGCAAATAAACTGCAACCAAGATGGCTGCGGCGACTGAGAGCAGGAGGGAGGCTTGGATTTCCCCAGAAATGGAGGAAGCCAAGCTTTCTACCTGCTATTGCTGGCCTAGGCCTCCACTCAATGCTACAAAGTTTCAATTATAGAAGATACATAAATCCATCAGTAATGGCAGCAGCCACCGAGCTGGAGAGAGCAGAGGCTAGGGTTGCCTGGGCGATGGAGGAAGCCAAGCTTCTTCAGCCCTAGCATCTAGGCCTCCACTCTGGACTACAAAGTTTAAATTATAGAATTTAAATAAACCCAAACAGAAATGGCTGTCTCCACGAAGTGAGTGGAAGGCTTGGCTCTGTTCCAGGCTACAAAGTTTCAATTGTAGAACATAAATTAATCCCAGATCTGAGGGCCTTCTCTTGGGTTACTGGGGTGTGTGGCTAGTTTGGAAACCACCATAGGCCCCTCTGCCAAGCCACTCCACACCCGAAGGAACCCCCCCCAATCCAGGACACCCTTCATAGCAAACCAACTGGCCCCCACCCATGCATCTGATCTCTATCCTATCCAATAAAAGAGTAATACACAGATTGACCATCACTCCAACACACAAGAGGGCTGACCCCATGTGGTCAAAGATGGCTGCTCCCATGTGGACACAAGATGGCCACCACAAGATTGCCAGCAGGGGAGGACTGTTGGGTGGTTCTAGTCCTGCAAGGGAGGGCAGCTGTAGATGATCAGGCCATCAGGGGAGGGCAGATGGGAGGAAACAGGTCTGCAAGGGAGGGCAGTTAGGGGTGATCAAGCCTGCAGAGGAGGGAAGTTGGGGGCAAACAGGCTGGCAGGGGAACAGTTAGGCCTTAATTAGGCTGCAGGGTAGAGGGTAGGGGCTTATCATCCTGGCAGGCAGAAGTGGTTAGGGGCAATCAGGGAGGCAGACAGGTGAGCAGTTTGGAACCAGCAGTCCTGAATTGTGAGAGAGAGGTTCTACTACCTATTTAGGCCCAATCCATCCCTCAATTGGTCTCAGATTGAAGAGGATGCAGGCTGGGCTGAGGTACCCCCCCACCCCTCATGCACAAATTTCATGCACCAGGCCTCTAGTACACTAATAAAAGAGAAACATGCAAATGGGCTACTTCCACCAACCAATCAGAGGTGAGTATGAAATTGAATCCAACTAATATTGTGACAGCCATGGAGCTGGAGTGAGCAGGATGCTTGGGTTGCCCCTGGCAACAGAGCAAGCCAAGCTTCCAACCTACCCTGCCTCTGCTCAAGGAGCATCTGGGGTCCTGGGTCACTGGGATTTGTGGCCAACCTGAAAACAGCTCTTACCCAGATTGGCCACACTTCCATAGGGTGAGGGTCCATGTTCGGGGGCATAGCCATCTTGCAAATGGCCATCAGCCCCTCTTGCAGGCAGGCCAGGCACCCCAGTGGGGACCCTCACTCAGAAGGGGGTGTGGCCAGTCTGAAAACGGCCCTGAGTCCATTACCCAGGCTGACCACACCCGCAAGGAGTAAGATCCCCTGCTGGAGGGCTTGGCCAGCCTGAAAACATACATCAGCCCCTCACCCAGGCTGCCTATGTCCCAAGAGAAGTCTCTCCCTGATCTAGGGCACCCTTTAGGGCAAACCAGCCAACCCCCACCTGTGCACCAGGCCACTACCTATTAAAGGGTGATGTGCTAATTAGACTGGGAGACCTTCCAGGAGATCTTCTAGACATCTTTCTGGACAAAGCCATTTTTGCAGGGCTGAGGTAGAAGCGGTAGGGGCCAAGAGGAGAAGGCATTTGTGAGTAGTCAGGCTGGTGGGGGAGCTGTTGGGCATGATCAGGCTGGCCTGGGGGGGGGGGCATGTGGGGATGAGCAAGTTGGTTGGGGGGGCTGTTAGGACTTGGCAGGACAGCAGGCAGAATTGTTAGGGGCAATCAGGCAGGCAGGCAGGCAGGTGAGCGATTAGGAGCCAGCAGTCCTGGATAGTGAGTAGGATGTCCGATTGCCTGTTTAGGCCTGATCCCTGTAAATCAGCAGTAAGACATCTTTCAAGGGGTTCCAGATTGAAGAGTGTGCAGACTGGGCTGAGGGGAACTCCCACCCCTGTGCATGAATTTTGTGCACCAGGCTATTCTATCTAATAAAATAGTAATACGCAAATTTATCATACCTCTGCTACACACACAAGCATGCCCACAAGCCAATCAGGAGTGATATGCAAGTTAACCCTCAACCAAGATGGCTGCTGCCCAAGGCCAGAAAGCCTTGGCCAGAGGCTTTCCAGCATTGGGCAGGCTGGGACTGAGACAGAGCTAGTGATCCGCCCTATCGCAGAGCCATCTCTGGGGCTCCCCTGGCCAGGGTCCCCTGCCCAAGGCCCAAAAGCCTTGGCCAAAGGCTTTTGGCCTTGGGCAGGCAGGGGTGAGCCATCAGTAAGACATCTCCTCAGGGCTCCCAGTATGTGAGAGGGGGCAGGTTGGGCTGAGGGAGCACCCACCCCCAGTGCACGAATTTCGTGCACCGGTCCCCTAGTGTGTGTGTGTGTGTGTATTATATATATTATATATATGTTATATATATTATATATAACATATATATAATATATGTGTGTGTGTTATCCTACTTTAATGTAGTCATTTATAAAGAAATAGCATTAAAAATGATAAAAGTGTAATATTCAAATCGATTGAATGGTCAAATAGGGGAATGACCTTTATGACAACCATGCTATAACACTCACTGGTACCAGGCCAGTCAAGGTGGTGTGATGTGATTGGTCACGGGGCCCCATTATCACCCCAGGGAGGGAGGCCCAGGCCACTGGTTGGTGCAGTGATTAATTGGGTAGCTCCGAAATTGCTCCATAGAGGGATGTCCAAGCCACTTATTTGCAGGCTGCAGTGAGTGGGCGGGAACTCTTTCTGTGGGGCGATGATCATGGATCTCCCAGACTGTGAGAAGGCACAAGCTAAGCTGATGGATGACCACCCCCATCAAATGCATGAATTTCATGCACTGGACATCTAATATATGTGTTTGTGTATCTATCTATCTATCTATCTATCTAATAAAAGAGTAATATGCAAATTGAGCATACATTCGCCACACCCTCCAGCCATGCCCACCAGCCAATCAGGAACAAATATGTAAATAAACCCAACTAAGATGGCTGTGGGCCACAGAGAGCAGGAGGGAGGCTTGGATTTCCCAGGCAATGGAGGAAACCAAGTTTTCCACCTGCCCTTGCTGGCTCAGGCCTCCACTCAATGGTACAGTTTCAATTATAGAAGACAATGATGGCAGCCACAGAGCTGGAGAGAGCAAGAGGCTTGAGTTGCACCCAGAGATGGAGGAAGCCAAGCTTTCCACCAGGCTCAGGCCTCCACTCAAGATTACAAAGTTTCAATTATAGAACATAAATAAATCTGTCAGGGTCCACCTGACAGGTGAACTGGCCTGAGGTAGGGAGGTGGGAATGAAGAAGAAAGAAGAAAAGAAAAGTGGGATCGGGAGGTCCGCAAGCCCTTTGTCAAACTGCAGTAAGTTTATTAACTGCATGATGCCTTTTATGCACAAACACTGAGCAGAAGATCAGTCAAGAGAAAACATTCTTTGTTCTTCTAAAATCACAAGACAGGGTTGAAGGACAGATTCTTGGTACAACAAGTCTCACTAACTGGATACATACATCTCAAATAAGCTATGAAAGGCAGCTCTTGTTCTTATTGATAATAACCATCTGAACAAGCCTGGGAAAGCTGTGTAGGCAGGGGTTGCTCTCATTATACTGATATTTGCCATGCAAACAAGTCTGGGAAAGCTGTGCGGGTGGGGGACTGAGCCTTGCTAGTTCCTTCAGGTGCAAGGACCATGTCAGCTTACACCCATTCTCCAACATCAATCCAACAGAAATGGCTGCCGCCAAGAAGCTAGCAGAAGCCTTGGCTCCGCTCCAGCCTACGAAGTTTCAATTGTAAAGAAAAATAAATCCCAGATACCAGGGCCTCTGCTTGGGTTTCCAGGGGGCATGGCCAGCCTGAAAACCACCACAGGCCCCTTGCTCAGGCTGTCCCACACCCCAAGGGAACCCCCACCCTGATCCAGGACACCCTTCAGGGCAAGCCAGCTGGCCCCCACCCATGCACCGGGCCTCTCTCCTACCTAATAAAAGAGTAATATTCAGATTGACCATCACTCCAACACACAAGTTGGCTGCCCCCATGTGGACACAACAGGCAGTCACACATCCCTTGAGGGGTCCCAGGTTGGAGAGGGTGCAGGCTGGCCTGAGGGACACTCCACCCCCCCATGCATGAATTTTGTGCACTGGTCCTTTATTGTGTGTGTGTGTGTGTGTGTGTGTGTGTGTGTGTGTGTGTGTAAGTTCGATCACTTATGACACGCACTGATCACCAGGTGGTCGTGTGGATCAAAGTCAGGCCCTGGCCAACAGCTGGAAGGCCTTGATTGGCCCTGATCACCTGCTAGCCTTGGGACCCTACCTGTGCATTAATTTCATGCACCAGGCCTCTAGTAATAAATATTTGATAACTATTTGTCATAACATTTTGGAAGGTAAGCATATGTTTTTTCTGTTAAATACTTAAAGTAATTCTCTGTCTCCTTCCTTGACAGATGACCCAATCAGAAAGATGCCTACATATCTGTGAAGTTTCTAATGTGATTGTGGCGATATGTACCAAAAATAGTTTTTTGTTCTTTTTTAAATTTAATTTTTTCAATCATCTTTTATTTCTTCTGTACCCTCTACAACCTTGACCCATTCCTCTCCTTTGCCACAGTCACCACACTGTTGTCCATGTCCATGAGTGCTCTTTTTCCCCCAGTTCCACCCTACCAAGCTGTTCTACCTACTCTATCTATGAGCCTGTCTCTATTTTGCTTGGTATTTCAGTTTGTTCATTAAATTCCCATATGAATGAAATTACATGGTATTGACTTTATCAGACTGGCTTCCTTTATTTAGCATAATGCTCTCTAGGTCTATCCATACTGTCGCAAAGAAATTCCATTGAATCTGTAGATTGTTTTGAGCAGTGTGGACAATAGAATGATGTTAATTCTTCCTATCCATGAATATGCTATATGCTTTCACTTATTTGTATCTTCTTCAACGTTTTTCTTCAGCATCTTATAATTTTCTGAGTACACATCTTTTACATCCTTGTTAAATTTATTCCTAAGTATTTTATTACTTTTAAAGCCATAGTGAATGGGATAGTACTGTTTTGGTCTTTTTTGTTTGTTTTCCTTTCTGATAATTCATTATTTGTTTATTAAAAAGGCAACTGATTTGGGGATATTTAGTTGTATCCTGTTACTTTACTGAATTTATTTATCAGTTATAATATTTTTTGGTAGAATATTTCGGGTTCTCTATATATGATATGTCATCTGCAAACAGTGTCAGTTTTACTTCTTCCTTTCTAATTTGGATGCTTTCTATTTATTTTAATCATCTGATCACTGTAGCTAGGACTTCCAGTATTGTGTTGAATAAAAGTGGTGAAAGTGGATATCCCTGTTTTGTTCCCAATATTATGGGAAATGACTTTTGTTTTTGCCCATTGAGTATGATATTGTTTGTAGCTTTGTCACATATGGCCTTCATTATGGTGAGGGAGTTTCACTCTATTCACATTTTGCTGAGAGTTTTTATCATAAATTACAGCTGGATTTTATCAAATGCTTTTTCTGCATCTATTGATATGATCATGTAATTTTATTTTCAATTTTTATATGTGATATATCATATTCATTAGTTTGCAGATGTTGAACCAACCTTGTATCCATAGGATAAATCCCACTTGATCATAGTGCATGATATTTTTAAGGTATTGCTGGATCTGGCTAACTAATATTTTATTGGGGATTTTATCATATACATTCATCAGGGATATCGACCCATAGTTTTCTTTATTTGGCATGACTTTATCTGGTTTTAGAATTAGAATAATGTTTGCCTGGTAATTAGCTTGGGTGTTTTCCCAACTCCTGAATTTTTTTGAATACTTTTAGATGGATAGATGTTCATTCTTGTTTCAATGTTTGGTAACTTTCACCTGTAAATCCTTCAGGTCCAGGATTTCGTTTTTTTGGGGGAAGTTTTTTGTTTGTTTTTATTGCTTCAATTTCACTAGTTGTAATCTGTCTCTTCAGATTTTCTGATTCTCCTTGATTTACTTTTGGAATATTGTAAGTTTCTAGGAACTTATTCATTTCTTCCAGATTATCCAATTTGTTTGTACATGAGTTCATAAATTCTTTGAATTTTTTTGTGTCAGTTGTTACTTCTCCTTTTTCACTTCTTAATGCATTTATTTCAGTCCTTTCTCATTTTTTCTTGATGAATCTGGTTAAAGATTTGTCAATCTTGTTTGTTTTTTCAAAGAACCAGCTCTTAATTAATAAAAATTTTCTATTTATGTTATATTATATTTTATTTGTTTCTGCTCTGATCTTTATTATTTCCTTTATTCTATTTACTTTGTGCTTTGTTTGTTTTTATTTTTCTAGTTCCTTTAAGTGTAAAGTTAGAATTGTTATTTTAGCTTTTTCATGTTTCTTGAGATAGCATATTAGGGCTACTTTCCCTGTATCCCACTGAGTTGGGTTTCTATTCTCATTTTCACTTGTTTCAGTGTATATTTTGATTTCTTTCTTGATCTCATTGGTAACCCATTCATTGTTTAGTAATATGTTAATTAGCATCCATGTCTTTGTGAGTTTTTCAGTTTTTTTCTTGTGGCTGATTTCAAGTTTCATAACATTATGGTCAGAGAAGATGCCTGATATTATTTCAGTATTCTTAAAGGTATTGTGACTTTCTATGTGTCTTAATATATGCTCTATCTCAGCAAACATTCCATGTGCATTTGGAAAGAATATATATTTTGCTGCTTGAAGTGGAATGCTCTGAAGATCAAATACATTTATTTGATCTAGTGTGTCATTTAGGGATGCCATCTCCTTATTGATTTTCTGTTTGAAAGATCTGTTTATTGATGTCAATGTGCATTAAAATCACCTACTATAACTTTACTGCTGTCAATCTTTCCCTTTAGATTCATTAAGTTTTGCATATTTGGGCACTCTTATGTTAGGTGCATAAATGTTTACAAGGGTTATAGCCTCCTATTTGATTGATCCCTTTATTATTATGTAATGTCTTTATCTCTCTTTTACTATATCCTTGGTTTTTAAGTTGATTCTTTTCATATATAAACGATTGCTCCCCCAGTGTTGTTTTTTTTTTCTTTTCCAGTTGCATGAAATATCTTTTCCCATCTTTTTGCTTTTAGTCTGTGTGTATCTTTCATTCTAAGTTAAGTCTCTTAAAGGTAGCATATACCTGGGTCTAGTGTTTTTATTCATTCAGCTACCTTATATATTTTATTAGAATATTTAAGTCATTTACCTTAAAATTGGTTATATTAGATGTGTATTTATTGCCATTTTATGATTTTAACCATGTTCTTCCTTTTTTTTTTCTTTGTCTTCTTTTGCTTCCTAAAGCAAGCCCTTTAACATTTCTTATAATGCTGGCTTGGTTGTAGAAAACCTCCTCAGCTTTTTATGGTATCATTAAAAATGATAACTTTGTTGGGTATTATAGCCATGGTTGTAGGTCTTGATTTTCATCTCTGAATATTTCATGCCAATCCCTTCTAGTATTAAATATTCCTGTTATGAAATAACCTGACAGTTTTATAGGAGCTCCCTTATACATAACTGACTACCTTTATCTTGTGGCTTTTAAAATTCTCCCTTTGTCTTTAACTTTTTTTTTCAGTTTAGTAATTATCTGTTTTGGGTCTATCTTGTTTGAGACTCACTGTGCTTTCTGAACTTGTATGGCTATGACAGAAATCAGGCCAGCAGGAAGTGACAAACCAGACGCACTCAGAGGTTCAGAAAAGGACTGTTTATTTGCGCTGGAGTTGGCTCAGCAGAGTCAACTCCCATGGCTGAGCCCCAAACAAAGCAGTGTTTGACCTTATATATCTCCCTGGGCTCTTTGTCTCCCATATGTGGCATATATACACATTCTAGACATTCTTTCTATGTTACATGCTAAGCTTCCAGGTATCTGTTGCAAGTTGGGGAGGAGCGGACACAACTTGAGACAGAAGAAACTTGACAGGCAGCAGACCCTGCTAGAGCAGAAGCAGAAGAAGAAAGTGAGATTACAGAAGCTGGGACGTGGTTATGGAGATAGCAAGCAGGGAGGGGCTTGCTACCTCAGTATGTCCTTTTCCTTCATGAATTTAGGGAAGTTTTCAGACATTTATTCAACTAAGTTCTTGATCCCTTGCTCTTTCTCTTCTCCTTCTTATATCCCTATTACATGGATGTAGTCATGCTTCATATTGTCTTAAAAGTCATCATAAAACACTTGGGGTTCCTAACTCAGGTTTTCTCTGTAATGTCCTTATGTGAGTAAGGACCTCGCAGAGGTATCTTGGGTTGAACTCTAAGATGTGCAGGGAGGGGCCTCATAGGAACTCCAGCACAGAGCTATAATCAAACTTTGACCTGTCCAGGGAGTGCATATAGGGCTGGTCACCCAGTGCTCCTGGTCCTCACAGCTGTTTTAGACACCCGGGGAGAGGAACTGTAGCATGTAAGAGGAGGAAAATGACCAGAGGTATCACTTCCTTTGGAGCTCCCTCCATAAGTCATAAGTAACACACTTTAACCCACAACACTGGACCCACTCCTGGCGTATGTCCCTGGTAGGTTATTTAGTTGGAGACTCACCCATTGCCCTTTCTACCACTGTTGTTCTTCTTGAATGGACACTACAATGGCTTCAAATGGGAACCCCTTTTGTTTGAGCCACCCCTTCCAAATGAGGATCCCTGGCTCCTCAGGCTGAGCCCTCCTAAATCAATCTTCATGGTCCCCATTTGTTGGTCCCTGTTTACACCATTGGGGACTGAACTCCTTCAATGGTTCTTAAAGCCACCTCCCCTGCTGTGTCCCTTCTGCCCATGGAGCATGGTTCATGGCTCTCCATTTAATGGGGACCTAGTTTTTTCTTCTCACTCCTGACATGAGACTCCAACAACTCTGAGTCCTTCTGGTAAGCTAACAAGGTGGTGTTGGCAGTCCTTCACCATTTCTCCACATTCCAGGAATGGTTGACTCTGTGCCCTCTTCCCAGAAGAGGGCATATTTTCACACTATCTTATTCACTACGGTGCTAGGGGTTTTGACCCTGCAGAGGGGACAAAATCTTAAAGTGAAGGTCATTCTCATTCACTGGCCCTGATTGAGTCCCATTTTTCAGGAAGCCATTGTTTACAGTCTCCATTTGGGAGGGGCCTAGAGAATACAAGTCTAGGGTCCAAAGGGTTATTCAGATCCTGTGGGGGATAAGACATGGAATTCTACCCTTACAGACCATCTGCTTGCATACCATCTTAATTCTTCTCCTACAGGAGAGGATTTGGGCCCTACAAAAATATGCATATCACTGTGGGTATTTTAGGGAGAAAACAAGGGTTACAATAGGCTTTCCCAAATCAGGAGGATGGGCACCCAGCAGCAGGTTCAGGCACCCCAGGTCTCACTGGTAAGAGCGACTAGTCTGGCAGACCCTCATTTGTGGTTGCACACAAGAGGCAATTGTCCATTTTCAGGAGGATGAGCTAAAAGTGTGTTTTCTTCACATCCCTTTGGGAAAGGACTGCCCCAAATAGAGAAGGGAGGGTCAAAGAACATTTGTGTGCTACAGAGGAAATGCTTCATCCTCACCCTGTGCAGACAGCTTCATGATTTCCATTCTTAAACACTGGGATACATTTGACCCAAGGACTCTAAAGAAAAACATTTGATCTTTTTTGCACCTAGACCTGGCCTCAGTATCAGATAGCATATGGAGAGAGCTGGCCCCCAGAAGGGATCCTCAATTATAACACCACTAGGGGCCTGGCGCACGAAATTTGTGCACTGGGGTGGGTGGTCCCCCAACCCAACCTGCTCCCTCTCACATACTGGGAGCCCTCAGAGGTTGTCCAACTGATGACTCACCCCAGCCTGCCCAAGGTCTAAAGCCTCTGGTGAGGCTTTAAGCTTTGGGCACCCAGCCATCGCCCTGCTCAGCTCAGCCCCGGCTGCCTGCGACCACCCAGCCCCAGGGGCTGGGCGCTCGGCGCCACTTCTGCTCACAGCACCTGGGGGCTAGGTGCTCGCCCCACTGCCATTTCATCTCCACCCCCAGGGCCCGGCCCTCACGCCACTTGATCCTGCCCCTACTCCTGATTGGCTGGTAGCATAGCCAATCAGGAGCAAAGGTACAGTGAAATTTGCATGTTTCTCTTTTATTATATAGGATTTTACAACTAGACCTCTTTTGTAGAAGGAAAGTAAATGGTGTGTGTCCAGGTTTTCTTTACCATAAGAGAGAAACCAGGTTGTATAAGGACTGTAAGATCAATCCTTCACTCTTGGCTATAGTAACACAGGATTCACAGATAAAGAAACTGGAGGTCACACCATCACCAGTGCCCCCATTTGAACCCTCTTATTCACTGTACCCAGGGCCGCCAGAGAAAACATCTCCTTCAGCAATGAAACCCACACTTAAAGCAGACTCAGTCTCAGCCTAACACAAGGGTCTGCATCTCTTAGTTAAACAGGCATATGGAGAGTTTGGCCCTATCCTGGTACAGGTCCCTTTACACTTCAGGATTTAAGTCAAATTAAGAGTGATCTAGGAAAATTATTGGATGACCCAGTCAAGTATATTAAGTCTTTCAAAGCCTCATCCAGATGTTTGATCTCTCTTATAGAGACATTATGCTTTTATTGTGCCTAATTCACCCACTGAGAACTAAACTGTTGTAGAAAAGGTGAAGGAGCTTGGGGACCAACATTATATTACCTATGCTCGAGGTGTAGAGGACCCCAAGGAAAGGAAAAAATAATTCTTAACAGGACATGAGGCAGTTCCCCCAATGGATCCCCAACTGGGAGGCTGACTGAGAAATGTGGGAAATAAGACATTGCCAGGTTTGAATAACTGAGGACCTTTGGTATAGTAAAACCAAACCCATCAGTTACTCTGAGCTGGCCACTATTACACAGGGGCCAGATGGAACCCTTCAGCCTTTTTGGAGAGGCACTGGTTCAGCACACTAACATGGTTCCCAATCCTACGGGTGGACAACTGATTTTGAAGGATAAATTTATTACCCAGTCAACTCTAGACATCAGGAGAAAGTCACAGAAATTGGCTATCAGTTCTGAGAGTATCATAGAGAACCTCCTGAAAGTTGTTGTCTATGTTTTATAATAGAGATCAGGAAGAAAAAAAAAAAGAAAAACAAGAAAGACCAGGCCAAGGCTAGAAAATGGAGAAGGTCATAGTGGCCACGCTCCAAGAAGCCACTAAGACTCTCCACACAGGATGTGGAGTGGGCAGTTAGTCCCGGTCGGTCACTTGTTACAATGGCAGCCAAATTGGGCAGATGCACCAGATTTGTCCCAAGGACGAGGGAAACTGTCCCCTAAGCCCTGTTGTATCTGTAAAGGAGATCGCTGAAGGTTGGACTGCCCTCAGAGATGAAGGTCCTATATAGCAGAACCAACACTCAGCTGATCGAACAAGACTGGTGGGCCCTGGGGTCTGCTTACCCATCTCCTCATAGGACTGTCATCTCCTCCCAGGATCACCAGGTAATCCTGACTATTGAGCACAAGGAAATTAATTTCCCCCTCAATACTGGAGCCACTTTCTCTGTACTCTTTTTGAACTGTGGTAAATATTATTCAAAGGCTGTGACCATCACAGGAGTGTCTGGGAAACTGCTAAAGATATATTTCCCAATCTTTAGGGTGCGGTTGGGTTGAGTTGTTCTTTTCCCATGCTTTCCTGACCATGCCAGAAAGCCCTGCGCCACTTTTAGGGTGGTATAGCTTAGACCACCTGTAAACCATTATGCATATGTGCCTAGAACAAGTATTGAGTCTTCCACTGATAGAGGCCGAGATCAGCTCTGACATTTGGGCCACGCAGAACCCAAGGCCCTTTACTGTTCTGGGTTAGTGGGAAATAAGAGTCTAAGGTTAATGTCCAGTCCCTCCTTTGGGGAGCACTCATTTATTTACTTTAGATGTTGTTTTTTGTTTCTGTTTTGAAATAGGATAAGATCTCTTTGTATGCAAGATTTCATGCTGTTACAGTCTACTCAAGAAAGACAATGATGGAAAATAAATCTTCCAACCCCCCCAAGTTTTTCTCCTAGAAGAACCAGAGTGTCACAAGAGCCCTGAGGCAGGGCCAATCCCACTTTGGAAAGAAACATTGTTAAAGTCTTTGGTAACTTAAAATTTTGGAATTCTGCTGGGTTGAATAGTAAACATTATTTAATATCTAGGTATTTAGAAATAACAGGATACTGAAATATTAACTCTAACTAATTGGAGAGAAATTATATGGCTTTGTTATAATTGAAGGCATGAGGCATGGGGATGTATTTTGAAGGAAAAAGAAAGTGGGTTCTAAAGCTAGTTATATCTGAAAGTTGTAAGTTTTGAGAAGAAAGGTTTATGAAAGTTCCAGAAAGGTTTGTGAGTTATAGAATGTTTGTAAAGATAAATGTTGAAAGGAAGTTATATACATGGCACAAGCCAGTAAGCCCGGACAAGTGGAATAGGGAAACTGAGATAGTTAAACAGCAGTTGGAGCCATTTAATAAATCCTATCTTTCCTAAACCAAGGACTCTTAAAGAGTAAATGATTTGCATTTTTCCTCTCTAACCAGAGGGTAAATTGTTTATATCAACCTACTCACAGAGACAGGTAGCTTAGAGAAAACTTCCCAAAGAATTATTGCAGTGCAGGATCATATAGATTTGCTGGCAGCAGTAACCCCTCCAAAATCAGGGAGTGAGCTCCTCACAGACAAGAAAGGGGGCTGTGCCTATTCCTAGAGGAAGAATGCCGTCTCTATACCAATCAGTCTGGCAGAGTAATGGGTAGGGCCAAGAATATAGTTAATAGGGCCTCAAAAGTCTGACAACAACTTTTGGAATCTTGGAGCATCTGGCTACAGAATCTTAATTGGATCTCCAGCTTTAACTTCTAATTGGACACTTCTTCATGCTTGTGCTGGAACTTATCTTTGGTCTTTGCTTGTTAAACCTCCTGATTCATTTTTTTCTTCTTGAGGCTATAAACTCCAGATGAACCTAAGATGGAACTACAAGTTCAAGCAACCTTCTTCCTTGGACCCCTACCTGGATAGGCAACCTCCAATGGACTCTGACAGCTTCTTCCAATCAACACCCCCACTCAGCAGGAAGCAGCTAAAGTGGCCATCACCCCTGTTCCCAACAGCAGTTGGGGTTTTCTAATTGGAAGGGGGACTAAGAGGAGTTAGAAACAGTAGTAGGCAGACAGAGAAAGGAGTGGAAGAAGAAAGAAGCATGGACATGAGAGTTGAAGCTAGCTGAAACCACAAAACGTTTGTTTCACAGAAAAACAGACGTCAGAAACAGAAAAATGGGATGTTATAAGAAAAGGATGTTATTCTTCAAGTGAAAAATAAAATGTTGCAAAAGAAATGGAGGAAGAGGGGAGGAGGAGGAATAGGCGGAGGAGGAGGAGGAGGAGGAGGAATAGGCGGAGGAGGAGGAGGGGAAGGGGGGGGAGGAGGAGTGAATGGTAGACTTCGAAATTGTTTCTAAGCCAATCAGAGGGTGACACAGATAAACAAGTGGTGGGTTTTTAGCAGATATAAGGGAAAAGAACAAAATGCTTCAGAGGCAACCTATTTGAGTCCCCTCCCCAAGCCAGGAGTCTGTGTTTTCTTACAACAAACTTGAACTCCTTTAGTTCACTACTTGAACTCCTTTAGTCCACTGCTTCATTCTGCTATTCCATAAGACATGACCATGGAAAGAATTCTTGCTTACGGGTTCTGGTATCACTATCATCCTATAGAAATGTGTACTCTAGCTACTTGCTATCACTATGAGTTAAAAAGTGTCCTTTTTCTGTGGATCATATTCTAAGAAAATTATTTGAAAAATCATTGACTCCTTCACAGCCATAATGGATTCCTGAATCTTTGCTGTTATTCCAGTGCCTTCAGCATTACGAAATTCAGATGCTATTGTGGCGGTGAAAGATAAACCCAGACCAGAACTGGTGCAGGGATATTTTTGCCTTATAAAGCTGAAATGTCCATGGGCAAGGTCCTGGTGAATAGCAATAAATGTGTCTCTTATTTCCCCTCCAGAGATCTACACTCCAAATTTGGAGTCAGATTTGGGTTAGAGCCTTATTGGCTTTCCATTCTGTACCAGCTTTCAGCCATTGTTAGTTTGTGTCCCCCAGCAAAAGAGGTGCAAATTTAGTAGCTCTAGTAGGATTACACAAAGGCTTGACATTTGATAAATAACCAAATGTTGTTACAATGCCACTTGTGCTTCAGTTGGCAGTCATTGGTTGCAAGGGTGCTCACATAGTGAACATTTCCTTTGAATATTGCCAGAGCAGAGATGGTAAGCATGTTTGAATTCCAAACCAGATTTGCCTAGAAGGGGTAGGAAGGAAGTGGGCAAGCTCACTTATGCAATATCAGTGGAGGGACAGGTGGTAGAAAATATAAATGCAAGGAACAATTGAATAAGCAATGAATATCAGGAGTGTTGCTTGTGGAGCTATGGAAGATGTATCAATCAAGAGGAAGTTGCAACCCAGATTCCAGTAATTTATTTAGATATTATCTATAATCAATTCTCTCCTTATTCTCAAGAAAAAGTTCTAAAGTAGATGATTCTCTTAAAGGATGAATTCTCTGTTGTGAGTTTGTTTGTTTTGTTGTGGAGAATTATGTGGGAAAATTATTCTAAAGTGTGTGTGGTGGGGTGAGCCGAGTGGTGATCTAGTGAGAACTTTGAGATTAGAGGGCTTTGAGAGAGCATCACTCCATATGTTTTAGTAAATTAATAGGGATAGTTACAAGAACAATTCTATAGATTTTGACATGCAAAGCATTTGCTTTTTCCTTTGCAATATGGAGAGACTTGAGCAAATATTTTAATTGTAGGTTTTTGGTTACTGGATTATCTGAATACAACATTATGCTAAGATTTGAACTTCCATCAAGTTAGATGTGTTTAAGGTATTTTTTCTTTATTTTTTTTATTTGAAAATATGTTTTTATTAATTTCAGAGAGAGAGGAAAGGAAAGGAAATAGAGGGAAACAGTGATGTGAAAGAGATACATCAGTTGGTTGCCTCCTGTTGAGCTCCAGTGTGGGCATGTGCTCTGACAGCGAATTAAACTGGTGATCTTTCTATGTATAGGTGGACTCTCAACCACTAAGCAATGCTGGTCAGGGCTTTTCTTTATTTCTTAACTAGAGTCCCAGTGCATGAAATTTATGCATGAGGTGGGTGGTGTCTCTCAGCCCAGCCTGCAACCCCTCCAATCTGGGTCCCCTCAGGGGATGTCCAACTGCCAGTTTAGGACTGATTCTGCAACCAGCAGTCAGACATCCCTCTCACAATCCAGTACTGCTGGCTCCTAACCGCTCCCCTGCCAGCCTGGTTGATGCCTATCTACTCCCCTGCAGGCCTGATCATCCCCAACTGCCCTCCCATGCAGGGCTTGTCCCTCCAAACTGCCCTCTCCTGCAGATGTGGTCCCCCCCAAATACCCTCTCCTGTGGCCTGGTTGCCCCTACCTGCCCTCCCCTCTAGGCCCAGTAACCCACAACTGCCCTCCCCTGCCAGCCCGATTGCCCCCAATTGCTTTCCCCTGCTGACCTGATCACCCACAACTGCCCTCCCCTGCTGGACATCTTGTGGTGGCCGTCTTGTGATGATGTGGGGGAGGCCATCTTGTGATGACATGAGAGGTGGCCATTTGTGGCAGCCATCTTATGATGACATGGGGGAACCATCTTATGATAACATGGGGGCAGCCATCTTGTGTTGATGCGAGGGTGAGACACCACCTAGGTTTTTATTAGTATAGATGGAAAATTGGAATTAAAAAAAATCTGAAGTTAAATTTTTTTGCCTCTTTATCCATACAAATGTATTTTCTATAGTAATACCTTCATTAAAAGCAATACTTTCATTAACATTTCAATAGAGAATTATTACAAGACAGTCAGTCACAATAAAAAATAGTCTATTTGTTAATTTGTCTTTTTTCCCATTTTATAGTCAAATCAGTTACAACAGAGTTTAGGTAAATGAAGTATTCTCCTATCATCATTTACAAATTAATATAGTATATTCTACAATTTATCTTGAAGGCAGGCTTTAATCTTCCCACATATTTTAGAATAAATGAAATTGATTTCAGTCCATTTTACCACTGCATAAACTGAGGTTTTTAAAAAGTGGAATAAATAATATGGTTCATATTAGTGTAAATTTCAGAATTTGAAATTTGACATTGTCTCTGAACTCATAGAAAATTTAACTTCCTACTGATAAAAATTTAATTGACAACTCTATAGACTACTATGAAAATTCACTTGTAATTATATGTAATCTACTATTAAAGACTATAGAAGTAACCCTATTTGAAATATTAATAATGATGTTTGTGATATAATATTATATATATGATTCTAGAAAGTAAAATTATGTGTCATTCAAGATGTCACACATAAATGTAGAATGAAATCTAAATGAATGGTGCTTTTTAAAATCACTAAATAAATTATAAATGCATTAAGACAGGTCTGTAAAAAAGATCTTCTAGAATAAAAAGTGCATATATTACTTGTTTACTATTGTTCCAAGTATATGAATTAATAGCTATGAGAAATATAATATCTGGTTACTCATACTATGTATCTGAAATCTGTCATTCTAATTGTTCCTTTTAGAAATACAGATAATTGTAATCCAGTGATTCCCTTTGTTCCAAGCAATAGATTTTAATTATATTTCAAAAATGTAATTAATAACAATTATAATATTACAACTGCACAATATTAATAACAATTACATTTTAATTAAGAGCTCTAATTCCATTTAAAAAAATTGAAGTAATTTTCAAGCTCAAGGTATTCTTTCAAATCCTAAATGTTGCTTTTTTAAAATTATTGCTGTTCTCTTTAGAGTAAGTATTTTCTCTTTTTACCTAATTGACCTCATGATGTCCTGAATATATTGTATTTTTATTCAATATTAATCTTTAATCAATAAAAGATGAACCAAATCAATCAGAAAACTAGTTGAATAAGTTATTTTTGTTTATTTGTTAAAATATAAGGAGGGTTTATTCTTGTTAAAAATTGTTGAGTTGATGTATTTTATTGAATTGACCAATTATAATGGTCCAGATGGCAGGCTATTGGTCTCCAAGTTTTGAAGAGAGGAGTCAATTTATTTGACAATAGTATATAAATTATTAGGATACTACATCAGCGAATCAATTTTATTTAAAAAATATTTTTATTGATTTCAGAGAGGAAGGGAAAGGAAGAGAGATAGAAACATCAATGATGAGAGAGACCCAGGCATGTAACCTTGACCTGAACCAAACCCAGGACCCTTCAGTCCAAGGTTGACCTACTATCCACTGAGCCAAACCAGCTAAGGTTCAATTTTATTTTTGGATGTATTTGAGGTTATCTCCAGCTATATAACTTTGGATCTTAAAAATAAGTCAATAATAGGATATTTGGGAATGAATTATAAAAACACTTCATATAGGGATACATTAATTTTGACCCAGTTTCTGGATTTTTTAGTCAATTCGGGAGCATTCTGAGTTCTTACAACTATCTCACAGTATATCAAAATATTAGATGAACATGTTCTAGATAAAATAATAGCTTCTTTACAATTCTCCAAACTGTAAGCTCTAACCATTGGAAATATCATTAGAATTCCAGGGTAGAGTAGATTACACTAATATTGAATTTGCAGAGGAAAGAGGATTTTAATACATTTTGATTGATTTCAGAGAGGAAGGGAGAGAGAGATGGAAACATCAATGATGATAGAGAATCATTGATTGGCTGCCTCCTGCATGCTCTCAACTGTGGATGGCTCCAGCAACCCAGGCACGTACCCTTGATTGGAATCAAACCCAGGACCCGTCAGTCTGCAGGCTGACACTTTAGCCACTGAGCCAAACTAGCTAGGGCAGGAAAGAGGATTTTAAATTTATTCTGATCAATCCCTGTCTTGGAGTTTTGAAAATCCTTTCTTATGACACAAAAGCCAGATGTACATGTTAAATATCCCACCAGGTTATGTAACAGCATGCCAAAAAATAAGAATAAAAACATTTCTATGTGTCCTGCAAGGGAATCCTAAATTACAGAACAACATATGAAAAAGCCAAAGACTTAAACTAATAGGATTTGCAGATTTAACTAGTACCCTAGTTGATTGTGATAGATGAAAATTTTATTGCACTTCTAGGGTTACCAATCAAAGTGCTAAACATATCAGGATCAACTAGAATAAATAAATTTGTAATAAACAATAGAAATATAATACCAAAACCATACTATCATGGATGAGATCATTTCATCCATAAATAAAAATCTAGACTGATTCAAAAATAACCAAATGTTGAGGTCACTGGAGTTCATCTTTATTAAATAAATGCATTTAAAAATACTCAGGCATCATATTAGAAACTTATAGGGTAAAGGATAGTCCAGAATTTGGAGATATGTATTGGCTGGAAATAAATTTTTCTTAACACTATCTTAACCATATTTCAAATACTCCTTTGACTTTAACACCATTGTTATATGGTTTCTCTGTTTTGAGAAGAAATTAATAACTAAAACCAATATATTACTGATACATGAAAATGCTAATTACCCACTAGGAAATGATTGGGCTGCAGTCTATCCACTAGGAAATGATTGGGCTGCGATTATTTAGGCTCCATTGATTGCCAAGGTGGTTGGCTAATTTAACTGGATAGGTAGATATCCTCCTTATCCACACTACCCCCATGGGACAATTTCCTGAAGTTGCATGTTAGGGAGAGTTAGTTCCTAAAACTCAGATAAATGATGAGTAAAATGTTAAATATTTGGTCAAAGGTGAACAAATTATTATATTTCTGTGCGAAATCCTTCAAGCAGGACCAGGTACATAATTTTAAGGGTTCAGCATAAAATAAAAATGTAAGTCAACTTTTAAAAATAATCTTAAAAATTTCAAAACAGCAATAGCAGACACTAAACCAAGTGTGGGTCTCTACTGAGTATGGAGGCTCTGTGCTATTTTATAAGCTGCTTGCTCAGAAAGCCAGCCCTGCCACCCCATGTATAGGAATCTTGAATGTAGAAAATTCTTGGGATTTTAGAAAGATGGCTGGCTTAGTTGTTACATTAAAAAATATAAGTGATATAGATGAAGATGATACATCTAAGAACCAGTTAGAAAAATTGTGATAATTATGTGATTAAAATACATATTCTGATGGCTAGTGACATGTTACATATATTTACTGTGAAAGGGAATGTTGGGTGGCTTAATAGATATGGCTAATTGAAATGATTCTGAGTAGCATGTAGCATGCACTCAGATTAGTTCCTACCACTAATTTGGAATTCAGCAGAATAATGTGAAGTCTTTTACTACTTAATTAAACTTTTGTAATGCCTGTTTAACCAAGATGAATAAAATACATAAATTGTATGAGGTGACATCTCATACACACAATAAAAGAGAAATGTAAAAATCAGAACAGTGGGTACATTAAACTGAGTCTTAATAATTGAAACCAATTTAATCATTTGAGATTTTATCCTAGCTGACGTAATACTGTAGCAGTTATATTCTAATTGTAACCTGTTTCATTTTACTCTGCCTTTGTAGTTAATTATTACAGTCAATTTGTAA
>CM050521.1:9252071-9279571 GCA_027563665.1 Antrozous pallidus
TGGACCAAAAAGGGGAGGTAATTACTATTATTATTTTAATGAATCAACATTATGCCTATATTTTTTTTCAGATGGGAAAAAAAAAAAACATGTTGCTGTGCTACAGGATTTTAGTAATTCTTTTAAATGTGCTGTGAAGAGACAAAGGTTGAAAATCGCTGGTCTAGTCTATTACCAAGCTACTGGTATCCTTGATGAGCTGACTTCAAGAAAGAAGTAGACAGTAGTGGGACAGGGAAACATTGATAAGATTTAATATTTAGGTGGTTCATTGCCGTAGAAAGATGCTTTCATTGAGAATTGTTCCTCAGTAGTTTATTTTCCTGTCAGAGAGCAGCCCTAATCAGATTTGGAAATGTCCCCTAAAAATGGGGGTCTGCTAAGTGCTCTTTATGTGTTCATAAAGAAAGGGTTGGAGGTTCTTTGGGCAAAAAAGTATGAGGGATAAGGCTCCAAATTGGAAGTGTATTTTTTTGGAAGTATTTTCAATCAAATAGTTGACATTCCTTCATGTAATTCCTCACATGATTTAAAGATTTATTCATTTATTCAATCATTTATCCAATATATATATAACCTTATCTATATTAATAAAATAATAATATGCTAATTAGACCTGATAAACCGGGTATCTTTCAGATGTCTTTCCAGACATCCTTCTGGACAAAGCCATGGTGGCAGGGCCAAGGCAGAGTTGTTAGGGGTGGTCAGACCAGCAGCGGAGAGCAGTTAGGGGCAATCAGGCCAGCAGGGGAGAGTGGTTAGGGGCAATCAGGTAGGCAGGCAGAGAGATTAGAAGAGAAGAGGCAAGCAGGCAAAGGTGGTTAGGGGTGATCAAGCCAGCAGGGGAGAGCTGTTAAGAGGCATCTGGCAGGCAGGCAGGCAGAATGCTTAGGGGTGATCAGACAGGCAGGCAGGTGGATGGTTAAGAGCCAGCAATCCCAGATTCCGAGAGGGATGTCCAATTGATGGGTTAGGCCTGATTACAATGCAGATAGTGACCAGCGGTGAAGGTGGGGGGCCCGACCTTGATCAATCACCCTGCAGGTGGGATGGTGGAGAAGGTGAGGGGGCGATGTTAGGCAATGGCAGGGTGCCAGGTGGGGCTGTGGGGCTGCGAGGCTGGGGGCATGAGCTGGGGCCTAATTGCTGCAGGCCACCCCAAGGGACCCTACCCATGCACGACTTCGTGCTCTGGGCCTCTAATCTACTATACAGTGTGTGGGAACAAATGATGACACTGGGAGGAAGCAGGCAGGAGGCTCCTTTCAGCTAGAGTCTTTTCAGCTAGAGTCTGAAGGTGGGACCTGCAACTGCAAAAAACATATACAAACAGGAAAATGGTGCAACAGATGAGCTATTAAAGAAATCATTACTTCCAGATACTTAGAATCCAAGAAGTTTTCCAGAAACTGACTTTTAGTGAAGGGGCAGAGTTCAGACCCAGCCAAGCAGCGTGAAGAACACGGGATAACGTGAACAATGGCAGAAACCGAAAGTTCAATTTGCTAGCGTAACCATACACCCTCCACCGCACTGCTGCGTCCGGTCAGAAAACAGATGAAAGCCGGATGATGAGACATCCTTCTAAAGTGAGCTCTATTTGACAGGCAGGGAAGGCTTAGGAGTATATGGGTGCCATAACTCAAGCTGCCCATTGGGAAGACATGTCTGGTAGTGGTGTCAGGTGGATTGCTATGAGACAAGAATGGAAACACAAAGAAGAGTTAAGGAGACATTTGCATATTAGGGCTGTACAAAGCATAGATTTGGAAAAGGGACATGTTATACTTACTTATTTTAGAAGCACATTCACATAAGTCTCCTTTGGTTTTGGAAAGATTAGAGTACACCTCTTTGGCTTGCTGGCATTGATATATAGTTTATCTGGCCTTACACACATGCAAACTCAATTATATTTTTTAATGAATAACTTAATCGATTTTTTCCAATTGTTTTAAAAATATTTCATCATATCCAAAATGTTTCATTACTTTTATTTTTTAAATATATTTTTATTAATTTCAGAGAGGAAGAGGGAGAAAGAGAGATCGAAACACCAGTGAAGAGAATCATTAATCAGCTGCCTCCAGCATGCCCCACAGTGGGGATCAAGCCTGCAACTAGGGCGTGTGCTCTACTGGGAACTGAACTGTGACCTGGTTTAACCACTGATCCACACCACCTGGGTTCATTACTTTTAAAAAGTGAAATGTTATTATAATAATGTCATTTATTAAAAATAATTTAGTAACAATTTTAAAAGTTTAAATATTTTTTTTAGATAATTTCCATCAGAAGCATTCAATTTTTTTTTTTTTTTGAGATTGGAATTCTAACAGCTTTTGAAAATGTTTGGGGAAATATAGGAGAAAGTTAAAATATATTTGGAATAGGAATAAAAAGAATAATATGGAAAGTTCAATAGATCCGAGGAATGACACTTAGAAGGACACATGGGTGATTATAGCAAGAGAAAGGAAAAGGAGAGAAAGAAAGTCCTGACATTCCTTTTAAAACTTCTGAAGTATAGGAATGACCATTTTTTTAAAAATATATATTTTATTGATTTTTTACAGAGCAGAAGGGAGAGGTATAGAAAGTCAGAAACATCGATGAGAGAGAGACATCGATCAGCTGCCTCTTGCACACCCCCTACTGGGGATGTGCCCGCAGCCAAGGTACATGCCCTTGCCAGAATCGAACCCGGAACCCTTTAGTCCGCAGTCCGACGCTCTATCCACTGAGCCAAACCGGTCTCGGCAGGAATGACCATTTTCTATGCTGTAAAAAGAAAGGAGGAAAATGACTTAATGAATTTAAAATATTTTATTGTAATGTCAATTAAATAGGTAACTCAGTAAATAGAGAAAAAGAAAACGTAAGAAGGGGCATAAGGAAAAATATAGGTAAGAGGAAAAAAAATAAACAAAGAACATATTAACAATGGACATGGGAAGAGAATACACAGAGAAGGAGACAGGAAATCTACTGAAAGGATGCATGCACGGCAGAAGTCAAGAGGAGGTTCCACTCGGGCAAAGGGAACAAAAGAAAAAATGAACAAATGACACTAACTCAAGTTGAAAGTTTTTTTGCACAGCACAGGAAAGCATCATCAAAATTATAAGACAACCTAATGAATGAAATACCATATTCACCAATGATATATCTGACAAGGAGTTAAATATCCAACATTTATTAAAAAACTCATACAACTCAACACCTTTCCAAAGAGGACATACAAATAAGCAATAGATGTATGAAAAGATTCTCAACATCACTAATCATGAGAAAAGGGCAAATTAAAACCCATGATAATGCGCTGGCCTCTGTGGCCTCAGTTGATCGGAGCATCGTTCCATGGACAGAAGGGTCATGGGTTTGATTCCCAGTCAGAGCACATACCCAAGTTGCCCTTGGTACTAAGCCAGGGTGCTTACAAAAGTCAAGTAAAAAAACGTTTCTCTCTTTCTCTCACCCTCTCTCTAGAAATCAGTAACAAACACGTCATTTGGTGAGGATTGGAAAAAAAGTCACCTCACATCCATCAGAGTTGGAATCATGAATAAATCAACAAGGAAAAATATTGGTGGCGATAAGGAGAAAAGGGATTCCCCATGCAGTGTTGGTGGGAATGAAGATTGGTGCATCCACTGTGGAAAGCAGTATGGAGTTTCCTCAAAAAATTAAAAATGGAACTGCATTATGACACAGTGATTTGGTATATAATGGGAACATGAAAAAATAACTTGAAATAATATATGCCCCTCTATGTTCATTACAGCCTTATTTACAACAGACAAGATTTGGAAGCAGCCCGAATCAGTACATGAGTGGGTAAAAAAGCTGTGGTACACTGACACAATGGAAACCTCCATAGCCATAAAAATAAGGAAACCTTACTTTTTGTGAGAACATGGATGGACCTGGAGAGTATTATGCTAAGTGAATAAGCCAATTAGAGAAAGACAAATATCATATTATTTTACTTATATGTGGAATATAATGAACAGTTAAGCAATCAAACAAAATAGAAACATAATCATAGATACAGAGAACAGAGTGACAGCTTTTAAGGGGGTGGAATATAAAAGGTCTAAGTGGAAAAGGAGAGGATATTAAGCAAAAACAAACAACAAAAAACAACCAAAAAATACCCAAAACTCATAGACACAGACAACAGTATGATGATTACCAGAGGAAAAGCAGGGTGGGGAGAAGTAGAAGAAGAGAAAGAGATGATAAATAGTGCAGGAAAGAGACTTGGCTTAGGGTAGTGAACACACAAGATAAATCCTATCTAATAAAAGAGTAACATGCAAATATGACCTACCTTGGCTCCTGATTGGCTGTGCTACCAGTCAATCAGGAGCAGGGGGCGGGGCCAAGGGAGGGGCCGAGCGCGTCAGGGCTGGACCCTGGGGGTGGAGAGAAGCAGTAGTGGCAATGAGTGCCACGGTGTCCTGGCCGCCTGATCTTGGAGGCGGCTAGGGTGCAGGGCGCAGCAAGTGTGGGAGTGCCCAGGCAGCCAGAGCTTGGAGGCAGCCGGGGGGCCGGACGTGGCGAACACAGGAGCGCCTCAGCACCCAGGGCCGCCCGAGTTTGGAGGCGGCCAGGGTCTGGGGCGGGCGGGCTAGCACAGGAGCACCTCTGCCCAAGCTTGGAGGTAGCCAGGGGGCGGGTCAATCAGCCAGGGCACAGGAGCGGAGGTGAGTGCCCAGCCCAGGGGGCTGGGTGGTCACAGGCAGCTGGAGCTGAGCTGAGCAGGGAGATGGCTGAGTGCCCAAGACCTATAGCCCCATCAGCTGGACATCTCCTAAGGGCTCCCAGTATGTGAGAGGGGGCAGGTTGTGCTGAGGGACCACCATCCCCGTGCACGAATTTCTTGCACCAGGCCACTAGTATATAGATAATGTATTATAGAATTGTGCACTTGAAAGGTATATTATTTTATTAGTCAATGTCATACCAATAAATTCAATTTTCAAAGATTAGGTTCAAATACTCCAGCTGTATAACTATGGAAAGGTTCAACTTCAAATAATGACACTCTTATTAACTTACATATTTTTAAACATAGTAAAATTATCATTTAGCAAGTACTTTTACTAAAATTTGAAAGTCTGTAAAACTATGATGCTTGGTTTTTTTTTTAATTAAAGTTTTGATTAATTTTCATTCTGTGACAAATTGTTTTATTGTTCATTTAGAAGTATTCTTTTCGTTTAATTTTCAGAAGGGATGCTTTTAAATCAGCAATTACTTTGACTTCATTAGAATGATTTAGTTGTTCATATTGTTAGAAGAGTAACTAGATTCTAAACAAAAAAAGTAATTGTAAAGTTGAGAAAATGTAGATCTATTTAAAGCTGAGGTGACAGTTGTTGAGCACTGTGATGTATCATCTTGACATGAACTGAATGATATATATTAGTGACTGACAGTAGCAATGTCAGAATTTACATTATAGCACACACAAACTTCATGGGAATATACTATTAGCACCCACAGTAAGCAGTGATGAGTAATGAGATAAAAATTGACAATGTCAATAGCCATAAGTTCTCACAACCAAGAATAATGAACTACTTGTGTATACATAAAGGTATATGTTCATAGACATATACATAATGAAATATACCTTTCATGCTTTCCATCAAAATTAAATTTTGTGTTTTAATATATGCTCAATACCAAAGTGACAAAATTAATGTTGATGTAGATTAAATGTATATGATATTTGCCACAAACCACTATGTCAAAGGTAGTATTCTTTTAGAGATGGGATGATCTGAAATATATGCTTTTCCTACCTTACATTTAAAAATGACCAAAATGTATATTTTTATTTTTCTAACTTCTTCTCTTTTATACTGTGCTAATAGCTAGCCTTCTGTACACTTGATCTAGAAATGCTCTAAGCATTAGATAAAAACTATTTTTATTTTTATCATAGTTATCCCATATATTAGATTTTTTTATAATTTAGAAAAGATAACATATTTGACTCAGAATTTTCTTTACAAATTCAAATTTGTAAGAGAAAAATAGTAATGATTAAGTATACAAAAATCTAAGTAATTTTAGTTCATTTAACAATGCTTTGAAAATCATGTTATGAAAGTAAAATTTAACACATTGTTGTGAGTGTATATGAAGACTCTGATTTGTGCAAATTGATCAGGCAATAACTTTATGTTCTTTTCCCACTTAATCGTTATTTTTTCAAGAAATATATTAAAAACCTTGTAGACCCCTCTCATAGTTACTAAAACATCTAAGGTCAACAAAGTCATTTCACTCAGGTCTGTGGATTAGTAACCCCTGCACCAGCAAGCTTTGAAATATGATGCACAGCCAGAGAGCAGGGAGCAGGGAGAGACAAGGCTGGCAAGTGCTATTCAGTGACAAGGAGGAGGACAAGTGGCTGTCCCTGCAATGGCAGTAGGGCACAGGAAAGGAGCACTATCTCACCACCAGAAAGCCTCAGTGATAAAAATAAAACGTGGCGAGAAGAAAAGGACTTTCTAATCCAAAGAAAAATTCAGCTTTTGGCAGTTAAGTAAAATAATCTACTACTTCCTTAAAAAATAAAAAATAAAAGATTGTTGTGAATTCTTTTTACTTCCTCTCTGTGGTGGAAAAAAAAGAGTTAGTGGGCTATCAGAGAAAAAAACATACACTTCATAATAAGTTAACTTCAAGCCAACCACACACACATACACACACACACACACACACACACACACAAACACAAACACACATACACATACACATAATCGGGTTAATATTTTTCATCATTTGCCCTTAGATACAGATGTAATGAATAGTTATTATTTAAAAAAATCATGTTTTTTACATTTAAAATTATTCCTTTAGCTTTATTGCTATATTTCAAATATTATGTTTACAAATTCACACATTCATTTATCTATTAAGTATTCTCAATATATATTTACAATATAGTAAATAATTGTATTTTATATATGAAATATACATAAAAACTGAGTGGCCAGAATATTATGATCTCTGAATGCATAAAATCTGGCCACTCAGTATATATATATTAGAGGCTCAGTGCATGAATTTGTGCATGGAAGGGGTCCAGTACTGAGTGGTGAGGTGCTTGAAATTTGTGATGGGAGGGTGTCCCTCAGTCCAGCCTGTGCCCTCTCCAATCTGGAACCCCTCGAGGGATGTCAGGCTGCCCATTTAGGCCTGATCCTACTGAAATAGGACCTAAATGGGTAGTCAGACATCCCTCTCACAATCCAGGACTGCTAGCTCCCAAATGCTCACTTGTCTTTCTTCCTGATGGCCCCTAACTGCTTCTGCCTGCAAACCTCATCACCCCCTAACCACTCCTCTGCCAGTATGATTGATGCCTAACTGTTCCCCTGCTAGCTTAGCTTGTTTGCCCCTAACTGCCCTCCCATGCAGGCCTGGGTCCCCCCGCCCCAGTTGTCCTTCCCTGCAGGCCCAGTTGCCCCCAACTTCCCTCCTCTGCTGGCCTGGTCACCCAAAACTGCCCAACCCTACAGGCTTGATTGCCCCCAACTTCCCTCCCTTGCAGACATGGTCCCTCCCAACTGCCCTCCCCTGCTGGCCATTTTGTGGCAGCCATCTTGTGTCCACATGGGGGCAGGATCTTTTACCACATGGGGGCAGCCATCTTGTGTGTTGGAGTGATAGTCAATCTCCATATTACTCTTTTATTAGATAGGATAGAAGCCTGGTGCATGGGTGGGGGCTACCTGGTTTGCCCTGAAAGATGTCTCAGATCAGGGTGGAGGTTCCCTTGGGGCATAAGGCAACCTGAGCAAGGGGCCTGTGGTGGTTTGCAGGCTGGCCACAAACCCCAGTGACTCAATCAGAGGCCATGGTATCTGAGATTTATTTATCTTCTACAATTGAAACTTTTTAGCCTGGAGCAGAACTAAGCCTCCTGCTTTCTCCATGGCTGCAGCCATTTCTGTTGGGATTTATTCACCTTCTATAATTGAAACTTTGAAGCCTTAAGCAGAGGCCAAGGCAGTCCAGGGCAGAGGGAAAGCTTGCCTGGGGCAACCCTAACTTCCTGCTCTCCCCAGCTCTGTAGCTGCCACTATTTTTGTTGGAATTTATTTATCTTTTATAATTGAAACGTTGTAGCATTGAGTGGAGGCCTGGGCCGGCCCTGGTGTGCAGAAAGCTTAGCTTCCTCCAGTGCTGGGAAAACCCAAGCCTCTCTCCTGTTCTCTCTATTGCCGTAGCCATCTTGGTCAGGGTTAATTTTCATACTTGCTCCTGATTGACTAGTGGGCATGGCTGGTGGGCATGGTTTGTCATGTAGCAGAAGTATGGTCAATTTGTATATCACTTTTTTATTATATAGGGTATGTGTGTGTGTGTGTGTATTCATATACCAGGCCTCTAATATATATATATTCATGCATGGGTGGGTTCTGGCCAGGGGGAAGAGGGAAGGGACATGGTGGGTTGGCTGGCTTGTTTGCTGGTTCAACTCCTGGTCGAAGGAGCAATTTACACATTAGCCTTTTATTATATAGGATATAGACTAAATGGCCAGATTATTATGCATTCAGAGATCATAATAATCTGGCCACTCAGTGTATATATATATAATACATTTTATATGTGCATGCATACCATCTCTCTTTTGTCTATACTTACTTTGTAGTTCTCACCTTCAATGAAATTATACTCTGGTTCCATTCTCCTATCAAAGAGACTAGTTACATGTGTTTTTAACAAAACTGCAATTTTGGTTTGAAAACTGCATAAAGAAAGCTATCTATCAAACATTAAATATGGCACAGGGGATGGGCGGGGCTGGGTTAGAAGGGGTGAGTGGGGGATAAAGGGAACATATGTAATACTTTGAACAATAAAGATTTAATTAAAAAATAAAGTTAAAAAATCACAATATATAATAAAATTAAAAGTTCACATATTTTTAAGAAGTTAAATTTGCTAACAGAGTGCAATTATGAGTAAATATGTCATTGTTAAACATGAAAATAAAATATATAGATGCAATATATTTCATGAGAGAAAATAATAGGTTATGGTGAGGAAATGGTCTTATTTTTAGATATTTTGCATAGATTTTTCTGTTTAAGAAAAATATTCCCAGAATAAATTTTAAGGTTTGCAATAGTTGTTTTATGTAAAAACTTATAAATGCTGTCATCACTTTCCACATTGAATCAAATGTAGTATGAATAAATTAAGCCATTTAAAATATGTGCAACTAGTGTAGACTGAAATAATCAGGAAGTTAATTTTATTAGTATTAATTTAGATGTTAATGTTTTTCACATTTTTATGTGCAGAGTTTGTTTTAATATTTGATTTTGAATATATCAGGACTATTAAAAGTACACTTTTTCTAAATGACATTTGAGTGAGTTTAGCAAAAAATGATAATAATCTGAGTTCTTTTTAATTCAATTAATTTTATGACTACTTACATTGTTAACTTGACATCTCTCATGCATTTTTTTAAATTTTCAGCTTGCCTTATTTCAAGTATATTTTATTCTAATGCACAGATAATTCTTTGGTGAATGTCTCTTAAAATAAGAATTTCACTTGCTTTTCTGTGTTCTCAAAGTTAAACAGAAATAATAAATGAAGATAAACAAGTATTTTTTTCAAATTCATGACATTTATACATCCACTTGTGCAAGGCATTTTGTTTTGATTTGCTTTGGTTCCTCTGACAGGCTTTCAGGTGTATAAAAATTCTTATTACATAAATTAAAATTGTCTCAACTTTGAATAGTGTCTCTTTTTTTATGGGTCCACTTATATATCAAAAGTATATCCTTTCACACACTGACTAGAGCTGATCAACATGTAGTTTATTCTGCTTTCATTCTTATACATTTAAATAATCCTTGCTCATGAATTTTAGTTTGGTCTTATAATTTGCTTATTGTATTTAACATAAAGCATTGAATATCTGAGTTTCAGGAACTAGAAATAGTCTTGCTTCTGAGTACATTTGGTTTTAAAGGGGAATTTTGATGTGCAAAAATATTAATATAAATATATATGTGTATATGTTATAAATGAAAGTATAGGTGTGTGTATAGATATGAAATAAAAAGACTTCTGGTGCTCTGCCCTAGTAACTTCAACCACAACAACATTTACACAGTTTGGCACACCTGTACATGTTGACAATGTATTTGTATGATACGCAATATTATTTCCATTTTCTCTGATCTCCTTTTCCAGTTCTCAAACAATGCTATGTGTGTGTATATTTGCATGACAATATGCATATATTTAATACGGCTGCATTTGTGCATGCTATTTGAATCACTTTAAGTGCAAAATAAAACTGCTAGATACCATATTTTAATATATAAAAAATAAGATTAAAAGACATACATTTTACTAGTAGAAAATATGTACATATACTCAAGAGGACTAACAAGTTTAATATTCAGATGTTTTGAGAAAAAATACATTTGCTTCAAATATGTTAAATAGATATTGTTCTTGAGTCTGCAGTATTTAAAGAGTTTTGTTTGTATATGTTATATTTTTTTGTTTTAGATGTTCTTGTTTGAAGTCAATGAAAAATAATAATCATAAGAGCTACTATTTATGTGTCAGGGAATGTGCTATGTACTTTTCATGCATTATTTAATTTAATCTCTAACCACAAAGCTGTGAGTTAGATATTATTATCCTTACCTTACAAGATGGTTAAGAATTCAGTGAATGTGACACAGACACTAAGCAACAGATGCAAATGTCAAAGCGAAGTTTATGCTCTAAGCATTATATTATTCAGCATACGTTAGAAATAACTGAAGTTTACCCTTCAGGATTTCTAATAGGAATGCTGCGTGTTCTGATAGGGAAAAAATAAAAAATAGAATATAATAAGACTATCATTCTATATTAAATGAGACACTAATAGATATTGCTTTATTCCCCTCCCAAGAATGTCTGCTAGGCTCCAGAAAATCAGAATTTCCAGCTGGACTCCAGGAGTCTAATAAAGCATACATTTCTGGATTCAAAGTTCATGATAACATAAATTCCATGTTACATACTAGAGGCCCGGTGCACAACATTTGTGCACTGGGCAGGAGGGGTCCCGCACCCCAGCCTGCCCCCTTTCATAGACTGGGAGCCCTCAGAGGATGTCCTCCTCCATGGGTAGTGGGCCTAAGTCGCAGTCTGGCCTTCTTCTAAAGGAGGTGACCAGGCTGATCAGGGGGAGATGCCAGCCCCATCACCCTGCTGGTACTGCCACTGCCACTGCCACCAAGGTGTTTTCATCAACATGGAGTCTAGTCCCTTCACCACGAAAAAATGGCAACTTTCTTTAGGCATTTTCAAGATTTGTCTCTCATAGGATATAACATTTCTTTCTTTTTTGTGTGTGTGTCCTCACCTGAGGATATGTTTCCATTGAATTTTAGAGAATGTGAAAGAGAGAGGGAAAGACAGAGAAACATCAATGTGAGAGGGACACACATTGCACAGAGGACCCCCTGCATTGTATCCACTGGGCTGGGGGCGTTGAGTCCACTGAGCTTCTCTCTGCTGGGCTGGGGGCATGCCCCAAGCCATGGGACAGCTGCCAGGGGCACGACCCCAACCCGGCAGCCCCACATTGTGTTTGCAGCTCTCCCTCCCTCTGTGGTTGGGGTGCAGGATTCTATGGGTGCTACCATCTTGGCACCCATAACAATATTCTCAAAACTTCTAATTTCTGCTTTACTTCAGAACCATATTTTTGAATATTCATAACAAGTGGTTGCATTTAAATCGCAGAATTAAATTTGTGAAATATTCCCTCTCAAAGGAATTGTCATTAAGTATTATATCATATAGCACTTTGTTTATAACTTGCCTATCATGTCCTCGTTTCTTGATACAATTTAATCACAGTTGCTAGTTACAAAAACACTTATTTTATATGTGGTCTACACTACTTACTTTGATTGAATTAGAGATGCAAAATACTTGTGTCATTTAGCATATACATCTTGCCTACTCTCTAACCAATGTTCACTGCAGTTGGACAATGAAATTAGGACTCAAACATTTCTTGTTCTCATATGTTTATTTCTAATCTGCAGAGGCAAGATTTTTTTAAGGAAAAGAAACTGGGGGAAAATAGATACAGAGGCAAAGAAGCATGGAACAGACTGTCAAACTACAACGAGAAGGCAGGGAAGGTTGGGGGGCCGGCTTCAAGAGATCAACCGAAGAACTTGTATCATGCATAAAAGCATAACCAATGGATACAAGACACTGAAGGGGCGGGGGGTAGGTGAGGGCATGTGCTGGGGGGATTGGGGAGGCTGATGGGAGGTCAATGGGGGAAAAATAGAGACATATGTACTACTATTTGTAATACTTCAAACAATAAAATATAAATAAAATTTTAAAAAGACATGCTAATGTGAACATCCTTTTTAAATTATATCTTTTGACAAAACTATTTTTTGTGAAAATTTACTTCTAGAAAACATTCAAAATTTTTTTCATTAAGGAAGTTCATTAGCATCATTCTCTTTTTATATATGAGGCCAGAAACACATTGGGAGTTGGGTGTGGGGCTACTTTTCAACAGTTTCAGGTTACTAGTGGTACAGGCATTAGAATTCCAAGTTACTAATTGCTCTTAGCACACTCCTCTTCTTGTCCTCAAAACAATAATTTACTTAAAGGAAGAAAATAATCTCAACACTTCTGATAATATTTTAAACTTCTTCGAGTTATGAAATAATTACCTACATGTTTTGTCTGCTCCTTGTCCTTAGCAGTGTTTAAAATAATGCAATTCTATGTATTGAAGTGTGAAAGCTAAGATTTATTTTTTTCCTAAATACATCTAAAATATCTTGTTATAAGTAATGATTTCCTGGTGTCAATGATTAGAGCAGCAAACTTGGATCTATATTTGTGTATTATTAGTTTAAATGTTTTAAAGATAGTCCACAACTATTGTTAACATTAATGTGCAAAGCTAATAAGAATGCATATCCTTGTTGTAGGTAAATCTGTGTTTCTCTGCATCATTGTTAGAGAGTGCATCTATCAAAAGACAAATGAGTTTGGCTAGCAATGAAAAACAAAATCTGACTCCACCAACAAGGAAAAAAATGAACACTCTTACTTTGGATTGTTAGAAGGATAAAATTACCTGTAACAGATATAATTTAAATATTATTTTTGCTTAATAAGATATTTGTTGTCCATCATAAGAAATAAAATAATCCTATTTGTTCTGACATTACTCATTTGTTCATAAACATTTTATTGTAATTATATATGTTATATATAAATACATGTCTTCCAGAATAATAATCCCTACTACGATTAAGGAATTGTTATGTGTTTGCTTACATAACCCTCTCCAAACCCTGCTGGGTAAGTATTTCCATTTCTGTTATACAGACGTGGGAGCCAAAGTTTCGAGGTGATGGATGTGTCTCCAGGATTTCTGGACTGACAGTAGCAGAGACATTTTGAGTCCAGGGCTGCATGGTTCACTCCATGGGCCACAGTGACTTCCCCTAGTTCTAAAGTCCCCTCCTTTCTACCTGCCCTCAGAATCTCTTTTAGTTTTGTTAACAGTAAGGAGAAGATTACGAGAAGTAAATTCTGTATGCCTAGCCTTCAGCACATTGCAGTGAAATGTTAACACAAGCACCACAAAAATGTGGATTATCATCTATGTCATTCCATCCCAACGTTATCCAGGAAGGTAATTAATTAATCCATGCTAAGATATGAATGACTATAAATATTCTTCTTTTTTTATGTCTTTATTTTTTTATTTTTTATTTTTTTTAATTTTATTTACAATATAACTTATATTTAATAGTAGTACATATGTTTTCCTTCCCCCCCAAAATCCTCCCCCCGGCCTCCCCTAGCCCCCCGCACATGTCCCCACCTGCCTCCCTCCCCACCCCAGAGTCTTTCATTCATTGGTTATGCTCATATGCATGCATACAAGTCTTTCGGTTGATCTCCCCCAGCATCTGCCTCCCCTCCACTCCAGCCTTCCCCCTGTAGCTTGACTATCTGTTCGAGGCCACCCTGCCTCTATATCAATCACTCTCCCCTGTTTCTTTTCTTCAAAAATACCTTGCCTCTGCATATTGAAAACAAATGTATAAGAGCAAAAAAATTTTGAGTGTCAGTTTCAATGTCCAACTGTTCTGAGTCCCAGTTTCAATGTCACATAGTTCTTCATGTGTACATGTCAGCAATGGTATCCAGATGGTGGACACATCGTGGCAATGCAAGATCCATCCTCTCTGGTATGTTCCTGGGCCGCCTGCAGCCCCACACAGCTGCCGACTGCTAGCATGGCAAGGTGTCGTCAGCGTCCCCCATCTCTGGACCATCCTCGTGGATGGAACAGGCCCGTCAGTTCCTCACTGTCGCAGGAACCCACATGGTCTTGGAGTTGTTCTCTGCAAACACACAAACACATTCTCGACCAAAGGTTAACAAAGGGATCCTCTCTGCAAAATAGACTTGGGATTCTTTTTATTTTTGCCTAAATGATATTCCTTTGGCTTATTTTGACACCATGTGTGTTTTTTTGGGGGGTGTCCTGCAGCTGGTTTTACAAATGGAATTTTCTTTTCTGGAGTAAGAATTTTCTACATGTATTTTACTTTTAGGATATTTTTCCTTACATGATATTACCTCATTGTCCCCCTCACCCCTTTTTTTGGTTAATAGGGGCTTTTGGAAATTTTATTTTGCAGTCTTGGTAATTTTAAATTTTAATTTTTGCATACAAATATTACTACTTTAGGTTCTTTGGATGTTAGGCAGTTTTGCAGTGAGATGAACTACTAATAGATAATTTAGTTAATGTTTTAGGAAAAGCTTTTTGTCCAGTACAGTTAGATTTTCTTGAGTATTCACTTATTTCACTTGGCCAATTTAAATTAATCTGAAAACTTGATTACTATTTTACTGTCAATTTTAATACTCAAGCAGAAATCTTAGTTTACCCAGTAAATGCTTGTGGGAAGGAATATTTGCATTTTTGAATAGGCCTCAGAATTCCTTGTAAAAAATTAAATTTAGATATAGGGCAGCTATTGCTGGCCGAGTCTCTGTCTACTACCTGGGTCCCGGTGTGAGTTGTGCATGGGAGGTGTAGCAGCCGTGGGGGTAGGAGACCTTCCTCAGGAGGAGTGAGAATTCAAGCCCCTGCAAGGTTTGTGGATGAGGGTCTGTGCCCCACCTCTGTTGATCTTTTAGTTCTCACCTGTTGGCCCCTCTGTGACTGTGCCTGTCTTAGGTTGTTCCTTCCCTGAGGAATCTTACCCGTCTCTGGCTAACCAGCCATCCTCCGGGGCCAAACAGGGTGATGTGAGGTTCCGTCCTGTCTCCTTTGTAGTCTATGCCCCCGTGGCCTCCACGTCCAGCACCTGCCATGGGGTCCCCTCGCCTGCTGGCGGGGTCCTGGTACTGATCACATATCTCGGGTGACCCAGGTTTCTTCTCCAGAGAGGGCCCAGCTCACGACACTGGTCGAGAGACTGATCCATGGTGCCAACTGCCCAGAGACTTCGGCCACAGCTTGAACTGAAAGTTCACGCATCAGCTGTGTGTATTTGGATAATAAGAAGAGGTTCCCTCTTGGCAAAGGGGCCAGAGGGGCCAATATAGAATGCTCGGATGCCTTCCCAGTGCCTTCATCCCTTCTGAAAGGGATTAATTCCTTTCCTATCCTTTATTTAAGTTGCTGCCCAACATTCAAAGAATTAGTTTGTAAGTTTATTGGAGATAATTGTTTAATATGCTGTTGTCAAATATCAAATATTATAATGACATTGTAGAATAATATCATGTAAGGGTATTGTGGTGTCACGGGAGGTTAAGGAGGGCCTAGCCTAAGAACTGGTGTCCATAAGAGATGACATGCTCTAGGCCATGTTAATTCAATCTCAAACTAGCTGCCAATTTTTTTATAACTTTATATAAACTTTGTCAGGGATATAAAAACACAAATCACTTACCTTAGTTCAAGCATTCAAATATATTGACTTTCCCCCTTACTCCCACCACCTGCCACTTACCCTGAGGTTTGATATTTTGATGGACTTTTCTCAGTCTCTGGATCCATTCTTGTTCATCAGTCTATGTCATTGATTGTATTCCTCAAATGAGTGAGATCATGTGATATTTGTCTTTCTCTGCCTGGCTAATTTCACTTAGCATAATGCTCTCTAATTCCGTCCATGTTGTTACAAATGGTAGGAGCTCTTTCTTTTTTACCGCAGCGTAGTATTCCATTGTGTAGATGTACCACAGTTTTTTAATCCACTCATCTGCCGATGGGCACTTAGGCTGTTTCCAAGTCTTAGCTATGATAAATTGTGCTGCTATGAACATAGGGGTACATATATCCTTTCTAATTCGCCTTCTAGTTTCTTGGGGTATATTCCTAGAAGTGGGATCACTGGGCTGAATGGGAGCTCCATTTTTAGTTTTTTGAGGAAACTCCATACTGTTCTCCACAGTGGCTGCACCAGTCTACAATCCCACCAACAGTGCAGGAGAGTTCCTTTTTCTCCGCATCCTCGCCAGCACTTGTCATTTGTAGATTTGTTGATGTAAGCCATTCTGACAGGTGTGAGATGGTACCTGCATAGTTGTTTTCGATTTGCATCTCTCGGATAATTAGTGACTTTGAGCAAGTTTTCATATGTCTCTGGGCCTTCCTTTTGTCTTCTTTAGAAAAGGTTCTATTTAGGTCTGTTGCCCATTGTTTTTATTGGATCATTTGTCTTCCTTTTATTGAGTTGTGTGAGTTGACTGTAGATGCTTGAGATTAAACCTTTATCACTGATAACATTTGCAAATATGTTCTCCCATGCAGTGGGTTTTCTTGTTGTTTTGTTGATGGTTTCTTTAGCTGTGCAAAAGCTTTTTATTTTGATGTAGTCCCATTTGTTTATTCTGTCTTTAGCTTCCATTGCCCTAGGAGCAGTATCATCAAAGAAGTTCTTTTGGCATATGTCTGAGATTTTATTTCCTGTAGCTTCCTCTAATGTTTTTATGGTTTCCTGTCTTACGTTTAAGTCCTGTATCCATTTTGAGTTTATTTTTGTGTATGGTGTAAGTTGGTGCTCTAGTTTCATTTTTTTGCATGTATCTATCCAATTTTCCCAACACCATTTATTGAAGAGACTATCTTGATGCCATTTTAGGTTCATACCTCCTTTGTCAAATATTAATTGAGCATAGTGGTTTGGGTTGATATCCGGATTCTCTATTCTATTCTATTGATCTATATGTCTGTTCTTGTGCCAGTATCAGGCTGTTTTGAGAACAGTAGCTTTGTAATACAGCTTAAAATCTGGTATTGAAATCCCACCGACTTTGTGCTTCTTTCTCAGGATTGCTGTGGCTATCCGTGGCCTTTTTTAATTCCAGATGAATTTTTGAAGAGTTCTTTCTAGGTCTGTGAAGTATGCCATTGGTATTTTAATGGGGAGTGCATTAAATTTATAGATTGCTTTGGGTAGTATGGACATTTTAATTATGTTGATTCTCCCAATCCATGAACATGGTATGTTCTTCCATCTGTTTACATCTTCCTCTATCTCTTTTTTTAGCGTCCTGTAGTTTTCTGCGAATAGGTCTTTTACCTCCTTAGATAAGTTTATTCCTAGGTATCTTAATTTTTTTGGTGTGATGGTAAATGGGATTGCTTTTTTAGTCTCCCTTTCTGTAAGTTCACTATTGGTGTATAGGAATGCCATAGATTTCTTGGCATTTATTTTGTAGCCTGCTACATTGCTGAACTCATTTATTAAGTCTATTAGCTTTTTTATGGAGTCTTTCGGGTTTTTTATGTACAATATCATGTCATCTGCAAATAAGGATAGCTTTACTTCTTCTTTTCCAATTTGGATGCCTTTTATTTCTTCTTCTTGTCTAATTGCAATGGCTAATACTTCCAGTACTATGTTGAATAGGAGTGGTGAGAGTAGGCAGCCCTGTCTTGTTCCTGCTCTTAAGGGAAATGGTTGTAGTTTTTGCCCATTGAGTATGATGTTTGCTGTGGGTTTCTAATATATGGCTTTTATTATGTTGAGGTATGATCCTTCTATTCCTACCTTGTTGAGAGTTTTTATCAAGAAAGGGTGTTGGATTTTGTCAAATGCTTTTTCTGCATCAATTGATATGACTATGTGATTTTTATCTCTCAATTTGTTAATGTGATGTATCACATTTATTGATTTGTGGATATTGTACCATCCTTGCATTCCTGGGATAAATCCTACTTGGTCATGGTGTATGATCTTTCTGATGTACTGCTGGATCCGATTTGCTAGAATTTTATTGAGGATTTTGGCATCTATGTTCATGAGGGATATTGGCCTGTAATTCTCTTTCATTGTGTCATCTTTATCTGGTTTTGGTATTAGGGTGATGTTAGCTTCATAGAAGGAGTTTGGAAGTGTTCCATCCTCTTGAATTTTCTGGAATAGTCTGAGGAGTATAGGTTTTAGTTCTTCCTTGAATGTTTGGTAAAACTCCCTGTGAAGCCGTCTGGCCTGGGCTTTTGTTTGCCGGAAGCTTTATGATGACTGCTTCAATTTCTTCTATAGTTATTGGTCTATTGAGTTGTTTAGATTCTTCCTGATTGAGTTTTGGGAGGTTATATTTTTCCAGAAATATATCCATTTCCTCCAGATTGTCCAGTTTTTTGGAGTAGAGTTGTTCATAGTATTTTTTAACAATCCTTTGTATTTCATTGGGGTCTGTTGTTATTTCACCTCTTTCATTTCTGATTTTATTTATTAGGGTCCTCTCTCTTTGCTTCTTGGTGAGTCTGGCTAGAGGTTCATCAATGTTGTTTAATCTTTCAAAGAACCAGCTTTTGGTTTTGTTGATCTTCTCTATTGTTTCTTTGGTCTCTATGTCATTTATTTCTGCTCTGATCTTTACTATTTCCTTCCTTCTGCTTACACTGGGATTTTCTTGTTGCTTTCTTTCTAAATCTTTGAGTTGTTGGGTTAGATAATTTATTGCCGCTGTTTCTAGTTTTTTGCAGTAGGATTGTAGAGCTATGAACTTCCCTCTCAGAACTGCTTTCACTGTGTCCCATAGATTTTGGATTGTTGTGCTGTCGTTGTCATTTGTTTCCATGATGTTTTCTATCTCTTCCTTGATCTCTATAGTAACCCAGTCATAGTTTAATAGCATGCTGTTTAGTCTCCATGTGTTTGATTTCTTTGGGTTGTTTCTATTGTAGTTGATTTCCAGCTTTATGCCATTGTGATCTGAGAATGTGTTTGATATGATTTCTATCTTCTTGAATTTGGAGAGACTTTGCCTATGACCCAACACATGGTCTATCTTTGAGAATGACCCATGGGCACTTGAAAAGAATGTATATTCTGTGGCTCTGGGGTGAAATGATCTGAAGATGTCAATTAATTCCTTCTGGTCTAGTGATTCATTGAGGATTGATGTTTCTTTACTAATTTTTTGTTTAGAGGATTTGTCCAATGGTGATAATGGGGTATTAAAGTCCTCTACTATGATTGTATTGCTGTCTATCTCTCCCTTGATATCCTCTAGGAGTTTTAGTATGTATTTGGGTGCTCCTATATTGGGTGCATATATGTTTACCAGAGTTATTTCTTCTTGTTGGATTGCTCCCTTTAGTATTATGTAGTGGCCTTCTTTATCTCTTGTTATATCTTTCACTTTGAGATCTAATTTGTCGGATATAAGTATTGCTACCCCAGCTTTTTTTTCCATTTCCATTCGCCTGAAGAACCTTTTTCCATCCTTTCACCCTCAGTCTGTGTGCATCTTTTTTTTGGAGGTGGGTTTCTTGTAGACAGCAGATATATGGGTTGTGTTTTCTTATCCAGTCTATTACCCTATGTCTTTTAATTGGAGCATTTAAACCATTTACATTTAAAGTAATTATTGATAGACAGTTATTTGTAGCCATTTTTGTTCTTTGCCCCTATTTCTTTCATGGCTTCCTATTGCTTTTCACAGCAGACCCTTTAGCATTTCTTGCATTGCTGGTTTGGTGGTAATGTATTCCCTTAGACCTTTTTTGTCTGTGAAGCTCCTGATTTGACCTTCAATTTTTATTGATAGCCTTGCTGGGTACAGTATTCTAGTATTCAGACCCTTTCTTTGCATAACTTTGTATATTTCATTCCAATCCCTTCTGGCCTGATAAGTTTGTTGTTGAGAAATCACTTGCTAATCTGATGGGGGTTCCTTTGTAGGTGACTTTCTGTCTGTCTCTGGCAGCTTTTAGGATTCTCACTTTGTCGTTGATGTTTGCCAATTTAATTATAACATGCCTTAGTGTAGGTCTTTTGGGGTTTAATTTGCTTGGAACTCTGTGAGCTTCTTGGATTTGTGTGGGCTTTTTCTTTCCTATATCAGGGAAGTTTTCTGTCATTATTTCTTCCAACAGGTTTTCTATTCCTCACTCAGTTTCCTGTCCCTCTGGAAGCCCTATTATACGTATGTTGTTTTGTTTCATGTTGTCCCAAAGTTCGCTTAGGCTCTCCTCCTGCTTTTTAAATTTTTTTTCTAGAAGCTGCTCTACTTGGGTGTTTTTTCCTACCTTGTCTTCCAGCTCACTGATGCGGTCCTCTGCTTCATCTAGTCTACTCCTGATACTTTCTATGGAGTTCTTTATCTCAGCAATGTCACTTTTCATTTCTTCTTGGGTCTTCTTCATTTCTTCATAATTCTTCTTCATTTCTTCATAATTCTTCATCATTTCTTCATATTTCTTATTCATTTCTTCCTGGCCCCTCTTCATTTCCTCTTGATTCCTCTTCAATTCCTCATGGTTCTTACTTGTATTGGCTTCTGTTCTCTTCATCCACCCTATGACCATTTCTCTGAACTCTCTCTCTGACAGGTTGTTTGCTTCCATTTTGGTTACCTCTTTTTCTGGTGAGGCTTGCTTTTCTTTCATTGGTGGGCTATTTCTTTGTCTCCCCATAGTCTTTCTTCTCTGTGTGTCTTGTTATGTAGTTCGCACTCTCCTGTGTTGATTTAAAGGCTCAGACTACAACACAACCAGGTGCAGCACACCAGGCACAGAAGAGGAATGTATTCACAGTATTGGTAACTCCAAATTAAAAGTGATTGCCAGAGGAAGGTAAATTAGGTGATAGGTGGGGTAAGAGAAAGTAAGAGAAAACACACTCGCATACACAAAATAAAGAAAGAAAAAAAGAAAGGAAGAAAGAAAAAGAAAGAAAGGGAATGCCAAAATAAAGTTGGGAAAAGGGGGAGGAGTAAAAAGAAAGGAAAAGGGAGTAAACTATAAATATGGGTTGGAACCTCCCAGAGGACCACCACTAATCCCAGCAAAAGCCAGCAACTAGTACCTGGAGACTGATAGAAACTACATACAACAACTAATATCAATGGAGGTTAGGGAACACAGAAGCTTAAATCTATCAAAAAACAATGTAAACATCACCAATACACAAAACAATGCCAACTCCCGCCCCACAAAACAAATTAAAAGGGAAGAATAACCAAACCAATCTCACGAATATGCATAAAATATAAACAACATCAGCAGGACCGAGAGAAAAACATTTTAGGTTAGTGAAATCGGAGAAGCATTAGATGTGTATGGTCTTGGAGCAGGTGGTTGGAGATTGGATATAAAAGTGGGGTGAAATTTTAACAGGGGCTAAAAAGAGAGAATAAGGAAAATCTAAACCAGAAAAAGTGTAAGGGGAATAAGACACTAACTAAGGAAAGGTTAGCAAGAGAGTGCTGGCATAAGGGGGAAGTTGAAGTAGGTTAAAGAGATACTAAAGGGTAGATGAAAAAAGACTATATATCACTAATCTCTGAGTAGAATAAAGATAGAATAAAGTGGCACTTAAAAAATTTTAAATAGTAGTAGAACAAAATTGATTCCTTCATTTGTGTTACACAAGAGACGATTTATGATTCAGCCCCTAGGTGGTAGTGTTTCTGAATTGACCTCCGGGTCTATTGGTCCTCTCTAGCCTGATCTAAAATCCCGCTATGTCTATGGTATTTACTACTGATTTGTGGAAATAGGCTACCCCAGAGCTGCCTCTCTAATTGTGAGGACCTGTTCTGATCCCCAGCGTCAGAAAAACAGCTCGCCCCTGTGGTCTCCCAGGTTCTCTTCTACCAGGGGATCCCCCCTTCCTCGTTCAGTGCTGAGAAATTCGGATTTAGAGAGGAAAAAAACGCAGGTGCGCGAACTCATGTCCTGCTCGTATGTTTGCACGAAACCCTTTCTCCCCTTGGGTTTGGCAGCCCGCTCCCTCCCAAAACTGCCAGGCTGGCCCTCTACTGTAGGTCCAAATGTGTCGCCCTCTATGTATCCCCGCTCCTGTCCCCAGCTCCGAGGACCCTCTTCCACGTTTGCAGGCTCCAACAGCCGCGGCTTTTCCTCTTTTTTTTTCCGCCAGGCGCGAATCTCCCTGTGTTACCAGCTCCCTTATCCCCCGGAGAAACCTGACCTTTCCGCGGCTGCGCACAGGTTTCCTCGGAGTCCGCTTCTTCACCAACTAGGAACCGATGTTGGGGGGCAGGTGGGCATCTCAGATGCCCCGTGGGTACCACGACTGTAAAAATTTTAGGCTCTTCCCCTTTAAGATGGCGCAGCCGCCTCTGAGCCAGGCTCCAGGAGAGAACCCAGCTGCACCAGAGCCGCTCCATTAAGGGTGGCTAATCTAGCAGTCCCCCTCCTTCTCCCAAAGCCCTGCTGTCCCCCCACTCGCCAACAAACACTCCCCCCCCCCCCCCCGTGACCCTCAGCTGCTCACCCCATCTACCCCGGGACACAAATGATTACGCGTCCTTCTGACCCGCCGCCATCTTTTTCTCCTCCTATAAATATTCTTCTTGACTTCTGCCTTCCTATTAATCTATCTGAATAATTTCCAGAAGGATTGCTTTCAAAGTAGAACATGGTTGTCCAATGATTATCTGATTAATAGAGGTAAGATAACAAAGGGAACCAAATAATTCCAGAAAATATTCCTTAGTATTATCTGGGGTTAGTAGTAATAAAAGACAGTTGAAAATATACCATAAAGCCACAAAATATGGCTTTAATTGATACATACATACATACGTACAGGTATGCATATGCATACTTATGAACATATATCAAAGCCTATGATCATTCAGTATTATTATATGGAGTTAGGAATGCCACTAATCAGATAATATCCTTAAAACATAACATTTATGTAGCAAGATCCATTGTAGGCAAGTGTTTCCTACTAGAATAGCTATCATCAATGAAACACCAATCAGAAAGATTATATGCACTCCCATGTTCATAATAGCATTATTTACAATAGCCAAGATCTAGGAGGAGACCAAGTGCCCATCAGCAAGGTACATTTACAAGATGGAATACTACAGATCTGTAAAAAATAAGGAAATCTTACCTTTTGCAACAACATGAATAGACTTGGAGAGTATTATGCTAAGCAAAATAAGCCAGTCAGAGAAAGACAAATACAATATTATTTCAATATGTGTAATCTAATGAACAAAATAGACTGACACACAAAATAGGTCCAGAGACATAAAAATATGGAGCAGACTGACAGATCTCTGAGGGAAGGGGTGGGGGCTGGAAGAGATTAACCAAAGAATTTATATGCATATATGCATAGCCCATGGACACAGACAATAATGCAGTGAAGACCTGGGTTGGGGCAGGGACCTGGTGAAGGGGCAAAGGGGAGTACATGAGAGACCTCTGGAATATCAACAATAAAAATAAAATTAGAAATCAATCATTCAATCAACAAATAACAAGTGTTGGCAAGGATGTAGAGAAAAGAGAACCCTCATGCATTTTTGGTGGGAATAAAAATTAGTATAGCCACTGTGAAAAGCAATATGGAGTTTCCTCAAAAAATTAAAAATGGAACTGCCTTATAATACAGTGAATCTACTTTTAGGAATATATCTGAAGAAAACCAAAACACTAATTTGAAAGAACATATTCACCCCTATGATTGCTGCAACATTTACAATCAGTAAGATACAAAAGCAGCCCAAGTGACCATGAGTATGAATGGATAAAAAACACATGGTGCATTTACATAATGGAATACTACGTGCCTGTAAATAAAAAAGAACTCTTACCTTTTGAGATATTATAGATAGACATGGAGAATATTAAGCTAAGTGAAACAAGACAGTCATACAAATACCATATGATGTCATTTATATTGCATGTGGACAAAACAAACAAAACAGAAATTAATAAAACAAACAAAAAAGAAACAGACTCATAGATACAGAGAACAAAATGACAGTTGTCAGTGAGGGAAAGAGCTAAGGGGCTGGGGGAAAAGGTTAAGGGATTAAGAAAAAAACTCATAAACACAGACAATAGCATGGTAATTACCAGAGGAAAAGCAGATTGCTGGGAGGTAGACAAGGGTGAAGGGGGCGTAAATGGTGACAGAAAGACACTTGACGGAATGATGAATACACAATACAACATACAGATGATGCATTACAGAACAGTAAACTAGGAAGCTATATCATTTTATTAACTAGTATCACCCTAACTAATTTAATAATATTTGTAAAAAGACAGGTGTTGGACAAATCCTCAAAATCGGTGTTAAGAGGACATTCCACTGAATCTACTTTTTAATCATTGCCAATATTTGATGGTATAATTATTATATAAAGGTAATATGATAATTACTTGCCATTAAATATAATTTTATTTACATTCCATATGTGATAAGTAACATGTGTCAGGAATAATATTACCAAGTGTGAAATGAAAGGAGTGTGCTTCTGCTGGTTTTGTTGGTGACAGTTTGTCATGTAGGCTTGGGTTTCCAGATGGAGGTGTCATTCTGAAAGTTGTTACTGGAGAATTAGATAATTAACTATATTAAAAATATGTGTCTTCCCTTCATTGGTGCTAAATATGTTTTGCCTTTTTTAAAATGATGTCTGTCCACTTAAACTAAATTGCTTTGATTAAAAGTAAAAGTTAGGTATTCTCATAAATAAACTCAGAAAAACATGTTCCCCAATAAGCATTCCTTTTAGTTCCTGGAATTCAGAGTTCTTTATATCTCAACAATATCATGGTAAATATTTGATTTTGAGCTTTTTCTTCAATTTTGCTTTTCCTACTTATACAGATTTCCATCTAGAATCACATAGGAGTGTTAGGAAGATATTTCATGGGTTTAAAGCTAGATAAATGCAGGGGTATTTTGTGAACACAATTCTGAATCACAAGTGGGATTGTTAACTTTTTCCAAAATAGCACTCATAATGCTTACTGGGAACAAAGAGTGGTTATATATATATATATATATATATATATACATATATATATATATATATATATGGACTTTAGTTTATTATAAACAAAGCAGAGGAATATGCTTAAGAAAATAATAAAAGTCTGAGTATACAGTTCGGATATTAAGGACCACTACTAAATTCTACCTCAAGTATTGGGTATTTAGATGACAGATATATCAATGGCTAAATATATGAATGGATGGGTGGGTAGATGAATGGATGATTGATTGATAGTTACACACACCAAGGGAAGGAAAATAAAAGGAAAGGATCATTTAGTATGGTTTTTAAATCTGTGTTACATTTAACAGTGGATTTATGTTTCTTAAGTTAGAGATATAAAATATGATAAGGCAACTGTAAAGGTGCTCATGTTTTTAAAATATTTACATTTTAGATACAAGACTAATTGTATTTGCACAATATATTTTTAAATAGGATTTTCTCTAGAATGATGATGAAAAAAATTTCATATTTCATACATTTTTAAACTGGACACTTATTAATCATCAATCAATATGCAACTGTGTTCTTTTATAATCCTATATAATAAAAGCCTAATATGCTAAATGTCCCATTGTCCATTTAACCAATCAAAGCATAATATGCTAAGGATATGCTGAAACCACTCAATCACATGATATATATTCATAAAATATATGAATATTTTACATATTACATGCAATATAACGTGCACTGACCACCAAGGGGAAGACACTCTGACTGGTAGGTTAACTTGCTACTGGGATCCAGGTGATTTGGAAAGAGCCAGATGGACTGGACACACTCTGGAGCTGTCCTGTGGTCCTTCCCCAGCTCGCCAACTTCCCACATCCCTCCCTGGCCCCAATTGTGCAATGGTGGAGTCCTCAGACTGGCCTAACCCCTCTCACAATCTGGGACTCCTCGGAGGATGTCAGATAGCCAGTTTCAGGCCGAGGGACCACAGTGGTGCATGAATTTGTGCACCAGGCCTCTAGTATAATATAATATTCAAGGCTTTAATTATTATGTTATGGAAACCTAATAATTATTTACTTCACATAGATACCAAGTTATGTATGTAAATATAATTCAGTTAGGTCAGTCAACCCTACTGGATAACTTACCATCAGCATCTTTTCATGAGAGAAGATAAATTAGAATAGTGAGAACCAGGAGAAAGAGTAGAGGAATATAGAGATACAACAGTAAGTTTGTGTTTATTTTTACTTGTTTTAATCTTGGGTAAATAAGGATTCAAAAGTAAACAAGATGGTGATTCAATGCAAGCAAAACAATTTTAAAATTAGACTGTGTTTTGCCAAAGCCGCTGGCTTGCTCTCATAAGGCAACAAGCTGGAATCTGAGATCAGAAGAGAGGCTGTGCATCCAAAAGGCCCACCTTCCTCTGGCTTCCCTTTGTTCTCCTCTTATCTACTTCTCAAAATTTCTGTCAAAATGTTTTTCTCCCTCTCTTCCTTGTTCTATCCTTTCCCTCCCTCCCTTCCTTCTTTTCTTTATCAGCCCAAATTCCAGGGTATTTCCTTGCCACAGAGTACAGTTTTAGCCGGCAGCTTCTTACTGGACCACAGCTATGTGGCCTATCATAGTTCATGGCCAGAACCCAAATGGAATACACTGGTAGCACTGGCTAAATTTCACCATTGTTTGGTCTGTTGTATTAACATATCTTAGGTTTAGCAATTTACCCTCACTCTTCTCATATTGTCACCTTTGTCATTTATCTCTGCCTATTTTCTATCCTTTAAAGGTCATTTACAAGTCAGTAAATCAATATTTATGTGCAAATGTTTTTTAATATAGAAACTTCTGGAAATGTCATTTAATATTTTTTTCCCAAAAGAAGTTCTACAATCCATATGGAAGGTTGTTAGAGAATATTACATTTGGGTTCACCTGTCAGTGGGGTGAACCTATCTACCACTTCTTTGACTGTAAAATGTCAAAGACATTTTGCAAAAGTAATTTATGTCTTATCCTAACATAGTTATATTTATCTCTAAATATTTCTTTCTCCTTACTACCAGTAAACATATTGCTTTAGAAAAACAGTAGTTGAGACTACAGTGAATCCTACCATTGAGGTGGACAATAATCTTTCCGAAGATCCTGACAGGCTCTGAAAT